>OZ007595.1:38006892-38606892 GCA_963931845.1 Maratus michaelseni | reverse complement strand
AGTGTGCTTATCGCCAATACAACCGCAATAAAAAAAAATGCCCCTAACAGGAGGAAAACCAGTTTCTCCGCGAGAGGACGTCGAGTTCCCACCGCCGTTATTAACGTTTGAAGTTTCATTTACCAGGCTTGATCCTAATGTTAGTTTCAATGTAATTAACGCTGTATTTTCAAACAAACTATACGAATGTTTCTATTTCTATAATATTTTAAAGTAAACATATATTATGCCTGTTTAATGATAAATCAGTATGGATAAATCTGCAAATACTAAGAAAAGAAAAGCTGATCTGGATATACTAATGGATATAAAAGCAACAAAATTAAAATAACTCTATCCCCCCCCCCCCCAAAAAAAAAAAGATAAAAACTAATTTGAAAAATGGTTAAAAGTCATTCCTCGTGCCGATAAAGATCAGAACCAATATTCAGTTGCATGTGAATTAGAGTCCTGCATGGGTCGGGTTGTACCCGACCCGAACCAGCAAATTTCATTTGAAGTCAACCCGCAACCCGACCCGAAAGAGTAAAAACCTAACCCGAAAAAGTGAATGTCAACCCTACCCGAACCCGAACCTCAACAAAAAAAATAGAGCGCCAACCCGACCCGAACCGCGGGACAGGTCGGGTGCGAGTAACCCGACCCGATGCAGGACTCTAATGTGAATCGCATTTCATGGGCGATTTATTGAGAGAAATTACAAATACACTATTGAAGGGAAAGAAGATTTGCTCAATTATTTTTAATTTAGTATTTTAATTTTTCTATCTAAATAATTAAAATATTTATCTTGTGATAATGACAATAATTAATTTAAACAATGAATTATTATCATAAATATTTTATTAATTATTGATATCCTAACTTTAAAATTTATTTTAACATGACTATTTTGTTTCATTAGTATGCTTTCATTCAATCATGGTTTTAAATACATTCACAAAATCAATGTATTACTTTTTGTAGGATGTCTATTACTCTGGAATTAAAAGTGTTTGATTTATTTCTGTTATTAAAATTTTGATTCACATTGGGAAGTGTGAGTATGAGAATGGTTAAATATTGTTGATAGCTTAATGTAATATTAAAAAAAAATAATAAAATATAATAACTATTAATCAAAAATAATTTTTTAATATTTTTTTAAGGATGATTGTCATCTACCCTAATTTAAAGAAAATGCATTCTTGTCATACTTTCAGGAGAGTAATTATTTTTTTTTCTAGGTTTGAAAGAATTATTAATTTCTTGTTTGATGTTTGCTAGTATACCTTAAATTATTTTACCCTAAACTAAAGCTCTGAAATATCAGAAATTTTTAACAACTCAATTTACTCTTAGTTTGTTAACTGGATGTAAACAAGTTATGTAATAATGAATACAGATTAAAATGTTGTCAAAATAGGGACATGTTTTTGCAAGAATTCATCATAGTATAATGTATTTATCCAATATATTGTATTGTATTTATCCAATATATTGTATTGTATTTATCCAATTTTAGAAATAACTAAATATTGTAGGAAGAAAAACATTGTCCTATGATAAAGTTTGTAAATGTTTGAGTTCATTACAATTAGTTGTTATGAAATCAATTACATTTCTCTTCAACTGTATTTTCATTATTAGAATTTTTTTCCTCGTTTATTTTTTATCTAGAGCATTTTAAAGTACTGATTTATTACAAAAAAAAAAAAAAAATAGATTTACAATGATGTGTATGTAAAAACGAAAGTTACCATAGCCGCGGCGAGAACACTGGCGCCATCTATCGGCGTCCTCTATTTCTGAAGTATAATTTTGACGCCGATAACAACACTATCTAATTCTAGGCACTGTAGTATTAGTAAAGGAATCACAACTTCCTATTTGCACTTGGTCTCTAGGCCGTATTACTAAAGTAATCTCAGGTGCTGGCGGACATGTCAGAGTAGTAGAGGTACGAACCGCGAAGGGCATTTTTAAAAGATCTGTATCTAAAATAAGTATTTTGCCCATGATAGATAATGAAATTAATGCTCAGTAACTATTTAATATTTTATTATTATTATTATTATTAATTGTATATTTATTGTGATGGTTTTAATTGCTTATAATTGTATCATGTTGTTTTCTTTATTAGCTGTGTTACATTTGTTATATATTGAAATACTTGTATTATTTCAACGCCGGGCGGGATGTTCTGTATCTATTGGCGATAGAACATCCCCCCCCCCCTCTTTTTTGTTTCTGGCAACCCGTTAATGTAACCTTGTGTGTGTGAAGCAGGTGTGCTCGGAACGCGGTGGCGACAAGTCGCCGTTGCTGTCTTCTCTTCATCGTATTTATTAACTAAATAAATACTATAGCATTTGATACAGTCCATTTTGTTCTAAGTTCGCACAACTAGTACGAAACCTCCGCACAAGCATTTTGACTCACTTTGCGGAGTCGAGTCTAAACCGACCCCCTTTCGCCATCCAGAACTCTTACAACTACGGAAAAAGAAAGCTTAAATGGCCTCATTCATTCAACTGTTATTATATTTAAAATAAAGTGGAGCGTCAAAATACGTCCATTAGAATTAACTTTTAAATATACACTAAAAACACTTTTTATTTTGCTTAAAAGACGTCAACATAAACCTTAAAGATGTTAAAGTTTTAGTGTATATTTAAAAGACCTCATTCATTATAAGTCACTCGCTTTGTTTAACAAAGAAACTCAGATTTTTGAACTCAAAATTTTATCATCTTCATTTAAACCAAAAATAGAATATACTTTTCGAGATGCTTGTTTAACCCTTTCATGAGGCCAGATGCAGTGGTGTAGTCGAGGGGGGACGCGGGGGGACGGCGTCCCCTCACTTTTTTATTTTATCTCGAGCGTCCCCTTACTTTTTATTTTCAAGGGGGACGCTAGAGACGCGAGAGGACGCAATCTTTTCAACCTTACTAATTTTTTAAAAGGATGAGCACACCAATAAATTAACAATTTTAAGAAATAAGGTATTGATTTTTAATACTTTTCAACAACATGGAAAGTGTTTACGGTGTCAGATCGCTTGTTTGTCTCCATCTGTTCGCATTCTACTCGTAACTTCTAAAAGTTTGCTTGAATTTCGACAAAATTTTATGTATATTTTTTCAATGTACTATACCCGTGGCAGAATGTACGCGATGCTGCAACGGGCGTCGCAAATTTTTTAGGGCACCTGCAGACTAAAAACATACAGCGATGCCATGGACGCGCTATAGCGCGTAAATCACGCGAAAAAAAAACGGCAAATTTCGTCGGAGAATCGCGGAAAAAACGTGAAATTCATTTAAAGATCGCAAAAAATGGCTAATTTCGTTGACAGATCGCAAAAAAAACGCAAATTTAGTCAAAGGCCGTGAAAAAACGTGAGTTTCGTCGAATGATAGTGGAAAAATGCGAATTTTGCCGAAAAGCTATGGAGAAAACGCCAACTTCGTCAAAGGATCGTGCAAAAAACTGTTAATTTCGTCGAAGGATCACGAAAAAACGATCAATTTCGTCGAAGAAACGGCAAATTTCGTCGTCGGATCGCGAAAAAACGGAGAATTCTGTCGAAAGATCGCGAAAAAACGGCAAATTTCGTTGAAGGATCGCCAAAAAACGGTAAATTTCGTCGAAGGATCTTGAAAAAATGGTAAATTTCGTCGATCTAAAAAAACCGGCAAATTTCGTCGAAGTATCTCGAAAAACGGCAAATTTCGTCGAATGATCTAAAAAAAACCGGCAAATTTCGTCGAAGTATCTCGAAAAAACGGCAAATTTCGTCGAAGGATCGTGAATTTTGTCCAAAGGCCAAAGAAAAAACGTGAAAGTCATCAAAGGATCTGGGAAAATGGGTAATTTCGTTGACAGATTGCGATAAAAACGCAAATTTCGTCAAAGGGTCGCGGAAAAACTTGATTTTCGTCAAAAGGCTGTAAAAAAAAACATGAGTTTCATTGAAGGATCGTGGAAAAAATGCGAATTTCATCAAAGGGCCACAGAGAAAACGCAAATTTCGTCAAATGGCTGCAGAAAAAATGCCAATTTCGTCAAAGAATCGTGGAAAAAACTGCTAATTTCGTCAAAGGATCACGGAAAAAGTGCGAATTTCATCGAAGGGCCACGAAAAAAATTTGAATTTCGCCAAAGGATCGCAGGGGAAAAAAGAAACGCTAATTTCGTCAAAGGTTCACGAAAAAAAAAAAAAAACGTGAATTTTGTGAAATAGTCCTGGAAAAGATTCGGCATTGCTTTAGAAAACAGCAGACACAAAAAGTTCTATGCTTATTAATATAGGCATAGTTTTTAATCTGAAACAATATACTGAAATAACTTTTGAAAAATCGGGTTAATCCGAACCCAATTTGCAAGAATCTACTACACTCAGCCTGAAATAGTCTCTAATCAAAAGCTGAGTTAATCCGACCTGCAACAAGAATAATTATTACCGAGAAGGGATTTTCTCCCCTCCCCCTTTTGCTGTAACCTTTCAGAATATTTGCTGTGAATTTCAGAATTTTTTTTACTCAGATAGGCTGATAAATGCTGATGCCTTAATCAGCATTACAACTACAACAGCAGCAGCAAGAATAGATTTATATGATATATTGCGTATTGCAGACTATTTTTGAAAACATTATTAGCGTTGCAGACACTTGAAGATAGTTCTAACACTGGGTGCAGTATTATCACTATTGTAAATTATGTGTATAGTATGCATCAGTATTTCGTTTACGAGTGATCAAAAAAGAGTTCTTTCATATTAGTGTTTATGGGCGGAGATTGTTTGAAATTCATATAAATGAAGTAATGCCATATGGTATTGAAATTTGTTACAACATATTCCCTATCGAAAATAGCATTTTTCGTTCGTTTACAGGAACATTCAAAAATATTTCGAAACACCAAAACACCATGAGCTATTAACAGTAATTATTTGCAATGCATAGCAAACGGTGCACGAAACATTCATAGTTCTTTCACAAGGCCAAAGAATCCGGATACATTGTCATATGTGGGTTCAATTGCTCGAAACGTGTTTTCGGTTATATTTTGCATTTTTCAGCTGAATAAAATATTCATTAGCTAAGTGATACGTAAATGATATTCGTATACAGGGCCACACAAAAGAATTCAAATACACTACCGTCATGGCTGGATATTTCTTGAAATGCGTTTTGCAGCTGGTTTAAATTTTAGTTTGTTATGTGATGCACATATGATCATTAATTTCTATACATGACCACTCAAAATAATTCGAATGAATAACATTTCCATTTATAGGTAATTATTGCTTGGTATGTGTTTAAATTGAACGAAATTTTATTTTCATAAAAAAAGAAAACGCTAGATATGCTTTTCCTTCACACATTGTTGCACAAAATTAATTTTACAAATATTTGTGTGTAATGAATAGAATATATATTGGCGGGTATACAGTGTGTCTGTGTATTATAAAGGTTGACACGCACTTCAATTTTTTACCTGCTGGAGATAATTAGGTAACGTAAATTATAAAAATGTTTAAAATAAAGTAAAAAATAATATTGAAATAATATTGTCAATGAAATAATTATCTCATTAATTTTCAAACATTTATATAATAACTTTTTATACGACTCTTCTATTCAAAATTTGTCAGTCAGAAAAATTTTCCTTTTTGCTGCAACAAAATCATTAAAAATCTGCATACCTATATATTTAAAATTAAATTTAAAAAATGAAGGAAGAAAGCTGACTTATAAAAACTTTTCGGACCATTTAAATATAACTTCATCAGTGAAAATGGTCCTGTGCGCATATTGGCGATAGCATTTTTAGAACAAAATTAAATATTAACAAGTGTAAAAAGAAAAAAATGCATCACAAGTATATCTAAATAAAAAGCTACACGGGTAGAAATCATGTAAAGAGACAGTGTCGTTTTTAAACTTAGAAATTAATTTAAAAAAAAAAAAAAAAAAAAAAAAAGAATTGGCTCTATGTATTTTACGTCAACTGCAGTACATAACTGGGGGTCAACCGCCCATGTTTATTATCATCCATGTTACTGTTACCTTCTTCTTGTAATACCTCATAGCTTTTCTAATTTGATATATAGTTGTTGTACCCTTCCTCCCCCCTGCATATTTCCTACCTTATTTTAAACTTTTTTGCATCTTACATTGACTACTTATCTCCAAGTTTCAATTTTTTCGGACGCCCTGTAAAAGTCGACCTTAGCTCAAACTTGAAGACTTCATTGAAAAAATGCAAGACTTTGATAGCAATGTGGTTCAAAGTGGTTTTAGTGACAAAACTTGATTTTAATTTATAATAGTAATTTATCTTTAACGATTCATCCTTATCTAAATGGAAACCACAGCCTTATTCAAAATTTGGAAAGCGGCAAATCATAGAATGGCTACTGACACAAAATCTAGAAAATATAAAGAGGAGAGAAATTTTTTGAAAATAAGTATTTCTGTAAAGTTCATCGAAAGAGGAAAAATAATGCATATTATTAAACTGTGACAGAATTAAATATATTGCTGTTGATTTCAACACATTTTCCCCTTTTATTTAAATATTTAATAAATAAAAGAAATTAATTTGAGCCACTTTTTTACATCCTTTCTTTTAACTTACATGTCTGTATCTGTGTGGCAAGTCTTGTGACTCATTTTTCACCCACTTCCTGTTGACGTAGAGCTTTGAAATTTGGAATATATATATAATACCTGAAGACAATACATGAATTGGACATTATTTTTTAAAAATTCGATCCCTAAGGGAGGGGGGGGGGTCAACGTCGGCACAAAACTTGCATTTTCCCCATAGAAATAACGTTACGATTGTTTATTTGAAAAAAATAGCTCCATTGTTGCAATATTCATCCATTTTCACCACATTTTGTTGCCTACATCAGTATGACATCATCATTGAGCGACGCACACATTTGTGCTTTATAATATAAGTTGACTTTTTGTGAATCTTAATGAAAGTATGTTTTTTTATATATTTATTTTATTATATAAAATTTATTTTTATTAACGTTAAAAGTAATTTATTAGGAAAGTGTTTCTTAAATAAGTCATCTGCATCTGGCACAAGTATAAGTATTATTTGCCACAGAAACTCTACTTCAAAATTATATCTTTAAAAATTTTCCGCTCAACTCTCTAAACACTTATAATGGCATATGCATTCAAATCAATTTACAACTAGAGTAGACTTTTATATCGCTATTAATAATGTGGTAACATTCACTGAGACGATTCCCACATTAAAATTTCAATTCTTCTTAGAGAATATCTACGTGTTAAATAACTTCTATGTCAAATTTGAAGTTTCTAGCACTGATAGTTTCAGAGGAATAACAAAAGTTTTCCGCTTATTTCACCACTTTAAATTTCGAATATTTTAAAAGCCATTCTTCGTGAGCATCTGCATGTTAATAGATTCTAGATAAATCATGATGAAACGAGTTTAGAAGATTTACTTAACAATCAGGGATCCCAAATGGTCCGCTTTTTGAATACCAGTATTTTCTTAGAAAAATTTTATTTTTAGATTTTTCTTGCAAATTTTGCAGAAACAACTTTCGGAGGTAAATTTTTGCGGAATAGTTGTAGAAACCTACTATGAAATTTTCTTTTAAAAAATATTGGTATTCAGTTACAATACATCGATCAGTTGAACAATACATCGTTTTAAAATGTAAATTAAAAAAATAATGATAAATAAGATTTTACGAGCATGTAACTCCTGAAAGTACATGTCTGCCAGGTTTTAAGTTAGTTGCTCTTGCTCGAATATTTCCACACAAATCGTGATGAAACCAATATTTTTTAACGTTCTTTCTGCATTACACCCCGTAAAAATTCGATTTTTTTTGGGAGGAGGGGGGGTGGGGGTACCCCTTATAGTATTGTACTTACAGATTAGATGTAACCTAGTTACTGATTTAAAGATTTACTAATTCTACAGAAATCTTGATGAAACGCGATTTTCAGAAATTTTCTTTATAAGGATACTGGTCTATTTCACCCCTTTCAAATTCGTATTGGGATGTTCGGAAAGTTCCTTCCGTTTGGGAAAACCAATTCGTACAGGAAAATTCTGCCGTCAATTATTAAACATTAGATATCGGAATTAATGCCTAATAATTAAATGATAGAATTTTCCGGTACGAATTGGTTTTCCCAAACGGAAGGAACTTTCCGAACAACCCAATATTTAAAAAAAATCCAATTTGGGGTAGCATCTGAATCCTAAAGGTAGTCTTTGTGCCAATAAAAAGCATTATTTATGGGTTATCCTCAGCATCGGTCACATTTTTTTTAATGTTTTTTTCCTACAGAAACTGCACATATTTTTACTTCTGGTCAAAAAATGGCTTTAAAATTGTCTAGACACGAAACACGTTGTCCAAAATTTTATACAGAGTTTCGGCAGTGGCACGTAATCCAGAATATTAAATAACCTTTTCATCATATATAACATACCTGTGAAATTTGAGCTCAGTCAAAAACACCGTTTAAATGCTATCCTGCTCAGACATATACACATATTGACTCATCCCAAAAACAGACTTTGGGAATCTTCAAGAAAATACCGACTACACACATGCATACGCACATACAGAATTGTTGCAGAAATAGGAAAAGCGGATTCTGGGAACCTATAAAAGTAAAAATACAAATTTCATAGTCTTTTTTTTCTTGTCATGATTATAATATTTTCCTTACACTATATGTGTCCGTAACGTAAAAATGCAATAATTTTCAATGTTCTTAGTATACAACAGTTATTCTATGACTATCTCCAAAATAAACAATTTCTATCAAAAGTCTCGTTGCGTGGATTAGTGTTATTAAATTACGATTTATATTTCAAATATTTTCACACATGAAATAAGGTTAAAAAAATTTGTAATTTATAGCAAGCTATGAACGACCAACAGATAAAGAAACTTTAATTAATTTAATTTAAATAAAATTTTAATTTAAATTTTTTAATTTAATTTTTCAATTACTTTGCAATTCAAAATGAAAAGTAAGATTCATAATAAAGTTTGCCCTAAGGGTGATTGATACAGACCCTAATGATCGAGATTATGAGCGTCCCCCCACTTTTTTCCCCAGGACTACACCACTGGCCAGATGCGAATTCGCGTCTTTTAGAGATATGTAGCTCCACCCACTAGCGATAGGTTTGCATTCCATGCGTTACATTATATCTCAGAAATATAGATATACTCGTATTTTTACAGTTATTGTATTATGCATAGAAATACTTCGATAAGTAACAGTACCATTATATACAATCGTTTGTAATTTTGACGCAGACACAGAAACTTCTTTGTTAAATAATGACGCATGCAAGATTAATTGGCCATAGAAGGGACTTCCCGTTTAAACGACAAAACCTAGCAATTACGAGTGTGTGAAATTATGTTTATTTAAACGACCAGGAGAAAACATTTTAGATTAATACAATTTTCAGTATCAAAATGTAATCTTAGAATACTACACTCAGAGAAAAGTTTTGTTGAATCAACAAAAATTTAGTTGGCCCAACAAAACTTTTCGTTTAAATATGGGTCAATGTAAATTTTGTTTGAATCAACAAGAAAAATATTGTTGATTTTTTTTTGCAGTTCCAACAAAAAAATTTGTATCATCAATAAAAAAATGTTTTATTAATTCAAGTAAAAATGGTTCAATTTTACTTGAACCAACAAAATTATTTTGTTGAAAGTTTTCTCAGAATAAATGTAATTATCTTTTATTTTAAGAGTTCGTTTCAGTTTCGACAACAAAAACTTTTGTTTAAAGAACAATTGTTTTGTGTAATTTTAATAATTTAATTTGTTTTAACAACAAAAGGTTTTTGTTGCAGAAACAATTAGAATATTTACTTTAAAATTATTTTTTGTATTAGAACCAATCTAAACTTAACTATTTTTTAATTCATTTTCAGCAGTGAATTAAGCCTGTAATCCTTGAATAATAACAAATGAATTTTCATCCTTCTTTTTTCCAAGCGTAAACCGACAGATTGAACAATGTCCCAAGCCGGGATTCGATCCCGGGTCCACAGAACAGCGCGCTGAAGCTCTACCACTGAGCTACAAGGAACAATATCCGAACTCGAAATTTCTCACTCTTATATATGTCGGACCGGCTGCAACCGCAGCACAAGATGGAAATGTCATTCATGAGCACACCCTCTTAAGACATAAAAGTAGGGGATGCTTTGTTATTTACTAAATCCATTTTTGGTATGCTGCAACAATTTGAAATTTTACCATCAAAATTTCGAGTAAACAACAATTTAGAAAAAACGAGTTTCTTAGATAAAAATTTCGTAAAGAAAAAGTGCATTTTTTACCACTAAATCCATTTTTGGTATGCTGCAACAATTTGAAATTTTACCATCAAAATTTCGAGTAAACAACAATTTAGAAAAAAGCGAGTTTCTTAGATAAAAATTTCGTAAAGAAAAAGTGCATTTTTTACCACTAAATCCATTTTTGGTATGCTGCAACAATTTGAAATTTTACCATCAAAATTTCGAGTAAACAACAATTTAGAAAAAAGTGAGTTTCTTAGATAAAAATTTCGTAAAGAAAAAGTGCATTTTTTACCCTGACTGATTATTATTATTATTATTTTTTTTTTTTTTTTGTAAAAAGTTATTCTGAAAAAGAAATTTGGGGGTACCTTTGTATTGCTTTGGGTAAGCACGGTCTTCCCGGGCCTATTCGGTAAACAGGCCCTGCATGAGCATGCAAATTTCTGCGGCAAACATGAGACGAAAATACAAAGACCAGCATATGGCAACATATAGTTCATTTTTAATTCATTTTCAGCAGTGAATTATGCCTGTAAAAAGCAGGATAAAAATTCACTGGTGATTAACCAAGGATTACAGGCGTAATTCACTGCAGAAATTTAATTAAAAATTAACTGTGTTGCCGTATGCTGGGGCCTCAGAGCGCTATTCTGAGGACCCGGGTACGATTCCCAGCTTGGGACATTGTTCACTCTGTCGATTTACACATGAAAAAAAAAACAAGATAAAAATTCACTGGCTATTATTAAAAAATTACAGACGTAAATCACTGCTGAAAATGAATTAAAAATTAATCCGTGCATTAGTTCTTGAGATTTATTTATAGTGAAAATCATGAAAAAAGTAGCATAGCAGCGCCACCTATTGGGCTATTTACACTAAAACGTAATCCGCTTCTATTTATGTCAAGGTCTAACTCAATCTGTAGTTTGATGTGAATCAGTGCATTAGTTCTTGAGAAATCGCGAAAATTGCAACATAGCAGCGCCATCTGTTGCGCTATTTACGCCAAAAACTAATCATCACCAATTTATATCAGGAAGCAACTGAATATAAAGTTTTATTAAATTCCGTGCATTAGTTCTTGAAATAGAGCGCCCACAAAATTTTTGTCACATACAGACAGACCGAATCATAGACAGTCATTTTCTAAAAGCAGTCAAATTGTGTTCAGGACCTTCTAAAATCCGTCGAAAACCAGAAGTAGAAAAATTTCATGACACCAATACTTTCTTCTTGTAAAGATAGAAGAAAGTAATAAATGGGATAGGGGGATTTTTAAAACTACATTGGTCCGTGCCAATTAAAAAAGCTTTTATTATCCAAAAATTATGTTAATCCTTTAATTATATAGCTAAGCTTTATATAGCTATAATAAAGCTTTATATAGCTTTAATTATATAGCTATAGCTTTATAAGTCAAATAAACCAAGTTACGTGAGAGAGTTATGGCTACTACACAATTTAAATTTTATATAAATAACAAATTTAAATTACAAAATTATAGCAATTATTGCTTCAGATGTTAAGTCTGAAACGAAATCCAAGTGTACAGTCTAAGTGACCATACATACAAATATAGTTACATAGATTTTTTGGAGGGTACCCTTTTTCTGGCCCTTGTATTTTATTTCAAAGGGTCCACATAGATCTAATCCGACATTAGAAAAGGGAGAGCTAGGTATTACTCTCTCAGGAGGGAGATCCCCCATCAGCTGGTTAGCCATTATGGGCTTAACTTTGAAGCATTGTACACATTCATGCACAACCTTACGTGCAATGTTTCTGCCGCTAAGAGGCCAATATTTTAGACGTACAGTATTCAAAAGAGCCTGGGGTCCTACATGAAAATCACGAAGATGATAGTATTGAAAAATAAGTTTAGTTAACCTATCCTTTGCTGGCAAAACTATGGGATATTTGCTTTTATAATTTATGTTCGCATGTGAGAGTCTCCCACCTACTCTGATTAGTTCATTACAATCTAAAAAAGGATTCAGAAATTTTAACTTACTTTCAGGAGGGACTGAAGAACCTTTTTTCAAGGCATCAATTTCATGTGTAAAATACTTTACCTGAATGTATTTCAATAAGTAAATTTCCGATTTCTGGATCTCGTTGGAAGAAAGAGGACCCTTTAATTTATCGCGCTCCTTACAATTTCTAATAAATCTATAAATAAAGGCTAGAATTCTAATTAATTTAAAAAAATTATTAGTTAAATTAAATAAATCATTCATAAAATTAGAGTCATTAATGTTCAAAAGAGTCATTTTAGCAGGAGGTTTCTGTTCATTCACATATAAATTGTCACATAGAATATCTGGATTACGAATAGTCTCTAAAGATTGTTCACTAACAGTTGAAAGTTGTGGACCTTGCCACCACAGCTCACTAGCAGCAAGAGCTTTTACGTCAAGTCCCCTAGAAACCATGTCAGCTGGATTGCTCTCGGATGGAATGTAAGACTACTTATAGTTTTTTGATAACTGCTGAATGTGCGACACTCTGTTGCACACAAATGTCTTTAACAAATTTGGAGAAGTTTCAATCCAAGCTATTGCTATAGTTGAATCAGAGAACAACTGGACGAAGTCGAGAGGTTGTTTTAAGGCCTCTAAGACCTTGTTAGTCAATTTTGTCAGAAGACGTGCAGATAATTCCAATCTAGGAATTGTCATTACTTTCGTCGGAGCAACACGGGACTTGCTGCAAAGAAGTTGACTAGATAGTTCATTAGTGTTGGAGATAGTTTGAATATATATGACTGCACCGTACGCCTTAGAAGAAGCATCTGCGTAACCGTTCAGCACCACAGATTTAACGTTCACTTTTAAGAAACACCTTGGCACCTTAATTGTCTCTAATTCTGGTAATGTTGCGATGAAGTTTTCCCATTGCTGAGAAACGTGTGGAGGTAGTTTTTCGTTCCAATCCACATTGAGTAGCCACAGTTGTTGCATGAAGATTTTTGCCTTTGCTATCACCGGTCCAAGTAGACCAAGGGGGTCATAGATACGAGCTATTTGTGAAAGGACATATCTTTTAGTAAAGTTTTGTTTTTCACTTATGTTTACCTTGTAGGTAAATGTATCACTGAAGCTATTCCATAGCATTCCTAAAGTTTTTGTCACAATTTCCTCGGAATTTCTGTCAAGGGGAAATATTTCCTGATCCTTAGACTGTACTCCATTGGAGCACCATTTGTGCAAGCTCATGCCTCCTCTTAGGAGAAGTTGCGTTAATTCTCGCTGAGTTAATTGTATCTGGGTTAAATCTGAAGCACCAGACAAGCAATCATCCATATAGAAATCATTTAATAAAATATTTGAAGCCAATGGGAAGTCCCTTTTTTCATCCAAAGCAAGTTGTTGCAAAGTTTTGGTTGCTAGATATGGGGCGCAGGCGGTCCCGTAGGTAACGGTTGAGAGTTGGAAAACTTTGACAGACGATGACTTACTGTCCTTCCAGAGAATTTTTAAGAATTTATGCTGTGACGGATTAATTTCTATCATTCTAAACATTTGTTTAATATCTGCCATGAATGCGTAAATGTGCTTTCTAAATCTTACTAATATTGAAAAGAGATCTTCCTGAAGCACCCCTCCCTTATATAACATATCATTTAAAGATTTTCCAGTTGTTGAATTTGCACTTGCGTCAAAAACGACGCGCAGTTTGGTAGTTTTGTTTGATGGTCGTAGGATTCCGTGATGAGGTAAATAAAAACCGTCTTCAAAATCACTATTTTCCTCTATTTCATGCATATGATTCAAATACTTATATTCATTTAGAAAATCTATGTACAAATTTTTCACTGTTGGATCACGCTCTAAACGTTGCCACAAATAATCTAATCTTTTAGATGCGATTTTTTTTTTAATTTCTTAAATTAGTTTCAGAAATTTCCGGTTTGAACGGCATTTCAACTACGTATCTCCCATCCTCCTTTCTGAAATGCGTTTTATCAAAATGTTGATTACAATATGTTAATTCATCACTGCTGCACGGCTTTAAATCATCAACATTCTCTATTTCCCAAAATGAGGTCAAGGTCTTATTGAGTGCTTCTAGATTTTTTGTTAGAAAACAATGGGTTTCATTATGCTTTATATTATTATCATAAACACTACCAGATACCAGATATCCAAAACAAGTTGATTGCAGAATTAAATTATCTTTCAGTTTTATTTGATCAGCATTTAATAGTCCTTCCGGCCTGTACCGGGAGGAAAAGGTAGCTTTCCTATATCTACGTTTTAAAATTTTAGCTAATGTTACACGAAAACAGCAAGCTAAAATGCAAAGAAACGTTTACAAAAGATTCGTTAATACTGAATTTGAATAAGAAATTCGTCAAATTATTGAGCAATAGCCAAATTGGCTTCATTTATGAAGACTTATTTTGATCGCCAAATTTCGCGATATTTCGCCAAATGTCGCCAATTTTGTCGCCAATGTCGCCAATTTTGGCGCTAACGGATATGAATATATAGTTTTATGCGTATGATTGGGAAAATTATTACAACAATGAAAGAAAATAATTTGCGAGTAATCGCGTTAATGTGCTGTTTTGTTTCAAAATGTCAGCCACCCTAGAATTTCAAACTGCTCTATCTCAGCCATTTTTTAAGATAGAGGTAAACCAAAAAAAGCTCTGGAATCCTTGTATCAAGGCCTAACACGTAATTAAAAAATAAATTTGAATTTTTAACTTTTTTGTATAGTTATTTTAGATTTTAAGTTAATTTAAATCTTTAAGTGGCCGCCATCTTGAAACAAGATGGCGGACCAAGCTGGCCAACGAACTCGGTCGAGACATTAGTGACCTTAATACACACAATTAGTTTCATCAAAATCGATTCATAAATACGGGCGTTATCGTATGACATAGGTCAGATATATATACAGATATATATATATAAATCAACATTTGAACGGAGGGTGGTTTTGGGGTCTGGGGGTCATGATCAGTGAAAATATATTGAAATTTTCCGGAACTGCTTTCCTCCGAACGGCTGCAATAGGTAGCTTTATACATTTTTGTATTGAAAGTTACCTAATAGTAGCCAAAATAGTTGCAAGCTTACTTCATAAAAGGGAGGCAGCAAGAATCCTTATTTGCCATAAAAATAATAACAACATGAAAATCCACATCTTTCTCTAGAGTTTATGCTACCACCCAAATTTGCCACTTTTTGTATTTTTAAGTTAATTTAAATCTTTAAGTGGCCGCCATCTTGAAACAAGATGGCGGACCAAGCTGGCCAACGAACTTGGTCGAGACATTAGTGACCTTAATACACACAATTAGTTTCATCAAAATCGATTCATAAATACGGGCGTTATCGTATGACATAGGTCAGATATATATATATATATATATATATATATATATATATATGGATATATCTATATATATAAATCAACATTTGGACGGAGGGTGGTTTTGGGGTCTGGGGGTCATGATCGGTGAAAATATATCGAAATTTTCCGGAACTGCTTTCCTCCGAACGGCTGCAATAGGTAGCTTTATACTTTTTTGTATTGAAAGCTACCTAAAATTCGAAAAACAATTCCGCACCCAGAAGTATATCTATTTTTTGCGGAATGAAGAATTCAGGGTCCGCCAATTTTATGTTTTGTGGAATGCTCAAATTAAAAATGCTTATCTTTCTAGACGGACTGAAATTTGTTATTTTCGGAGTGATCAGACAATCAATATTCCATTGAGAATCCCCGCTTTTATTAGATAAGCAAACTGCAATTTTTGCCTTTATATTTATTGTTGAATCATTCAAACCCGCAATCGGTATATCAATTTTTTCTTTCTTTAATCCCAACAAAGTTGCTGCGTGAAATGAGATAAAATTACTTTCTGACGCAGAGTCCAAAATGCCACGTAACGGTCTTTTAACCCCATTAGAATCTGTAATATAAATTATCGCCGTGTTTATCAAAACGGATTTATTGTTTCCATGAGAAAAAAACGAATGTTTGGGAGTATCGTTTTCGGCTCTTTGCGTAAAGGCCGTCGTCGCTGTGTCTGCGACGCTTGATCTGACCTCGTAATGATCAGTTTGTGATGCTGAATAATTATGTAGGGAAGTATGATGAAATTTTGATTTGCAAACAAAGCAAGTATTTAGGTAGATTTCGTAAGAAATACTACCTATTACATTCTCACCTAAGTTGGAAATTTTGAAAAATTTTTGCAGATCTACGCCGATCATGACTCCCAGAACCCAAAAACCACCCCCAGTTCAAAAGTTTATATATATATATATATATATATATATATATATATATATATATATATATATGTGTCACTTTTTTCTGACCACGATAACTGGAAAAATTCTGCAGAAATCTCTTCCAAACTGATACATAAAATCAAGGGTCATAAAATCTCGGTCAAGTTCGTTAATGGGCAAAATCGAACCAAGAGGGGGGAAATGGGGGGGGGGGCTTTTTGTGAAAACAGAAAAACCCTCATAATTTCTTTATTATTATACGTATTGAATCCGTTTAAAGTTATTATTACTTCTAGGAAGAGGGCCGAAAATTTATGTATGACAGATTTTTGATATAATTAAAAATGGCCCCAAGGGGTGGAAAAAAGGGGGGTTTTAGAAGAAAAAAATCATAGCTTCGTCAATTCACAAGATATCAAATCCGCATAAATTTATTATTAATCCTCTTAGTATTATCTAAAACTTTTATATTGACAAGTTTTTTATAGGACCAACCGTTATAGCAAAAAAATATTTAAAACAAAAAAATCCCTACCGGCTCCGCCTGCAAACAACTTATTTTTCGAAGTAGGCGGTACCAACTCCCGCATCTTTTCGAAACTGATACATAAAATCAAGGGGCATAAAATCTCGGTCAAGTTCGTTAGTTAATTTAATTTCATGAATTAAAAGAACATAACCAATGGGAAAATATTTTCAATTCATACGTATTTTTAGGTGCGTTCGTAATTACATAAACGATTACTATAGTCCGTCCGTCTGTCCGCATAGAACAGCGCAAAAACTACCCAACCGAATGGTTTGAAATTTAAAATATATAATAGTTGGAGAATTTTGTCGAGTCATTTCAAATTTTATGAAAATCGAATCAAAACTTAAAAAGTTCTCTTCATTCTATTAAATCCCATCCTACGTAATGAATTCAATGATATATCCCATGATAATAAGTAATGATTGTAGGTTGCCATGGTGATGACGTCCTATTATTACCATATTACTGAATTTAAAAACCGAATTTGTATACTAAAATTGCGAAAAAATATTTGTCAATTCATACGTATTTTTTTTTTAAGTATAGGCTTCAAATGACAAAATCATTGTAATGCCGGATAATTCGGTACAAATCATTCATTACGCAGCAATTAGGAAGTAGTTTGATTTAGTAGCGTTGTTCGAAAATGAGTCATAAATCGTATGTTTATATTCAGTATTTTTTTTTCCCCAGTCAAAATTGAAATTTTCATGAATTAAAAGAACATAACCAAAGAAAAAATATTTGTAAGTTCATACGTTTTTTTTTTTTTTAAGTATAGGCTTCAAATGACAAAATCATTGTAATGCCGAATAATTCGGTAAAAATCATTCATTACGCAGCAATTAGGAAGTAGTTTGATTTAGTAGCGTTGTTCGAAAATGAGTCATAAATCGTATGTTTATATTCAGGATTTTTTTTTTCCCCAGTCAAAATTGAAATTTTCATGAATTAAAAGAACATAACCAAAGAAAAAATATTTGTCAATTCATACGTATTTTTTTTTTTTAAGTATAGGCTTCAAATGACAAAATCATTGTAATGCCGGATAATTCGGTACAAATCATTCATTATGCAGCAATTAGGAAGTAGTTTGATTTAGTAGCGTTGTTCGAAAATGAGTCATAAATCGTATGTTTATATTCAGGATTTTTTTTTCCCCAGTCAAAATTTAAATTTTCATGAATTAAAAGAACATAACCAAAGAAAATATATTTGTCAATTCATACGTATTTTTTTAGGTAGATTTCGTAAGAAATACTACCTATTACATTCTCACCTAAGTTGGAAATTTTGAAAAATTTTTGCAGATCTACGCCGATTATGACTCCCAGAACCCAAAACCACCCCCAGTTCAAAAGTTTATATATATATATATATATATATATATATATATATATATATGTCACTTTTTTCTGACCACGATAACTGGAAAAATTCTGCAGAAATCTCTTCCAAACTGATACATAAAATCAAGGGTCATAAAATCTCGGTCAAGTTCGTTAATGGGCAAAATCGAACCAAGAGGGGGGAAATGGGGGGGGGGGCTTTTTGTGAAAACAGAAAAACCCTCATAATTTCTTTATTATTATACGTATTGAATCCGTTTAAAGTTATTATTACTTCTAGGAAGAGGGCCGAAAATTTATGTATGACAGATTTTTGATATAATTAAAAATGGCCCCAAGGGGTGGAAAAAAGGGGGGTTTTAGAAGAAAAAAAATCATAGCTTCGTCAATTCACAAGATATCAAATCCGCATAAATTTATTATTAATCCTCTTAGTATTATCTAAAACTTTTATATTGACAAGTTTTTTATAGGACCAACCGTTATAGCAAAAAAATATTTAAAACAAAAAAATCCCTACCGGCTCCGCCTGCAAACAACTTATTTTTCGAAGTAGGCGGTACCAACTCCCGCATCTTTTCGAAACTGATACATAAAATCAAGGGGCATAAAATCTCGGTCAAGTTCGTTAGTTAATTTAATTTCATGAATTAAAAGAACATAACCAATGGGAAAATATTTTCAATTCATACGTATTTTTAGGTGCGTTCGTAATTACATAAACGATTACTATAGTCCGTCCGTCTGTCCGCATAGAACAGCGCAAAAACTACCCAACCGAATGGTTTGAAATTTAAAATATATAATAGTTGGAGAATTTTGTCGAGTCATTTCAAATTTTATGAAAATCGAATCAAAACTTAAAAAGTTCTCTTCATTCTATTAAATCCCATCCTACGTAATGAATTCAATGATATATCCCATGATAATAAGTAATGATTCTAGGTTGCCATGGTGATGACGTCCTATTATTACCATATTACTGAATTTAAAAACCGAATTTGTATACTAAAATTGCGAAAAAATATTTGTCAATTCATACGTATTTTTTTTTTAAGTATAGGCTTCAAATGACAAAATCATTGTAATGCCGGATAATTCGGTACAAATCATTCATTACGCAGCAATTAGGAAGTAGTTTGATTTAGTAGCGTTGTTCGAAAATGAGTCATAAATCGTATGTTTATATTCAGTATTTTTTTTTCCCCAGTCAAAATTGAAATTTTCATGAATTAAAAGAACATAACCAAAGAAAAAATATTTGTAAGTTCATACGTTTTTTTTTTTTTTAAGTATAGGCTTCAAATGACAAAATCATTGTAATGCCGAATAATTCGGTAAAAATCATTCATTACGCAGCAATTAGGAAGTAGTTTGATTTAGTAGCGTTGTTCGAAAATGAGTCATAAATCGTATGTTTATATTCAGGATTTTTTTTTTCCCCAGTCAAAATTGAAATTTTCATGAATTAAAAGAACATAACCAAAGAAAAAATATTTGTCAATTCATACGTATTTTTTTTTTAAGTATAGGCTTCAAATGACAAAATCATTGTAATGCCGGATAATTCGGTACAAATCATTCATTATGCAGCAATTAGGAAGTAGTTTGATTTAGTAGCGTTGTTCGAAAATGAGTCATAAATCGTATGTTTATATTCAGGATTTTTTTTTCCCCAGTCAAAATTTAAATTTTCATGAATTAAAAGAACATAACCAAAGAAAATATATTTGTCAATTCATACGTATTTTTTTAGGTAGATTTCGTAAGAAATACTACCTATTACATTCTCACCTAAGTTGGAAATTTTGAAAAATTTTTGCAGATCTACGCCGATTATGACTCCCAGAACCCAAAACCACCCCCAGTTCAAAAGGTTATCTATCTATCTATCGATCTATCTATCTTCTGACCACGATAACTGGAAAAATTCTGCAGAAATCTCTTCCAAACTGATACATAAAATCAAGGGTCATAAAATCTCGGTCAAGTTCGTTAATGGGCAAAATCGAACCAAGGGGGGGGGGGGGGGAATGGGGAGGCTTTTTGTGAAAACAGAAAAACCCTCATAATTTCTTTATTATTATACGTATCGAATCCGTTTAAAGTTATTATTACTTCTAGGAAGAGGACCGAAAATTTATGTATGACAGATTTTTGATATAATTAAAAATAGCCCCAAGGGGGGAAAAAGGGGGGGGGGTTTAGAAGAAAAAAAATCATAGCTTCGTCAATTCACAAGATATCAAATCCGCATAAATTTATTATTAATCCTAGTATTATCTAAAACTTTTATACTGACAAGTTTTTTATAGGACCAACCGTTATAGCAAAAAAAAAATTAAAAACAAAAAAAATCCCTACCGGCTCCGCCTGCAAACAACTTATTTTTCGAAGTAGGCGGTACCAACTCCCGCACCTTTTCGAAACTGATACATAAAATCAAGGGGCATAAAATCTCGGTCAAGTTCGTTAATGGGCAAAATCGAACCAAGGGGGGGGGGGGGGGGGCTTTTTGTGAAAACAGAAAAAAAACCATAATTTCTTAATTATGATACGTATCGAATCCGTTTAAAGTTATTATTACTTCTAGGAACAGGGCCAAAAACTTATGTATGACAGATTTTTGATATAATTAAAAATTGCCTTAAGGGGGGGAGGGAAGGGGTGTTTAGAAGAAAAAAATTCATAACTTCGTCAGTTTCCAAGATTTCAAATCCGCTTAAATTTATTATAAATCCCCTTAATATTATCTAAAACTTTTATATTGACAAGTTTTTTATAGGACCAACCGTTACAGCAAAAAAAAAAATTAAAAACAAAAAAAATCCCTGCCGGCTCCGCCTGCAAACAAGTTATTTTTCGAAGTAGGCGGTTCCAACTCCAGCATCTTTTTTAAACTGATACATAAAATCAAGGGGCATAAAATCTCGGTCAAGTTCGTTAATGGGCAAAATCGAACCAGGGGCGGGGATGGGGGGGGGACTTTTTGTGAAAACAGAAAAAAAAACATAATTTCTTAATTATGATACGTATCGAATCCGTTTAAAGTTATTATTACTTCTAGGAACAGGGCCGAAAATTTATGTATGACAGATTTTTGATATAATTAAAAATTGCCTTAAAAGGGGGGGAAGGGGGGATTTAGAAGAAAAACATTCATAATTTCGTCATTTCCCAAGATTTCAAGTCCGCTTAAATTTATTATAAATCCTCTTAATATTATCTAAAACTTTTATATTGACATGTTTTTTATAGGACCGACTCTTATAGCAAAAAAAAAAAAAAAAAAAAAAAAAAAAATTCTTGCTGGCTCTGCTTGCAAACAAGTTATTTTTCGAAGTAGGCGGTTCCAACTCCAGCATCTTTTCAAAACTGATACATAAAATCAAGGGGCATAAAATCTCGGTCAAGTTCGTTAATGGGCAAAATCGAACCGGGGGGGGGACTTTTTGTGAAAACAGAAAAAAAAACCATAATTTCTTAATTATGATACGTATCGAATCCGTTTAAAGTTATTATTACTTCTAGGAACAGGGCCGAAAATTTATGTATGACAGATTTTTGATATAATTAAAAATTGCCTTAAAAGGGGGGGAAGGGGGGATTTAGAAGAAAAAAATTCATAATTTCGTCAATTCCCAAGATTTCAAGTCCGCTTAAATTTATTATAAATCCTCTTAATATTATCTAAAACTTTTATATTGACATGTTTTTTATAGGACCGACTCTTATAGCAAAAAAAAAAAAAAAAAAAAAAAAAAAAAAAAAAAAAAATCCTTGCTGGCTCTGCTTGCAAACAAGTTATTTTTCGAAGTAGGCGGTTCCAACTCCAGCATCTTTTCAAAACTGATACATAAAATCTCGGTCAAGTTCGTTAATGGGCAAAATCGAACCAAGGGGGGGGGATGGGGGGGACTTTTTGTGAAAACAGAAAAAACCCCATAATTTCTTAATTATGATACGTATCGAATCCGTTTGAAGTTATTATTACTTCTAGGAGAAGGGCCGAAAATTTATGTATGACAGATTTTTGATATAATTAAAAATTGCCTTAAAGGGGGTGGGGGGGGAGGGGGGTATTAGAAGAAAAAAATTCATAATTTGGTGAATTCCCAAGATTTCAAGTCCGCTTAAATTTATTATAAATTCTCTTAATATTATCTAAAACTTTTATATTGACATGTTTTTTATAGGAAAAGATAATATATAAATCTTATAGCAAAAAAAAAAAAAATCCTTGCTGGCTCCGCCTGCAAACAAGTTTGGTTTCGAAGTAGGCGGTTCCAACTGCAGCATCATCGCAAAAGGGTCATTTCTTCCGCAATTCCCGACAAACAGACGCCCCACGGTCTGCGTCTTCGAAATCTACCTGTGCCTGTAGGCCGAGCCGTCAGGGATTTTTTTTTAATTACACGATGATAATAAATGTGAGGAATTAAGACAGCTAAAACAAAGTTTGTTTTTCTTGACAATATTTATTCTATCTGCTAATTTCATAATCTTATATTTTTCGCAATGGTACAATGGGTGGATTTCAGAGCATAGACTGCACTTTTTATTCTGTGTTTTATCAGATTTCATGAATAAAGACTTAGAACGGTCAGAGTTAGAATTGAATTTTGAAGAAGAACTAGCACTGATGCTATTTAAGATTTGACATCTTCGTTCTAAGAATTCGAGAAATTCGTCAAAGTTAGGAACTTCGTTATCTTTTAACGTGAGTTCATATTGTTTACGAGTGTCTCGATCAAGTTTGTCTCAAAGTATATTTAATAATATGGCGTTGGAGAATGTATCTCTTTCAAAGTCTAAAACTTTAAGGGCTCTTAAGTTCTTTCTAACACTATCTAATAAATTTCGAAGATCTTTTGCGGATTCATGTTTGATTGGGGTACAAGTTGAGAATATTTTTTATATGACAATCTACTATTTTTCTTTTGTTCTCATACCGTTGTTCTAATGCACTAAAAAGAGACGTATAACTATCGTCTGGGGTTTGTATGCTTTTGGGTTCCCCCAATAAAGCGCCACAAAGATAGAAAAGCTTTTCATTGTCGTTCAAATCAGAATTTTCCGTAATGAGCGTATTAAAGGCAGTTTTAAAAATGCTCCACTCCTCAATTTTTCCAGTAAAAACCGGTAATGGAATTTTGGGCAGTTTTATAATTGCTTTATGATTATTAACACTTATATCATTACTTGAAGAAGCGTTAACATTAGATTCACAATAAAATTTCTTAATAGAGGTTTTAAGACTTACCTCTATTGTTCTAATGTCCTCATCCAGTAGAGACAGTTGCTCCTCTGTTTGTTCAAAATCGTCCTCTTTCACGATTTTATAATAATCCTCCTTGATAACTTCGAACTTTTCTTGTATTCTAGTTGTCGGAGCAAAGCTCCGGCTTCCCATGAAAAATTACACTTTTGTGTACACGATAGCGACCAAAATATTTGCCGCATTGATACCAAAATTGGACTGGAAGTCGGTAGTGGCAAAACCTCGCCGGGGATTGAAAAACAGAAATATTCGTCAACTCTAACGCCCGGAATCGTCTGCTCTAGAATTTTCCATTTCCCCATAGAGATAACATTGCGATTGTTTGAATTAAATAAAAAGAAAATTGAAATAATTTATATTGTTGCCATTTTTTATCATGAAAAACTTTTGAATTAAATAAAAAGAAAATTGAAAAAATTTATATTGTTGCCATTTTTTATCATGAGAAACTTATTTAAATAACAATATACTCGGAAACAACCTTTTAGTAAAAGCTCTTAATTTTGGTCCCATATATTTTACTTTTATATATTTTACATATATTTTACTTTTCTGAAATAAGGACCCCATACATTTTTATCTTAAAACACGTGCAATGAAGTTTAAATCGTATTAAGTACATGAATTTAGTTTTTTTTAAATCGAACTCAGCAATTGGTGTAATTAAACTTTTTGTTTCCATTTCAAAATATTTTTTTTTCTTTTCATTCAAGCTTATTGTATAAAAGAAGTATGAGAGTAAATCTGTTTATTTTGATATAGTCCAGCTAATCCAGGATAAAAAAAAATAAGAAACAGTTTATATATGAACGGATTATATGTTTTTATTATATAGAATTTGCAAGGATGCCAGTTAAGAGAAAGCAATCAGCTGAAATGAGAAGAATTGTGAATCGTAATTCAATGCGGAGAAGTCGCACAAGTCAGTTACCTTCAGATTTTTTGCCGAGTACCGGTATACTGACAACTCAAATGTAATCAGCTTTAAACAAAATATTGAGAGTTTTATTTCGTGCCTGCCTGTCAATCCTTCAGATATGACTTCAACTATGTTAGTGACAAAAGATACTTTATCAGGATGTGCAGAGTTTTTTGTTCGCTCACAACGACTTCTAGAAGCACTCAGGTGGCTTAAAGCTCACAATCCTTATTATTCAAATATCACAATTGATGAAGATTTGATCACTACATTACCTGAGAATGGTGACGTATCTCAAATGTTACCAACAGCAACCGATATTACTGAGGATATTGATACTTTGAACGAGGAAATAAGGCGCGAGTCATTTAGACCACTACTTGAACCGGTAGATCAAAACAACTTAATAAATGACGCAATTCGTGTGCCTCACCCTTCATTAAATTCACAGCCTATCAACGAATTTCAAGAAGAGGGTTACATAGCACGTGCTTTTCCTCATCTTTTTCCACATGGTACAGCTGACTTACGAGAACTTCGTCAAAAAGCAGTCTCTCCTGATGAGTATTTTAAGTTCCTAATGAAGTATGAAGATGGGCGATTTGCTAAAGACCCCAGATTTCGTTACTTTGCCATGAATTCAATTCTTCGGTGGCAGTCTTTGGCTAAAGGGCGTTTTTTCGTTCAGCGAAATAGGTTCAGCAATAAGACGGTAGAGCAGATGCGTGATATTCTGAATAGGCAACCAGAAATGGCAAAACACATTATGATTTATGCTAGCAAATTAAGATCCACAAAAGGATACTGGCGTGCACGTTGTGGGGAACTCCTTTCCATGGTAGGACAAATTGGAGCACCAACAATTTTTTTTACACTGTCTGCAGATGATTATCACTGGCCTGATCTTTTCAGACTTTTAGAGCCTAACAGAGATCCAAATGAGCTGACTGATACAGAACGCAGACAATTAATGCACGACAACCCTCTGTTGACTGGTTGGCTCTTTCAAAAACGTTGTGATATATTTTTGAGAAAAATCTTGACGCCGTTGTTTTTAATAGACGACTACTGGGTTCGTTTCGAATGGCAGTGGCGTGGAAGTCCTCACATGCATGGATTGTTGTGGTTAAGAGGGGCGCCAAACATGGAAACACTAGACATGACTAACGCTGAAAATATAGCAGCATATTTTGAAAAACTATGCAGTGCTGTTAATCCTGACAAGGACGTCCTCGTAAATGATATACACCGCTGTCGAGTTCGCTTTTCAGACATTTCCAGTGAAGATCGTGAAAAAGATCTCGCTCAGCTCTTAAATCAAGTCCAACGTCACACAAGACATGGAGATTATTGCCTAAGGAAAAAAAGAGGTACAAATAGTTATAGCTGCAGATTTGGTTTTCCAAAAGCAGAGTGCGACTCTCCAAAGCTTCAAGTAGAAAATGACATAATTAGCTTTTTGCCAAAAAGAAACGATTCTGAAATGAATACCTACAATTGCTTCGTGTCACAAGTTTGGAGAGCTAACACGGATTTCAGTCCTATTACATCAAAGGATGCGGTTTTGCATTACATTGCCAAATATGCTTCAAAATCAGAAACAGCTTCTGTTCCTTACAAGGAATTGTTATCTGAGATTTTAAATAAGATGAACGAAACAAATCCAGCGGTTCAAGCAGTCCAAAAACTTATTTTGTCTTCTGTTTCTGAAAGGGATTACTCAGCCCAAGAGGTAGTACACATATTAATGGGATGGCCAATGTATCACAGTAGTCGGGAAGTAGTTACAATACGGCTTCATGATAAGAACAGGGAGGAAATCAACTTTTCAAGCGACGAAAGACCATCAAAAAGCATGCTTCAGAAATATTGCGCGCGGAGAAACTTATTTCCTGCACGCTTCTTAAGTTTGCAAAATCTTTCTCAATAAGAGGAGTCGATTATCACCAAAGAAGAAAAGATGCAGTTGTCAGAGTTTTTCCTCTTACATCACTCAACCACGACCCAACTCTAGCCGAAGAATACTATAGGCAACAAGTATTACTCAATTATCCTTGGAGAGGTAATTCTGACTCTTTATTGCAAGAAGGCCTGCCGTCTGCGTATCACTCATGGGAGGAAGTATTCAATGATCTAAATATTGATGCACACGAAGAAATAAATTTTCCTGCTGTTAGCAGTACACATGAGACAGAAATCCTGCAAGAAGAATACCGCGAGATTGATCCATATATGGCAGCAGCTGCCATAGTTCCTGTGCAGACAAACGAGGATACTTTGGGGCAACGCGTGATTGATCATGCATGTGAGTGGAAAAGTGAGAGTTACAAGTACCCTGATCGCAATTTTACTTCATTTTTAAATTACTGTAAAGAACAACAACTTACAGTGCATAAAAATTACGATACGTCTGAGATCAGATTTACAGATGAGCAGCAAAAAATACTTCACTTATGCACGCAACAGCTTTCGTCTTTGAAATCAAGATTTATAAATTGCCCTAAACGTACTTTTAATATTGGGAATGCCGGAGCTGGAAAAAGTACGGTAATAAAAGAAATTCGTAAAAGAGTTACCGAGCAGTTAGGACCGGAAGCTATTATGGTTTTGACTCCAACAGGTGCTGCTGCAATTAATGTCGAGGGCAAAACAATTCACTCTGTACTAAAAGTACCAACATGTTTTAAATCGTTTGCTGATTTAGGAAGTGAAGCAGCAAGAAATCTACAGCTCAGCATGAATCCAGTTTCATTTCTCATTATTGACGAATTTTCAATGATCGGATGCCGTCTGATGGCCGCACTTGAGCAAAGATGTCGCGAAGGTAAACCAGACAGCATTGAACCTTTTGGAGGCTTATTTGTTTACCTGATTGGAGATATTAGGCAGCTACAGCCTCTAAAAGACACACCTCTATATAGGAGACATTCCATAAAAGACATTTTGGCTTTACGTGGACAAACACTTCTTAAGATGTTTGAAAAATGTTTCACCTTAACAAAGTCAATGAGACAAAGCGACGATCAGCAAATACAGTTTAGAGAGACTCTTGATTCGCTTTCCGTAGGCGAAGTTACAGGCGACCAATACGCATCCCTTATGCAACGACGTAAAGCTATACAGCCTCCGGCTGAACTTGAAAGATTTCAAAATGCCATACGCATTTTTCCCACAAACAAGCAAGCTGAAGAACATAATCAAGAAGTACTTCGTAAATCAAAATGGCCAGTGGCAAGAATATTAGCAGACCACAATAATCAAATAGCAAGATGGAGTGAAGATGAGCACGTATATGTTGCGTACCAATCTGTGGACTGAGGAAGGATTGGTCAACGGTGCACTTGGTACGGTAAAAGATATTGTCTACGGACCAGGATTACGGCCTCCAGGCTTGCCACAGGCAGTAATGGTTCATTTTGATGATTATCGGGGACCATTTCTCACTGAAAGACTTTTTCCTGTCACACCTATTACAAAGTCGTGGAAAGAAAACAATGTCTCATGCTCCCGTACTCAGTTACCTTTAACAGTTTCATACGCTGTCACCATACACAAATCCCAAGGTTTAACTTTGTCAAAAATAGCTGTGGACATTGGTGAAAAGGAGTTGTCACTTGGAGCAACTTATGTCGCGTTTAGCAGGGTTCGACGTTTAGAGGATGTTCTGATTGAAGTGCATTTCGCAAAGGATAGGCTAGACCAAATTAGAAGAATGGGGGGGGGGGGGGGCACTTGCTGATAGATTAGCATTTGAGCAGTATCTGAGGCAACTGTTGACCGAATAAACACTTGAAGATTCAACAGCAGTTATTGTAATTTTTCTTTTATACTATTAAACAGTAAATATAAAAATAAAAAATATATATTATATATTGTTCATGTTATATTTTATGTTTATCCCACTCAATGCTCCGACATTTCGGCCTGACGGATTCTAGTTAAACACTCCAAATGAGACTGCCATTCAGCTATTTCGAAAGTATTTTCGTTAATCGCTTTGGATATTTTGGTGAGCTGAGACTTGATGTTACCGCGCTTCCGATTTAGAGTCGTAACTGCTGCCTCCGACATACTGTTGATCTTCTTGTTGAAGATAATGAAATCACAAGTTTATCGTTAAACACTGAAGATGCGCTGATTACCTCCGGGTCGCTTAATACCAAAAATGTGCGGAGGTTTCGTACTAGTTGTGCGAACTTAGAACAAAATGGACTGTATCAAATGCTATAGTATTTATTTAGTTAATAAATACGATGAAGAGAAGACAGCAACGGCGGCTTGTCGCCACCGAGTTCCGAGCACACCTGCTTCACACACACAAGGTTACATTAACGGGTTGCCAGAAACAAAAATGAGGGGGGGGGGGAATGTTCCATCGCCAATAGATACGGAACAATGCTCATCAGCCCATCCCTACTACCCTACTGCTACAGACCTGTACTGCATACCTTTACTTTACAATTACAAGTTGTTTTGGAAAACTAACTACGAATAGGAGAAATAGTACTTGAACTTGAACTTGAACTTGTGATAGGTTCAATGGGCTTCCAAGTTGCGAAGCAACTGCACAGAGTAGCTTTGAGTAGGTGTATATCAAATCCTGAGAGAGCCATAAGAAATATCTAGCCGTAGTCTAATTGACTACATAAAAATAGGATAGTGTTAAGTATATCAATAAAATAATGAAAATTTACTAGTTAAAGTATAAAAGTAAAAATAGTTCATAGTTAAAAAAAAAAATAATAATAATGCCAGACGAGGTAAAGTAAGGATGTTAGGAGCGGTTTAAGAGTACTTGAACTTGTGATAGGTTCAATGGGCTTCCAAGTTGCGAAGCAACTGCACACCCTGGCTTTGAGTAGGTGTATATCAAATCCTGAGAGAGCCATATGAAATGTCTAGCCGTAGTCCAATTGACTACATAAAATAGGATAGTGTTAAGTATATCTATAAAATAATGAAAATTTACTAGTTAAAGTATAAAAGTAAAAATAGTTCATAGTTCAAAAAAAAAAAAAAAAATATGCCAGACGAGGTAAAGTAAAGATGTTAAGAGAAGTTTAGGAGAAAAGTCAAAATAAAATTATCAGTAAAAAATTATATAATAATAATAATATATATATATATATATATATATATATATATATATATATAATTTTAATTAAAGAGAAAAATTTTGAGGTAAGAATTATAGCTCGGAAGGACTATTCATCAAGAATAGTGGAGTACCTTGGTTTTTTCCGGTTGGATGGACTGCAAGCATCGTAGTCAGGTAGCTCATAAATGAGTTCATTTGGAATGTGATTAATGTCATTGTAGAATTTTTTCGCAAGGTGTTTAATGCGATGTTTGAGTGAAGTCGTTTTCAGATCCTTGAGGATTGTGGAGTTTTTGAGGTATCTAGACCCGTTCCTGATGTAACGGAGCTGTTTGTAATGGGTACTAGAGAGGCTGTTCATACTGGTTTTGCAAGTGAAGCCCCAGATTGGACATGCATATGTGATAACAGAGAGAATGCAAGCATTATATATTAAGAGTTTGTTGTGTATGGAGAGTGAGTGACTGCGAAGAAGGGGGGCGAGGGTTTTGGAAATTCCGGCGACTTTACCGCGGATATTAAGAATATGCTTTTTAAAGGTAATGCGTTTGTCAATGGTAACTCCCAGGTACTTGGCATCGTCAGACCAGGGAATGGTAGTGTTATTGATGGTTAATCTATTAGGAGTGGAGAAGGTTCTAAAGAAGTAAACAGCAGTAGTTTTAGATTCGTTTATCTTAATGCGCCATTGATCACACCATTCCATGAAGATGTTGAGGTGGTATTGTAGATTTTTGTAAAGATTGTATGGGTGATGTGCAGTGCCATAGAGAACAGTGTCGTCCGCATAGAGTGCGAGTGATGTGAAGAGTGTGCGTGGAATGTCATTAAAGTATATTATGAATAAAATAGGGCCAATGACTGAACCCTGAATAATACCACAGAGTATTATGTGTAGTAGAGAAAGTGAGTTGTTTACACGGACATAGAAGTCACGATCACCAAGGTAAGAGTGTATTAAATGGATAAGTCCAGACGGGAACTTAAGCCGAATTAATTTGTAAATGAGGCCCGCGTGCCAGACTTTGTCAAAGGCCTTGGCGACATCAAGAAATATGGCAGCAGTAGGCTTCTTCTCGTTGAAGTTTTCAGTTAAGAATTCCACAAATCGAAGAAGTTGGTGTTGGGTGGAGTGCTTGGCTCTGAAGCCGAATTGTTCAGGCATAAGAATGTTGTTGTTGTGAAGGAAGTCATTGAGCTGTGATCTAATGACGCGTTCGATGACTTTACTTAGACAGGAGAGAAGACTGATGGGACGGAAATTAGTTGGGTCATTAAGATTGCAGGATGGTTTAGGAATAGGAGAAATGATAGAGGTTTTCCAGGGTTTAGGAAAATAACAGTGTTTGAGGATAGAATTAGTGAGCTTCGTAATGTAGAGAATACAGTTGACAGGAAGTTGTTTAAGAGTATAGTTGGAAATTTTATCGTACCCAGGAGATTTTTTATTATTAAGTTTTTGAATAATATTGTTGATCATGATGGGTTGAATTTCGGGGAGAGGGATAGGAGGGGTTGAGAGGAAGTCATTAACAGTATCATTGACATTGTTAAAGTGTGCTGGACTTGCGAGGAAGGGATTCGGAGAGAATTGCCTTTCATATGAGCTAGCGAGGCATTCTGCCTTGTCCTCGTCAGTATACGCAGTTGGCAGTAAGGAGAGGAATAGGGGTATAATTATTATTGAGTTTCTTTTTGATTTGCCAAAGAGAGTTATCCTCGCAAGTAAGACTTTCGAGAAATTTAGACCAGTTTTTTTGCTTATCTTTCTGAATAAGGGTTTTAATTTTATTGTTGAGCCTGTTGACAGCTGTTTTAAGGGTGGGATCTCTGGTATTTGGTGTAAGTGGCATCTTTTTGAGCTTTGTAAATAATGTTGTTGAGTTTATTAACTGCGTTATCAATGTCAGTAGTGTTGTTGATTTTGGGGTAGGTAAGGTCGGTGTTGTTGATGTAATTTTGGAATTTATTCCAGTCAATAGCTACTGAAGGAGGAGGTGAGATAGGGTTGATAAGATCAATTTTGAAGAAGACAGGAAGGTGGTCAGAGCTTAGGTCATTAATAACAGAAGTGTTGATAGGGAAGGTAAGATTTTTGGTGATGGCGAAGTCAATAATAGAGGGGTGCTGGTTGCGAGCAACAGGAATGTGTGTTGGTGTAGTAGGTGCGTGGAGACTGAGATTGAAATGGCTAACCAAGTTGTGAAGAGATCTACCTCTGGTAGTGGTGGAATGACAGTTCCACTGCCTGCTATGTGCATTGAAGTCACCAGCGATAAATGCGTGTTGGTGTTGTGTAATGATGTGTGTCAGGTCATTTATGGGGTATTGTCGCCCGTGTCGTGCGTAAAAAGATGTGAAGTTGATTTTGGCATGGGGCAAGTTGACGACAATACTGGTGTAGTCAATGCCTGGGAGTGGAATATTTTGAGTTGTGTGATGTGGGATATAATTTTTGATGTAGATGGCTGTGCCACCCCAGTGAGAGTTGGCACGTGGTGTATGATGGAGTTTGTAACCTGGGATGGTGATACTGCAGGAAGGGTTAAGTGTTTCTTGGATTAAGAGTATATCGATTTGTGGATTAATGGAAATAAAGGAGCGGAGTTCATTAATCCTGGGTTGCAATGATTGACAATTCCAGGAGAAAATAAGAAGAGAAGAGAAATTTTTGTTATTGTAATTATTCATAATTGGTAATGTTGAGCTCCGTAGAAAAGGCGTCTAATTCTTCTATTATGATATACATTTTGTAGAATGGGTTGTTGCAATTTTTTGATTTGATGGCGATGTTTTTTAAATGTTTTAGGAGTTTGGTAATTTGGAGAAGTTCCTTCATGTCTTTGAAGGTGTCAAACATATCTTTGAATGTGTTTGTATAATTATTTTGTATAACAGGTGGTGTTTTATTTTGTTTGGTGTAACTGGAAGTGTCCTCAACTGGGGCTTCCTGGATATCGTTATTCTCGTCAGTAGTGGTCTCACTGTTGTTGATATCGTTTGGTTTATCATGAATGGTGTAATTGTAGGGTTTGAAAATGTCTGCGATGTCAGCAATTATATTTGGTTTTTGGTGTTGCGGTTTTCTTTTGGTGTTGAGTCAGGGCCGAAACTAAGGGGGGGGCAGAGGGGGCATGTGCCCCGGGCGCCATCCGAAGGGGGCGCCAAAATGAAGATTTCGTTTGTCGTTTAATACAAAAATGTATATATATGTGAAATTTGGATACAAATGTTTCGTAGCCGGAAAAAAAAAAAAAAAAAAAAAAAAAAAAAAAAACTGAATTAAATGCATTAAATTTGACAAATAGATAAAAATATTTGTCTAAAGTACTAGATAGAAAATGAATAGAACGAAAGAACTGTTTTCTTAGTTTATTTTTATCCCATTCCAAATACACCATGTCCTATGTCTTCTATCTATCAGGGAAATCACTTTTCCGTGTAGTAAGAATCCCTAACATTTTTCAAGGTCAGTCTCATGTCTCTGTGTCACTGTCCAGTGTCCAACAAAGATAATTGTCCAGTGATTCCCTGTGAAAAAATTCTAAGAAGGGTGTTCTATTTTTTCTTTCTTTCTCGCTGAGCAGCGTGGAGCTTCCGTTTCCTCCGTTTTGCTATGGGTGAGATCGAGCGACTGCCCAGGACAATAAAAATAAAAAGGAACGCATAAAGTAAAATACGTAGTAAAATCATTATCTAAAAAGAGTATAGCATTTGTTAGAGGTACAGTAAGGGCGCCATGGCTTAAAGCCTTTATCCTCCAATATTATTTTTTATCCTCTTTTTACCATTTCTATGTGTTTTGCCGCCCTAGGCGACAAATGAAAAATTCCGCCCCCATTACTTTTGCTGGAAATATTTTTTTGCATCCAGATCCAGCCTTGGAGTTTAGAAGAGGTGAGATCAGGCGACTTCTCGGGATACTAAAAACAAAGTTGTGGAAAATATACACAAAATAAAATACTTAGTAAAACCTTTTATTTATTTTATTTTTTAACATATCATTTGTGGGGGTACGCAAAAAATTCCGCCCAGGGTGCCATGACTAGTAATTCGCCCCTGCCTTTATCCTCCCAATTTTTTTAATTTTTTAAAAAATCCTTTTGCCATTTCTAGCAGGTGACAACTAAAAAATGCGGCCCATGTCTTTTACTACAATTCCTTTTTACATACAGATCCGGCCTGAAAGGGCGCGACACTAAAAACTAAGAGGTGAAATAAATGTAAAATAAATAATAAAACCTTTTTTTTTAAAGAATATACCATTTGTAGAGGTGCAGAAAAGAAGCTCGCACAGGGCGCCATGGCTAGTAAAGCCGCCCCTGCCTTTATCTCCCAAAATTATTTTTCCCCGTCTTTTTTGTCATTTCTGTGTTTTGCCGTCATAGGCGACAACTAAAAAATGCCACTCCATTCCTTTTGCTGCTATTATTTTTTGCAACCAAATCCAGGTTTAGACAGGAAGAAGTCGGACGACTATTCGGGATACTAAAAACAAAAGGGTGAAAAATATACGCAAAATAAAATGCTTAGTAAAACATTTTTTTTTCCGGATACATCATTTGTAGGGGTGCAGAAAAAAAAATCTCACTCAGGGTGCCATGGCTAGAAAAGCCGCCCTTACCTTTAATCTGTCAAATTATTTTTTCGTCCTTTTGCCATTTCTAGGTAGGCGACAACTGAAAAATCCACTCATGCTTTTTACTACAATTATTTTTTTACAGACAGATCTGGCCTTAATGGGAGTCAACAATACTAAAAACTAAGGGGTGAATTATATGCAAGATAAAATAGTAAAAGCCTTTTTTTTTCTTTTTTAAAAATGATTTCTAGGAGTTCAGAAAAAATCACTCCCGGGACGCTATGGCTAGTAAAGAAGCCTATCTGCCTCTAAAATATGTCATTTTCAGCCCTAGATGTCCGCGTAGTTTTGCCTAATGGTAGAAACGGCCATCCATTTTGAATTGTAATAGATTGTTGATTGATTATTCACGATATATCGCGTTCTGCGTCTTTATTATTGCCTTATAACAACATTTTCTAAAATGAAAAACACTATTAAATTTTTGGTATTTAAAATAGAATGTCACATTTTTGAATGAAATTTACATCTTCGATGTACCAGAAAGTAATCATTTATGATTTCGAGAATAGTTTTAAGTTAAAGGGTGTCGAAGTTAAAATATAAAAAATGTCATAATTTTAATTTATTGAATTTTTAAACTTTGTTTAATTGTCTTTCTAAAAATAGACTATTTTCATCTCTACCATAATTTAGAAGCATCCAAATTTTATTTTAACACCATAACAAATCCTAATCCTGACAATTCAATCTTTCATGCTCGAGAGACACATTTATAAATTCTTAAATTTCCCCGAGTTATTATTCAATTAAATAGCTTAGGTAAGAAATGTATACACGCCTAGATTTCAAAACCAGGGCCAGGTTGTATATAGGCACTGCGGAACTACAGATTTCTTAATTTCTTCTTGATTCACACAAAAAAAAACCTTTTATTTATTTATATTTGCACGCCATATTTAATTTTAACACGAGAAATTGTATACATAATTTCCTATTTAGTAACAATAGTAGTAAATAATCTATTGGTTAGCACTTCAGAAAGTAATTGATCAATATTTGACAAAGCTGATTACGTAGTTCAGTATTACGTATTTTGTGATTACATATTTTAAATTTAGAATAAGTCAGCTATTAGAAACTTGGTAAATTTATTTTTGTAAATTTACTTGGGAGGGGGGGGGGGGCGCCAAAATCCATGTTTGCCCCGGGCGCAAAAAAGGCTAGTTTCGGCACTGTGTTGAGTGTTGGGGTATTTTTTTTTTCTTAATGTTGTTTGGATTTTTTGGGCAACCTCTGTATGAGGCCGGATGGGCACCGTTACAATTGGAAAATTTTGGAATTATTTTACCTGTCTTGGGGCAGTTATCAGTGAGGTGCTCTTCTGAGCATTTAAGACATTTTGGTGTTAGGCTGCACGTCTCGGAGGCGTGTCCGAACCGTTGGCAGCGGTAACATTGTTTTGGGTTATTGTTGTTTCTGAAGTATTCACTACGAACACTTATATCACAAAGTTCCTCAATTTTATAGATCTTCTCAAAGTTAGTGCAAGGGAGGACGTTGACCATGTAAATTGGCATACCTCTGCCAGTTTTGCGACTCTTAAGCATGGCGGCTCGGGTGGCCTTAAATCCATGGTTACCAAGGTCTTCGATAATGAGTTGGGGGTCTGTGTTGGGGGGGATTCCCCTAATACAGATTTTTTTTGGTCGAAGTTCTTTTGAGTTAAGGGTGTTGAAATTCATATGTTTGTCAGTTAGGTATCTTTGGATATCTCTAAATTGGCTGACAGATTTGGGTAGAACTTTTAGAAGTTCCCCGGAGAGGCTGACTTGAGGAGGATTATCAGAATCAAGGGCTTTTATCTCTTGGGCAACTTTGCGCCAATCCATATCTTTGAATTCAATAAAGAAGGGGTGCTTGTCGTTTTTTGAACATTCAACATCGGTGCTTGCAGCACCATCTTGAGCAGATTCCTGATGCATACGATCATGGTTATCAAGATTAGCTTCGGAATTTAGATTTCCGAATTTATTTTTGAGGGGAATTGGATTTTCATGTTCAGTACTAAAACAATTTTATTTTAATATATTTATTTATTATATAATATTTCCGCCTTGAAATGTTTTTTATAATACTTTTTTTAAAGAAAATTTCAATCATTTGTGATATATTTCACCAAAATCTCAATTTTAATCGTTAATATAAATTTACTGAAGTAATCAACATCTCTTGATAACATCATATGGCACATCAATTGTTTGATTAGTCAACTTGAGGTGTGTGAGGACACCCGTGTTTGCTATATCCAGTGATTTATGCCGCGGGAACAGCATTATACTCAAATTATGTTTCTTCTTATTTTGTGCAAAATGATAATGTATTTGACTTTACTTAAAGGTGTTCATCAGTGATGTCTCAGATTCCCCTGCTAATGTTACACAGCTATGGGTGTGGAATGCATTAATATTTTCTGATTATATCTTATTACAAATTTAGTTCATTCTCTCTCTCAGTCTGCGTAGCGTTCAACAACAATTTTCAAATAAAAGTTTTCGTCTTATTTGATCTCAGTAAATTGTAACAAATACTGCGGTGTCAACGTGATGACTACACATTCCGGTAGTTGAATATTAAGTAAAAATTTTCAAATTTAAAATATTGGTGTAAGATACCTTGGAAATTCTAAGGAGTATATGCTCCTTGCTCTTTTTGTCTAACGTTTAGACACGTGCGTTCATTTATAATATCTATTATTCACGTCTGTATTACGTCCAGAACATAAATTTAAAAGAAATGTATCTCATGTCTTCAATATTGTGATAATTTAGTTAAAATAGCTTGGTAAAAGAGAAGTCAGTTAATTTCTTTCTAGCAAAAAGAAAAAAAAATCAAAAAATTGACTGGTCAATGCTCGAACTTGCGGAAAAGAGAAAATTTAAAATGTAATCTAAAAAAATACCTAATGAATAAAAAATGTTATTACTGCCGTTTCGCTAAATTAGCGAAATACACCGAAACATTTTTAAACAAACGGAGAAACCTGCTTTTCCGAATATTTTGTGATAAGTTTTAAGATATGAGTATTCTAATGTATAAGTAATGGGTGATAAGTAATGCGGTTTCCGCTTCTAAATTTGATCTCTTCTAGCTCTATGAAGATTTAAGATAAAGTGCACAAAATAGATATCCTTTTATTCATTTTTTTTCACAGGGTGAATAGGATTTATGTTGCATACACTGCATCTAGAGATGGCCAAAGACCCAGGTAGCACAAAGATATTGGCAACGTTAAATGAACCCCTCCCCCCACCTAAAATAATATTTGTGAATGTATTAGTTTTTGACATCTGTGAATGTTGGCCAATATTTTCCAACATCTCTGAATATCATCTTTTGACATTAAGTGATATATTTCTCTATCACTGCTGAATATCATCATTTGATATCGAGCGATATATTTTTCTAACATTCGTGAATAACGTTTTTGGATATTAAACGAGTTACTTTTTCATTACTGATTTGATATCTTTAGATATCGAACAATCTACTTTCTTTGATTTCAACCCCTTTCGGGGTTCCCAAAAATTGCCTATGCCGACGGTATTTCACGTCGCCATGGCGGGGTATTGGGAAAAGTTTTCAACTAGCAATAGTCACGCCTCGGTAGAACCTCATTGGCTATGACACTGCCTCTGCGCAAAGCTGACAAGAAATTGTAGCAAGATTTACTGTTTATTTTAGCTATAAAAAAAAAGTGGTGGGAAAAGTTTTTAAAAACAGCTACAGTTTTGTATGTAATAGTAGTTCAGTTTAAACTAAAAACTTGATCATTTTCATATAACTTTACGTAATTTAAAATTTGATCATGATTTACAAAGTTGTTGGTAGTCTGTTTCTAGTTATAGCATAGCTGTTGCGAAGGCTTAACTTTAGTAGTCGTGCTTACGTGAGTATTTTAAATGTTTTAGACTTAAATTTATATTTATCCGTAAGATTTCTTCAATTTCTCTTTACATGTTACTTTTACATCCCTTCTTTTAAACATCTATAAAATAAAAATACGGTTTAAAAGCTTACAGACTATATTGAATAATCATAAAATTCATATAAAATCTATAAATCACTTTTGAAATACTCCATCTGTTTTCAGACAACTGTTTTTATAATCAAATATTCCATACTTACAAGACAATACGCCGAAGTAAAATAATGTTGGAATAAGAGGAGAAAAAAAAAATTGTGGTTATTTTCCAATCATAAGTAAAAAACTGAAAAATAAATTACGTATAAAGTTCATATTATTCAATCTCTTTTTCTCCTTAAAAATTTTATGGCGATACCACAGAAAATTTTTAATCAAATGCTTGTACCTTTCTTTAAAATTGGGAACCACTCAGAGCAAGCTCCGCCCTTCCCGTAGAGCACAAGGCAAAACGGGTGCGATCATCAACGGCCGAATCCACCGTAAAAGGTGAGTATGGACCGACTTCACGCTCGGGACGAAACCCCACTCCACATCATCGTGGTTGGGTTTTCTGCGAAGTTCGGTGAGCGAACTCACTAATCATACTATAGAAATGATCCTATGAAGTATGATCTTGCTATTGAAGTTTACTCCTAGATTAATTGAAATAATGTGACGCAGTCATCTAAATTGGATTCTGAAATACAAGTAATCAAGCTGTTTTCCATACAAACTATATTAAAATTACGACTATGTGCGATAAGATATACTATGTTCTCCAAGTATGTAGAAATTCTAATCTGTTAGTTATAAAGTTCATTTACTTCTTAAAAATAAGAAAGCAACTTCTCAATCGTTTGATAATGGGGTGCGCGCAAATTCGAAAATCACGCGGGTTAATCTATAGGCAAATATCAGAGTTCAATTAGGTTGCAATCACATGTTGATTGGCAGAACATATATAGCCCCCAGGGCAGAGAAAAAGGGGTACACGTACACCTACGCACAGCATTAAAATTGTGTCTGAACGAACGACAACACAGACTGCTACAATGTCGCTCCTGGGTAAGTCTTCTAATCTCGCCATCTCTCTGTTTCCCTAATTAGTTAAATATTGTACGATATCTTACGATACGTACTTTATTTAAATAATCTAAATCGAAATAAATTTATTGTAACTTGAACTTGAACTTGTGATAGGTTCAATGGGCTTTCAAGTTGCGAAGCAACTGCACACCCTGGCTTTGAGTAGGTGTATATCAAATCCTGAGAGAGCCATATGAAATGTCTAGCCGTAGTCCAATTGACTACATAAAATAGGATAGTGTTAAGTATATCTATAAAATAATGAAAATTTACTAGTTAAAGTATAAAAGTAAAAATAGTTCATAGTTCAAAAAAGACAAAAATATGCCAGACGAGGTAAAGTAAAGATGTTAGGAGAAGTTTAGGAGAAAAGTCAATATAAAATTATCAGTAGAAAAATATATATCAATATATATATATATTTTTTTTTAATTAAAGAGAAAAATTTTGAGGTAAGAATTATAGCTCGGAAGGACTATTCATCAAGAATAGTGGAGTACCTTGGTTTTTGGTTGGATGGACTGCAAGCATCGTAGTCAGGTAGCTCATAAATGAGTTCATTTGGAATGTGATTAATGTCATTGTAGAATTTTTTCGCAAGGTGTTTAATGCGATGTTTGAGTGAAGTCGTTTTCAGATCCTTGAGGATTGTGGAGTTTTTGAGGTATCTAGACCCGTTTCTGATGTAACGGAGCTGGATGCAGGTGGAAACTTGAACTTGAACTTGTGATAGGTTCAATGGGCTTCCAAGTTGCGAAGCAACTGCACACCCTGGCTTTGAGTAAGTGTATATCAAATCCTGAGAGAGCCATATGAAATGTCTAGCCGTAGTCGAATTGACTACATAAAATAGGATAGTGTTAAGTATATCTATAAAATAATGAAAATTTACTAGTTAAAGTATAAAAGTAAAAATAGTTCATAGTTCAAAAAAAAAAAAAAAAATATGCCAGACGAGGTAAAGTAAAGATGTTAAGAGAAGTTTAGGAGAAAAGTCAAAATAAAATTATCAGTAAAAAATTATATAATAATAATAATAATATATATATATATATATATATATATATATATAATTTTAATTAAAGAGAAAAATTTTGAGGTAAGAATTATAGCTCGGAAGGACTATTCATCAAGAATAGTGGAGTACCTTGGTTTTTTCCGGTTGGATGGACTGCAAGCATCGTAGTCAGGTAGCTCATAAATGAGTTCATTTGGAATGTGATTAATGTCATTGTAGAATTTTTTCGCAAGGTGTTTAATGCGATGTTTGAGTGAAGTCGTTTTCAGATCCTTGAGGATTGTGGAGTTTTTGAGGTATCTAGAACCATTCCTGATGTAACGGAGCTGTTTGTAATGGGTACTAGAGAGGCTGTTCATACTGGTTTTGCAAGTGAAGCCCCAGATTGGACTTGCATATGTGATAACAGAGAGAATGCAAGCATTATATATTAAGAGTTTGTTGTGTATGGAGAGTGAGTGACTGCGAAGAAGGGGGGCGAGGGTTTTGGAAATTCCGGCGACTTTACCGCGGATATTAAGAATATGCTTTTTAAAGGTAATGCGTTTGTCAATGGTAACTCCCAGGTACTTGGCATCGTCAGACCAGGGAATGGTAGTGTTATTGATGGTTAATCTATTAGGAGTGGAGAAGGTTCTAAAGAAGTAAACAGCAGTAGTTTTAGATTCGTTTATCTTAATGCGCCATTGATCACACCATTCCATGAAGATGTTGAGGTGGTATTGTAGATTTTTGTAAAGATTGTATGGGTGATGTGCAGTGCCATAGAGAACAGTGTCGTCCGCATAGAGTGCGAGTGATGTGAAGAGTGTGCGTGGAATGTCATTAAAGTATATTATGAATAAAATAGGGCCAATGACTGAACCCTGAATAATACCACAGAGTATTATGTGTAGTAGAGAAAGTGAGTTGTTTACACGGACATAGAAGTCACGATCACCAAGGTAAGAGTGTATTAAATGGATAAGTCCAGACGGGAACTTAAGCCGAATTAATTTGTAAATGAGGCCCGCGTGCCAGACTTTGTCAAAGGCCTTGGCGACATCAAGAAATATGGCAGCAGTAGGCTTCTTCTCGTTGAAGTTTTCAGTTAAGAATTCCACAAATCGAAGAAGTTGGTGTTGGGTGGAGTGCTTGGCTCTGAACAAAGACATTTAAGATACATAGACTGGCAAAACTGTCAGTTTAACTGAGGATTTTTGATCATAGCTGACGTACGTCAGATTGTTGACATTTCATATAGTAGTATATTATGTGTGGTTAGCTGTGTTGCGCTATAATTTCTTTATTCGAGAATTTTTCTAAAAGTTTTTTTTAAATCGTTGTTAAATTTAAAAGTATTCTATTTATTTTAACAATTTATTGTGGCATTAGTTTGTTATTAAGACGAAATCGCAATTGTTATATATGTGTGTTGCATGTGTGTAAGCACTGGCAATTAAGGTATAAATAAAACTTTATCTTTCCATCGGTAAGTCAATTTTTATTTATGAGTATACTTAAGAATGCCCTTTTTAATAAATGTTGGTGTCATTGTTTCATTTATTTAGCCAGTGTTATTTAAAGTGACGACAAAATAAAATTCATCAATTTGATCTGGCCATGAATTTATGGCACAAATGGGATTTATTTAAAAGTAGTTACTTACTTGATTATAAGTTGTTTAATTGAGATATGTCTCATTATCATATAAACACTGAGATATTAGCTCTCAATGTTACATAAAACTAAAAAAGTATTTTTTTTAGTTTGAACAGCAAAATTATATTTATAACATTTTAATCAATAAAAATATAACTTTCTTATGAATCGTTTCATTTTAATGTAGCTGTTAAAGTAGATAACTGTTTTAGAATTCCTAATGCATTTCTAATATATAATATACCTTGCAGAGTGTGGTATAAAATAAAAATATTAACTGAAACACTAAGAACTTTTTATTACTGTTGTTATCCAAAACTGTACAATTAGAATAACTTTTCCAAGTCCCAAATGAATATCAACATATTGATAACCTCCTAAGCTACAATCAAGTTATCTGTGGTCTGCTTACTGATGGAAGTCGAGGAACTGACATGCAAAAGCTGACGCTGACGTTTGGAATTCGAGGAACTAAGTTAACAAAGTCTTCTGTTGGAATTTTTATGCCAGCTGGAGACATTCACAGGCAGAGATTTTTATTTAATTTTTCTGTCTGTAAATGTAACTTGCTAGAGCTTGAGATGTCTTCCACGTCCAAGAAAACTCTTCATTCACAGTAATTCAATATGTTGATATTAAGTTCATTTAAGATTTGGAAAAATTATTTTACTTGTACTTTTTTGCATAACAACAGTAATAAAAAGTTCTTTGTTTTTCAGTAAATATTTTTATTTTATATTTGTATCTGAAAGTATTATATATTAGAAATGCTGATACTTCTCGACTATCTTGGCAAGAGAAGGAAATTTCACATGCATAGTTTCTGGTAACCTATTTACTGTTTCTTTTACAGAAGATTTTTTTTCTGTATTTAAGTAATTTATTTAATATAAAAAAGTCATTTATTTTTTTGGTACTTCTCCATTATCCCGTCGACCACTTTTCATAAAAAAGTTATCGGCAAACTATAGGATTTAACTTCATATTTTAATACTTGGAAATTTTTCCAGAGAAAATTTCTCACGCCTTGCATTCATAATATCCAAATTTTAATTGCTTGTTGGATATACGCCTATTAAGCAATTAAAATGTGGATATTATAGGATTTAACGCCAAAAATGCAGTCCCAATCACTTGACGTCAGAAGCATTACACATGTTTGCTAAGTCATCAAGGGGTTTTTAATTCACCATTTACCTGTATTTTTCATTGTTTTACCGATTTATTAGTTATTTCATTAATTAAAATAACAATTGCATCCTTAAACGGCTGTGGCATGATATTAAAAGAGAAAATGCATTAAAAAAATTTTGCGTTGCATAGTTAAGTGCAATAAATCAATTTCAACCGATGTTACAAACATTTATTCACCAGCCGAGAAGGATAATTAAGAAAAATAATGTAAATAAATAAATATCCAAGATTTTTTTTTCTGTTTTCATTAATATATTGTCATTTTTTTTTTTTTTTTTGTTTAAACTTACTGATAGTTGACACTTTGGTGAGTGGGGCTTTTCCGAATTTTTTTATTTTATTTATTTATTTATTTTGATATTACAATGGCAACATTCTTCTATTTGTTTATTTTACATTACAGTTTGGCGATAATTTTTTTAATGAAAAGTGGTCGACGGGATAATGGAGAAGTACCATTTTTTTATATACAAACATAAGTAATTTGTATATAAAAAACAATAATAATAATAATATATAATACACAAGGGTTGGGGAATTATATCCCTCTAGTGAGTGGCTTTTCTGATGAGGCGAGATAATCTTTAAGAAAACTTTTAAAAACTGCAGGCTATAGAAGAATTGTTTTTACTTGTTAGCTATATTTTGTAACTCTTCAAATTAGTGTAATATCACTATGGTAACTAAGTTCTAACCTTATACTAAACTTTCCTCTTTTGTATATATTTCTTAATTTTATTTGAAAAAAAGTACGAACATGTATTATTGTAGTAAGGATTTATTTTTGCAGTTACGTAAATTCTGTCATAACAATTTTCAACTTTATGTTGCTTCTTGCTGGCTGGTAAGATTTTCTGAAAATTTCCCACTCCTACATATATCTTCAAATCTGCATAGCTTAGGACCAGAGGTTGTGCAGATTTTAGAATTTTGTGGATATCTGGTCATGCATAACTAAATATTCATAATGATGATGAGATATTTTTTTCTTGAATTATTCAATGAAACTCGTCTTATAAAGATATATTAATAATTTACTTCAAAATCATAAAAATACAGAAATTTTATTTCATGCTTAGTCAGACTTAATTATTTGAAGTGTTAAGATCTTACTCACAACTATTAATGATTTTAACACATAAAATTATAAATTAAGTATAAATCTTAGAAATATTTTGACAACTATATAAAACAGGCATCTTTTAAGAGCAGCACACAGAGAAAAAAAGAGGAGGAGATATTTAAAAAATATGAATGCATTATAGGCCTATAGGTTTAACATTAGTGAAGGGAATTTGAGATCTTGCTGACCATGTTTTGGGTATTTATCCATTGGGACATTTTGGTGCTTCGAAATCAAGAAAACATTATTTTATCATATATTTTTATGAGCAAATATTACAATATGAATTTTATTTTGCCTTTTTAGAACTTAAATGTAGAGCATTCATAATTTTGATGAATGCAAAATTGTATGTGTTATTTAAATACACACTAAAAAATCACTTATTCACTGAAAAAGAAAATCTTGGAAGAATAAAATTACAAAGATTTATAATTGGTCTCTACACTGATCAACAAGAAATTTATTTTGCATGTAAGAAGGCATCCGTATTATAAAGGCATGCTATTTGCTAATTTTATTGACTGTCAGTTCTTTTTTTTTAAATACATTGTTTATTCGTGTTATCAGGTTTAACCTTCTTTTACACAGCTTGAGAAATATTGATTATAAATTGAAAAAAACATTTTTTTTTTAAATAACTAACTTTCAGGCATGGTTTTGTATTTTAATCTATTACCACATGACTCAAACTCAACAGTAAGTATTTGTCCGTTATAATAATGTAAAGTAACATTTGCAGTAATATAAATAAGTAATAATAATAGTAATGAATTATAACAGTGGTGTAACCAGGATCCTCATTGGGTAGGAGTTTGGAATCATCGTTACTCATAAAATGAAAAATTTTGTTTTATGACTTGTCCCCAGTAAATGTGACACATTAAAACCAATGTAAAGAAAAGCTATTATTGATGATTAAAGGTATTATTATGAAAAGCTATAATTATGATAAAATATATTATGAATGTGATTAAAATTCCAATTTACTGAATCCCAGTAGCAGATTTTTCTGAGTCAATCTGCAGCAAAACAAAATTTATATGCGACCATAAGAAAAAATAGTAACCCATAAATTAAGCAAAATATACATTTACAAAGAAAATGTAATAAGAACATCTAGGGAGGCACCGGATAGTGACTTTGGTGAAATACCGAATATTCGACTGACTATTTCATGGTTTAAAAATTTTAAAAAGTTAAATTTCAAAATAATTTTACATATTTAGCACAAAGACAATTTTCATGAAAAAAACCTTTTCAGAATTAAACTTTACAAAAAAATAAAAATAATTCTATGCTTTAAATTATTTAAGAAGGATTAGTCTTAACTCTTTTAATTAATAAAAAATTCAACTTATGACTTCTTCTGTAAACTAAAATATATGAATAAAATTTACTTACATTCTAAAACAAATATATTAAAATCACAAAGAAATTTTGAAGGAATATTTTACAGTTATATAGTATTTATTTGACAAGAAGCGAGTAAATAATAATAATAAAACATTCAAATGGTGGCAACTTAGCAAGAAAGTTTTTGAAATGTACTAGAGTGAATAAAGTGAAAGATTATTTTCAGAGGTTAGAAATTTATATGATGTTTGTAAAATTTTAGAACAAACTTTTGAGGAAGATAATAAGGCCAAGACAAGCATTATCTGTACAGAAAACCACCATCACAATCCATTTATTCAATCAAAAATACAAGGTTTCTATAGTAGAACCCTAATATTTGTTCGCAACTTTAACAATAATGAAGATATTTTAGCAAGATTTTTATCATATTAACTTTGTTTTGTATAAAGTGTATTGGAATCATTGAAGTGATTGAATTTTAATCAGTGACACAGTACTGTCAGTTGCATTCTGAATAGTGGAATATCCAGCTTAGTGTTTGCACTGCACTAGTGTCACTTTTTAACACTTCTTGTCATATTTTACAGAAAGCAAAGTCTGATATTTGAATATATTGTTACAATATCTTCATTATTGTTAATTTTAAATGAAAATGCAAGTTCAACATGGAGTGAGATACACTGTATTTTTTAATAAGTGGATTGCAATTCTGGTTTCCCGTACAAAAAGTGTTTGTCTTGTTACTTATTATAACCCCTGAAAGCTGTATATTATCTTTCATTATGTTTAGGAATACCCAGTTGTGAAAAAGCTAACAATATTCAAAAACTTGCATTTACAGATCATTAGTTCCTATGAATGTCATCATTAACAGTTATTTTTCTTAATTGTTACTTTTCAAACAGCAAATAAAGAAAGCAAAAGCAATCTCTGTTATTTAAATATGGTTGTATTTCTTAATATCTTTATTTATTGACAGTTAAAAATAAAAATTATCTAAGGTTTTCAAAAAAAAAATGCTTTTAAAAACACTTTCTTTAAGTATTCAGTTTGACTGAATATCAAGATACTTGGCCAAATCGAATATTCAGCATATCAAATCAGGGGTCGATCTAGGAAAAATTTGCCAAAAATCAATTTGATAAAATGGGCTCCTTTACAAAATTCTATTCCATAAAAACTTACTATTTATTATTTATTTATTATTTTGTGATGTTTTAAAATGTGTAATTTGTAAACGAGGAAAACTTCAGCAAAAGGATTTTAAAAAGTTTTTGTTTATAAATGCTTGGTTTGAATTTGATTAACTGGATATCAACTTTCGTTACAAAATGTTATTTTTCACAAAAATATAATAAATTTCACAAAAATAACCTTTACTTTTCACAAAATGGGCCCCAAGAAAAAAAACCTGCATCGATCCCTGCAAATAGTTTGATATTCAGCCTAACCAAATAATATGATATTCAGCTTAACCAAACATTCAGTAGTATGACTGAATACTGAATATTTGGTGCATCCCTAGAAGATACAATAATTTAGGAATAAAGTAAAAATTAATTTTTTTTTTTTAAGAACAGCCTTTATTTTAAAGTTACTAGATTAATCTGCAGTGCGCGCTGCCATGTTGCATACTTTTTCTAGAGGACTTTAGGGATGCTTCAGTTCTCTGTAATTCGCCGCCAAGACTTCAATAGTCGAGAAGTACCAGTATTTCTAATATATAACACTTTCAGATACAGGTATAAAATAAAAATATTTACTGAAAAACAAGGAACTTTTTATTACTGTTGTTATGCAAAAAAGTACAAGTAAAATAATTTTTCCAAATCTTAAATGAGCTTAATATCAACATATTGAATTACTGTGAATGAAGCAAGCATAACCCATGCAACACAAGCTGTAAATGAAGATTTGCAGCAAGAGTTTTCTTGGGTATGGAAGACATCTGAAGCTCTAGCAAGTTACATTTACAGACAGAAATATGAAATAAACACTTCTGGCTGTGAATGTACCCAACTGGCATAAAAATTCCAACAGAAGACTTGGTTAACTGAGTTCCTTGAATCCCAAAAGTCAGCTTTGTAAGTCATCTCCTTGACTTCCATAAGTAGGCAGACCAGAGATATCTTGATTATAGCTTACATTATCAGTTAATATGTTGATAATTCATTTAGGATTTGCAAAAATTATTCTAATTGTACAGTTTTGGATAACAACAGTAATAAAAAGTTCTTAGTGTTTCAGTTAATATTTTTATTTTATACCACACTCTCCAAGGTATATTATATATTAGAAATGCATTATATAGGAATTCCAAAACAGGGCTAAGATGCTTTACACTCACGCAGAAAAAAAAAATTAATCGGTTAAAAAACGGGAAAAAGTCGCCAAATTTAGGGGATTTTTTCCTTTAATGGCAACCTAGCCATTGTATTAAGTTATTCGTTTGGCACGGTCTTGAAAATCACGCCAACCAAAAAGTCGCCAAACTTATGTTTATATGTTTGCGTGAGTGTAAAGCATCTGTTCCCAAAACAGTTATCTTTTTTTAACAGCTAAACTAAAATGAAGCGATTCATAAGAAAGTGATATTTTATCAGGGGTCTCAGCTTTTTATATTTGTGAAAAATCTACTCATAATTTTGTGAATTTGAAATGATCGTTATATTCCGCTTCTTGTTTATACATTTTTAAGAAGATATATGGATGTAAAATACATATATTTTCTTTGTATGTGTAAAAGTGACAGGTCAGATTTTACTTTTAAATGATTAATTTGTGAAATGTTCAGTTTAAAGATGGAAAAATTTTGTGAAAAACCTATTTTTAAGATAAAGAATTTTGTGAAGGGTCCTGTTTTAGAAAAAATAGTTTTGTGAAGGGTCCTGTTTTAGGGAAAATAGTTTTGTGAAATAAAAAAAATTGTGAAGGGTCCTTTAAAGGACCCAATTTTTTCCTAAACAGATCCCTGTTTATTGATTTAAAAAAATTATGAATAACTACATTATGAATAAATATAATTTTGCTGTTCAAATTTATATAATGAAAACATATTTCAATTAAACAACTTATAATCAAGTAATTGCTTTTAAATAAATCTCATTTGTGCCATAAATTCATGGCCAGATCAAATTGGTGAATTTTATTTTATCATCACTTTAAATAATACTGACTAAATAAATGAAACAATGATACCAACATTTATTAAAAAGGACATTCTTAAGTAAACTCATAAATAAAAATGTACTTACCGAAGAATAAGAAATTATCTGTTGATTGCTAGTTTTCACAATTGTACATCACACGCAGTATAATTTTAACTGTGCATTTTTGGACAATAGCATCTATGTGCTTAACCTCCTGGGTGGATGTAGAATCAAGCACAAGATATTTTATTTATTCTACTTACTCTGTATTTGTTCATAAACAGACACATTTCAAGAAACAAATTTATTTTGAGTGAATTGCAAAAAATATTTCTTTTTAAGTTATCGTAAAAATAAGTTTACTTTAAAATGGTCAAATTAGAAGGGCTTTATCATTTATCATACACACCTGTGTTTTGAAGAGCCTTATAATCTACAAATTATCAAAGTTAGTTGTAATCTGGCTGAAAATCATGAAGCATTTGAAGTTAGAATGTGTGTGTGTTGTGTTTGTTTCATCCTACAGTCAAAATTATCAATTCCAGAATGTTTTTTCCAGTTTAGTTTATGATTCAAAGAAAAGCAATGATTAAACAATAATTAAAATAATAATAAATATATGTATATATTATCTTTTTAACAAAAATCTTATTTCTAAACAAGTTTTATTTTTGCTTAACTTACAAGATAAAATTTTTGAACATAAATCTAAAATATTGAAACAAATAACAACTATATAAATATTTTACAAAATTAAAATTGATGAATATATATTTAAATATGTATGTTTATTTTATTGGTATGTATTATTTGATTTTGTTTACATTATTTACTTTTTTGAAATTGTTAAGCTTTATTAACTATTAAAAATATACTTTATTGCAAAACTTATTTGAAATCATCCTTAAATTTTAACAGTCATACAGGCATGCATAAATATTTTGAAGGATCAATTAATTAACTTAGATAGATTTCTCTCCCCCCCCCCCCCACCTTTTTAAAAAAATTTCTTGGTTTCAGACGCTTTAACTTATAATCTTTACCAATTTGTTTCGTTTCAATGTACATTTCGCCTTTATTGCATGTTAAAATCATATACTCTTACTCAAATACACCAATCAAAAAAATTATTAATAAATTACCTTATTTTATTCTATTTTAGGAAACTAAATATTTTTAATGCTTATTTAGATATATAAAAAAATAGCTTGATGTAAAAAAATGGCATAAACTTCGTATACATTAATAAAAATTTATTTTTTTAAGTAGCTTCTAGCCATAGCGATTAATGGTTAACAACTCAAATCTGACGTACAGACCTCGCGGTTGAGGTGTTTCAATTTACTTCAGATGACTGATGGCTTTTGAATGGGCATTGCCAGTCTGTGTATCTTAAATGTCTTTGGCTCTGAAGCCGAATTGTTCAGGCATAAGAATGTTGTTGTTGTGAAGGAAGTCATTGAGCTGTGATCTAATGACGCGTTCGATGACTTTACTTAGACAGGAGAGAAGACTGATGGGACGGAAATTAGTTGGGTCATTAAGATTGCAGGATGGTTTAGGAATAGGAGAAATGATAGAGGTTTTCCAGGGTTTAGGAAAATAACAGTGTTTGAGGATAGAATTAGTGAGCTTCGTAATGTAGAGAATACATTTGATAGGAAGTTGTTTAAGAGTATAGTTGGAAATTTTATCGTACCCAGGAGATTTTTTATTCTTAAGTTTTTGAATAATATTGTTGATCATGATGGGTTGAATTTCGGGGAGAGGGATAGGAGGGGTTGAGAGGAAGTCATTAACAGTATCATTGACATTGTTAAAGTGTGCTTGACTTGCGAGGAAGGGATTTGGAGAGAATTGCCTTTCATATGAGCTAGCGAGGCATTCTGGCTTGTCCTCGTCAGTATACGCAGTTTGATTATTGGCAGTAAGGGGAGGAATAGGGGTATAATTATTATTGAGTTTCTTTCCCATACAGCACAATAACGTCCTGAGGACATACGATGAACGTCATATGTAGAATAACGCCTCGTCCGTTGGACGTCCGACAATATCCCATCCATGTCCTGAGGACGTCCAGTGGGGAGCAAAAAGAGACTCCTATGCTCGTCCTGTGGACGTCATTTTCAGCCATGTATAGGATGACAGTAGGACGCTCATAGGACGAGATTAATAATACAATTGCGCATCCTCTGCTTGTCCGGCAAGCGTCATTTTTAGACGTTTATAGGATGCTCATAGGATCAGTAGTGGACGCTTTATATAAAAAGGAAAATTACTTTTAAAAATCGGGTGGGGGGAATTGCCCTACCCTGCTTTACCAAATGATGCCTTGAATTTTTATTAATTTTATCTTAACTTGTGCAGAGGTGCGCAGTAAAACATTTTTATTAAAAAATATTGGTAACCTGTACAAGTACCACTATTTTTAATTTAAATGTTTTAGTATGCACCACTGCACAAGTTAAGATAAAATAATAGAAATTCGAGACATCATTTGAGAAGGGCAGGGTAGGGCAATTCCCCCCCCCTGATTTTTAAAAATAATTTTCTTTTTTTAAGTTGCCCCACCCTGCCCTTCCCAAATGATGTCTCGAATTTCTATTAATTTTATTTTAACTTGTGCAGAAGTGCACAGTAAAACATATTTATTAAAAAATAGTGGTAACCTGTCCAAGCTACCACTAGTTTTAATTGAAATGTTTTAGTATGCACCACTGCACAAGTTAAGATAAAATTAATAGAAATCAAAAGCATTATTTAGGAAGGACAGCCTGGGGTAATTGCACAACCCCCACCCCTTCTGATTTTTAAATATCATCTGTTGTTTTTCCTTTTATTAGTTTAATGTTTTTGCAAATACTGAGCTGGGCTAGTTGAGCTAAAGCCGAAAGGTAGGCCTCCTTGCCCAGTTTGACTTTGACTTTTTTTTAAAATATAGTAATAATTCTTTATTAATGAATTATAATAAAAATATTCATTTGTAAATACGCATAAAAAATTATGAAGAAAAAATACTAGTTTGAGGGAAAAATCTGGATTTAACATTATATTTTTCTATCAGGTGAATTTTACACTTTCCAAGCAAATCTGTATCAAATTTGTGATAATGATTTAGAAAATAACTTAATTAAATATTGTAGGTAATTTGTATATGAAATAAATTCAATTTATTTTCTTTCATATTCCTCATGAATTTTTATTTAATACTGTTTTCAAATCTAAACTGGCTACTTTTGATACATTTTTAAAGTCATTTTCACCTATAAATACATAAAATTTGCAGTTTTTAATTTAATTTTGATAAAAATAAGGTCAAATAGCACTTTCTATTTTTCTATGAAAAAAGCTAGGGTCTTTCTTTTTTCTACACTGTCAAAATTTAAATTTTAATCTGATTTTTGGGATACAACAGCTTGAAAAGGCAGTCATCAAAAATACTAGTTACAATTCAATAATGGTATCATTTAATAGATAAAAGAAAATAAATCTATACACATCTGCTACAAATCTGTAGGTATTCAAATAATAACATCTGCAAATTTCATTTTTTAAGAGCATTTAAATGACCACAATGTAATACATGTCTCATTCGAGGAAAAAGAAAAATGTAGTATAATTCTTAGGCATTTATATAGTTATGCCTGAAAATTTTAGGTATTTAGGTTTAAAAATGAGTTTGTGAATGTGCAAGGTTTCATTTAAAATTAAATATTTGAGTATGCCCTAAATGAAATATCAACAAAATAAGTCCTGTCATAACAAAGTTTTTATTAGGTTATTTTACAGTTGTTATCAATACCAATTTGCTCAATCTTTTTTTTTTTTTTTAAGATAATATTCTATAAAAACAAAAAGCGATAAAGAATATTACCTATACCTACTAAGTGGCAAAGAAATAAGGATAACTCAGAAAGAAAACAATTCTTTCTCAAATAATTTTTGTATTTCTTATAAATGTCTTTGTTTCTGAACTAATTACATTTCAGTAAAGGGGGAAAAAAAATCACAAAAAATACTTTTTTTAAGTATGTAAACATTTAGCTCAATATTTACTTTAATAATTATCATTACTATTGATAATATATTAATAATCAATTATATATATTCATTTATTTAAATTGAATCAATTATATACATATTACATTCAATTTAAATAAACCATATTTTTTTTATTTTATTCTTTTCAGATTCTTTGGTGAAAAAACTTGGTTGAAAATCCTCATGCTGATCAATTACCATGATACATGAATTTTAGCATATAATTTTTACCATAAATCAAAGGAAAATAATAGTAACATGTGAAATATGAAAGCAATTAGGTAGACATTATTTTCAAGTACTATAATATAGTTCATTAAAAAAACTTGTTTTTTATTCAGGTAGAGTTGGTTATATTTTCTCTTTTCTTTAAATTTTGATAGCTTGAAGTAAAAACACACAAGATCATAAGAATTTAACAATATTTATATCAATAACTTATAGATCATACATAAATTTTTGCATAAAATTAGCTCCAAATTACTAGTTTCAGAAAATGTGACGTCACGACAGGAGAAGGAGAAAAAAAAAACACAAAATTTGTGTTGCGTAATTAGTGGATGATGCTTTACATGATAGAAAAAAAGTATATTAAGACTTGTACTATATGTTAAAGAAAAAAGTTACATATCAGATTTATAAAGTACCCAAATTCCATCGTATTCAACATCTCTTACCTGATAACTTGTTCTGTTCTTGATGATGGTATTTTGAATCACTAAAAATTATTGTTTCAATGAAATAAGAAATATATACCTTCAAATCTAGTTATTTCATTTATGAAATTCTACTGAATTCTTTAATCATTTTTTATAGTAAATGTATAAAAATAGTATTAAAATACTTTTGCAACATAGATCATTTTTCATAAAATACTTAATAAACATTTTAAATTCAATCTATTTACTTCTATTCAAATATGGATGTAATATTTTTAAATAACTACACAATTATATTATGCACTACTTTAGAATGCAATAATTTTAAGTTTTAAACAATAAAATTCAGCTTCTGCAGTGTATAAGTTTTGAAAAATTGTTAGAAAAATAAAACATACATTACTATAAAATAACAACACCAACAAATATATTTAATATTTAATGCACTTTAATTTACATTTTTAAACTTTATTACAAAACATTTAGATTTTTTGCATGACATTAATTGTCTTTAAAACTTCTTCAATGTGTGCACTCAATATATTATTTTCTTTCTCAACAGCATCTGGAACAAATAATTTGTAAAAACTGATTAAAATTCAGAGTAAAATATCATTATGAATACAGAAGTTAAAAGAAAATAAGAAAAATTTTAAAAATCTTTTCACATAAATTAAAATATTTCTCGCTAACACTTTACTATTTTTAAATGATTTTTTTTTTCCATCGGATAGCTGAAATCGACTCTAACTTGGCTATTTTTTTTTTACTTTTTTATTTTGGAAGTTACTTACACTTTCGAAACCGGTTCATAAAAAACTGCAATCAAAATTGAAAATGTAAAAAATACCCTGGTTAGAAATCTCAGCTATCCTATGGAAAAAAATATCGATCACATAAATTAAAATATTTCTCGCTAACATTTTAATATTTTTAAATGATTTTTTTTTTCCATCGGATAGCTGAAATCGACTCTAACTTGGCTATCTTTTTTTACTTTTTTATTTTGGAAGTTACTTACACTTTCGAAACCGGTTCATAAAAAACTGCAATCAAAATTGAAAATGTAAAAAATACCCTGGTTAGAAATATCAGCTATCCTATGGAAAAAAATATCGATCACATAAATTAAAATATTTCTCACTAACATTTTAATATTTTTAAATGATTTTTTTTTTTCCATCGGATAGCTGAAATCGACTCTAACTTGGCAATTTTTTTTTACTTTTTTATTTTGAAAGTTACTTACACTTTCAAAACCGGTTCATGAAAAAACTGCAATCAAAATTGAAAAAGTAAAAAATACCCTGGTTAGAAATCTATCTCAGCTAACCTATGGAAAAAAATAAAAAATAAAATAAGAATGTTAAAATGCAAGAGAGAAATTTGAAAAGAATGCTCCCATAGGTTTAACATTAGCGTGTCAGTTTCTCTGTGTCTCCAGTGTAGACCCTTAATGTGACTCTCCTACATTTAATTATACACATCATTTTTATTTTCTGAATAAATTTCCCCCTTGTAACAAAACTGAAGATCAACTGAAAATAGAAACAATTTCATGGAAATTTAAATAACTTGCTTTTTACGTATCAAAATACAAAATTACAGAAAATTTTATGTTTTATACAACAAAATATTAATTTCTTTTTGTTTTTGTTGAAAATTTTGAACATAAATGTTACGCCGTCTGCTATGTCATTCCCCAACCTATTGTGCAGTTTAAAACTTTGAAAAAAAAAAAAAAAAACAGAAAAGATTCATTCTAATCAAGCTATAAATAATTTATCTAAATTAGACAGTTTATCTTTCAATGGCTGTTCTAAATAAATTTTATCCCAAGTAATTATTGGTTCTATATTTTAAAACTTAGTTTCAAATGCAAAGCTTAGAACAGCCAAAGCAAAAGTTCTTTATCAACAGAATGACAAAATCAAACACATTTGAAAAATTCATTTACATTTGTTCTGACTGAAAATATTATTAAAAAAAAGGAACCTGCAAAGCAAATTAAAAAAATAAATTTATTTCCATTTTGTTAAGCCCGAGAAGGGACAGATATTAAAATTATTTTATTTAGTCAATGCTGCAATAATGTTGCATTTTTATATTAAATCTTGCTCAGTCTATTTAATCTTAAAAAATTAAATTTAAATTTGAAACATGATATTAAAGCAACTTTAAAACATTTCATTTAGAAATCTAAATAAATCTTCAACTTTTTAAAATTATTTGAACTTCTCATGTTTCTTGTCTGTTAGAATTTGCTACAATACAAATTTTGTATAATGCATGTAAAACTGAAAAAAAGTTGAAGATTTATTTAGATTTCTAAATGAAATGTTTTAAAGTTGCTTTAATATCATTTTTCAAATTTAAATTTAATTTTTTAAGATTAAATAGACTGAGCAAGATTTAATATAAAAATGCAACATTATTGTAGCATTGACTAAATAAAATAATTTTAATATCTGTCCCTTCTCGGGCTTAACAAAATGGAAATAAATTTATTTTTTTAATTTGCTTTGCAGGTTCCTTTTTTTTAATATCTCAAGTTTTTTAATAACAATTTAATATGAAGCAGACAAGATTCAAACGAGGCAAGTATGTAAAAGACTGCACGTATCAAAATCAGTATTGGTAATATGAAATATACAGTTCAAACACTGATTATTCTGTAAACAATTAAAATAATAAAAGTAATTTTTAACAAAAAAATGTATATAACGGACTTTAACGGATTGTTTCTCATCTTTATAATGATAATAATAAAACGAATCATGTTCATTTTTGCAAATAATTTTATGCCATAGTGTAAAATACATTTGCAACCACTTTGGAAAGAGACACTAGTAAGCGTGTGTGAAAGCTATTAATAACATCTTATGTTGTTTTATCACATAAGAAGCAAAAAAATAATAATGAGCATATATGAAACAACTGTATTCTGATTTTGTTATAAAATGTGTAGTTATGGAGGATGAAATTTTCAGCAAAATATTTCTTTTTGTAGCTGAATAAATATTTTACCTTATATTGACAATTTCTTAATTTAACATTTCTGTAGAAGCAAAATGTAAACATCTGCAAGATTTTTTACAAAACGTGTACGATCTGTTATTTTCTTATCGTCACAAACAGTCCATTTATTGATCTCGTTTTCATTTGTTACAATAATTTCATAACAATAATTTCATTAACAGCACACATTTGATCTTCTTTTATGTAATACGATTTATACTCACAACAATCTATGTTTGAAAATAATTCCTTTGTAGAACTGCCCTGAGAAGAAGCAAATATATGAAGAATATGCAATAACCTTCGAACTGAATTCTCTCAAATGTTACAGAGAGGTCCACATTTCTACATTAGAGTTTTGGGATGATGACCATCAATGTTTTTCTCGAAATGTAAATCACCTAAAGGAATATGTTCTATTTTAGAATTGGAATGACTACTATAATTATGATCTAAATGTATGTGAACTAATGGGTGATATGCTATTTCCCAAAAATAGGGTTCTGCATTGGAGTTGTGAATTCTTTCGCCACCAATTATTTCACATAAATTTTCTGCAGTGATATTTTGAGTTGATTTTGATAACATCTGTTGAAATTTGTTTGAAAAATTTTCTGAAGCCGATGAACTCTTTGCATACAAAACATTTTTAGTATGAATAGCTTTACGCGCAAGTAATTGAGCTTTTATTTGAGTTTTTAGAAATTGAATATTTGTTCTTCTGCTTTGCTGAGCTATGTTTGATTTATAACTCTCTAGCAGATTTTTCACTAAAGCAAGCTGTCGATATCTTGAAGGATTAATTTTCTTAGAGGTGAGAATCCTATTATGATTTGAGTATTTTTTTTCCAGTATTTTAGCTTATATTTATTAGCCTTTGATTTATTTCGCAAACAATATGAAGTATTACGCTTCTGTATCTGGCTTTTACATTTTTTATAGTATGCGGCTCTTTTATTTTTGATAATTTCACGATTTCCTCGATAATATCGTGAATATTTATTTGATGTATCACTTAACGGTTCAGACAGAGATACTCTTTGTATAGGGTTAGGATACTCTTCAGTTGGGCCATTTAAATCAATGAAATGCCGAGAGCAAACATACCAGTCTCTAGTCATCGTTTCTGTATAAGGAAAGGGCATCTGACGTCACTGTTGGTTAAACTACTGTTGGTTTGGCAGAAAAACCTGTTCGTTCTTTACGGCTCCTACAATACACATGAGATGGTGGGATTTGATTGGTCTATGTTAAACTGGTCTATGATATGATTGGCCTACGTCGCCATGACGATTCCTGCAATGATAGCTTCGACAAAAATGCAGTGGTAGATTGGTTGATGGAACTGTTTGTTTGTAAACATGCCCTTTCCTTATTTGTTATACCACAAGCAGAAAGCCATTCGTTACATTTACTCAAGTTTTTCTGTGGTTTAGGAAAAGGGAAAAACAAAACTCCCAGCATATAGTCTTTGTAAAAGTATCGTGCATCACTCTTGCAACCAGAAAATTTGCATTTTTTCACCATGTTGAATTTTAGTAATCATCGATTAAGAGAGAAATTTAAAAACGCATTTCGTAACATCACAGTATCACTAGATAAGTAAATATCGAACATTCATCCAATTTTGATAAAGACAGTAACATCTAAATTAAAGTCCAAATACTGCTTAAAGTGATAAAAACATAACACGGAATATTTAAAATACCTTTTTAATGTAGATCGTTCACAACTATTGGTGACATCTTCGGATCTTAAAGATAAATACAATATTCTCGTATATTTTTGAAATAGTAAACATATACCACGAGATCGCATGTCCAAGGCTAGCAGGTGCTTAAATTGGCCAAAACTGGGAAACGTGAAAAATTATTATTTGTTTTTATTTTTATTGCATCTTCAATCTATCGATCATCGCGTGCCAAATTTTAGCTAATTATTTTAAATATTCCGTGTTATGTTTTTATCACTTTAATCAGTATTTGGACTTTAATTTAAAGACTCCACGTTTACTACATTTAGAGTTTTTTGATTGGAGGATTTATTTTTTTACAGAATTAGGTGTTTTGAAGAAAATTTGTGGAAGCGCGTACAAAAAGTGGGAAAAACTCTAGTAAATTAACTCGTTCAATGGGATTTCCTGTGTTAAATTAACATTAGGATGTCACACTGGAAATAAATAAGCCTTGCGCTGCCGCGCAAGGCTTAATAAATATCATAAATAACAATATTTTGAAAGTAAGTATCAAATATGTGAAAATATCAAACTTCATGATATTTTGAAAATAAACCAGATTATCTGCATGAACTTGAAAAAGTTATTTTAACAAACTGTTTGAAAAATGGCTTGATATAAAAATTTAAAAGCATAAAACCAAGCCGATAAAATATAAACAATTTTCAATGGACATGACTGTGGTGATAATAAATATAAATGTGTCGCACGAATCAATATCAAGGTTCGTAAATATGATATTTTGATATGCAGTAGACTCCCTCAGATCCACCACCCTAAAATCTGCACATTGTTTTCGATGTAAACAATGAAACTTACAGTTAAGATGTCGGTGTAAAATTTAAGTTTTTTTTTAAATTTTTATATCATTCTGTACACATTTTAATATGTAATTCTTTTTGATATGATTCAACTCATGTTTTCTCATGAAGGAGTAATAAATTTATTTCTAAAAAAATTCTTTAAATAGTGCTGATATCAGTGACAATCACAATATTTTTACCAAATAATTTATGCATTAATCAAGCTTTTTTGGTTATTAAGTATGGCTAAACATGAATGAAAACTTATTTTAAGATTTTGAAGTGAATTATCAATGTATATTTATAAGATGAGTTTCACTGAATAATTCAAGAAAAAAATATCTCACTATACATATTCAGTTATGCATTATTAATTGCTTATTTGACCTTTACTTTTAATATTTACTTTTTTTTTCTTAATTTTTTTTCTTTATAATTAACTATTTTACTTTATTGTAAGCATTCATTATAATTTTGAATGCATTATTAAATTCAAATTATTGTTTAAAAAATGTAAATAAAACAGTGACCAGAAATCCACAAAATTCTAAAATCTGCATAACCTCTGGTTATAAGCTATGCGGATTTAAGGAAGTCTACTGTATATCCACTACTTTCTAAATAATCAACTTACTGCTAATTAAAAATGTTTTCAGACTTAATATAAATTAAAAACTACAATATATTGCACTTATCATGAAAATAAAACAATATTCTAAATGTGTCTTTATTTTTTCCCCAGCATTTATAACAAAACTGAAGATCAACTAATTGGAAGCAGAAACAATTGAATTTACTTTTAACACTCAATCGAAAAACAAAATATAGGATTCAGTATCAAATATCGTGAAAATTTTATGTTTTATTCAATAAAATTATAAAGACAAAATATTTTTTTTAAATTCTAAATTTGAAAAAATGTAACATTGTGTAATATTTTATTCCCTAACCTGCTGTGCAGTTACAAAAACCAAAAAAACTCTTTATAGTATAGTTGTAAATAAATAATTACTTAATTAGACAGTGTAGTTTTTTTATGGCTGATTTTATGTTGATACTATCTCGCATAATTATTGGTTCTACATATAAAAATTCAGCTTTAAATATAAAGCTTAGAATTCTTTTTTTTTTTTTTTTTTTGGTGGGGGGGGGGTGTCTAAAAAAAGCCACTGACAGAGGACAAAGTTTATCTACAAAACGACATAGTCAATAAAAGTTGAAAAATTCATTTACATTTATTTTGACTGAAAATATCATACAGAAAGATGGGCTAAGATGCTTTACACTCACGCAGAAAAAAAAAAAATTAATAATCGGTTAAAAAAAGGGAAAAAGTTGCCAAATTTAGGGGATTTTTTCCTTTAATGGCAACCTAGCCATTGTATTAAGTTATTCGTTTGGTGCGGTCTTGAAAATCGCGCCAACCAAAAAGTCGACAAACTTATGTTTGCGTGAGTGTAAAGTATCTGTTCCGAAAGATATTTTGAAAGCAAATATTAAATATATGAAAACATCAAATATGATATCTTGAAAAGAAATATCAGATATAAATAACCCTGATCAACACAGAAATATAACATGTTCAATGTAGAGATCAGCATCGGACAATTACACAGTGTCTGAGTCGTGCCATGCCTGGATATTTCGGCCCGTGCAGACCTGTAAATTTAGGTCATATCTATGTCTAAGACAAAAGACACCACTTCTCAAAGAATACTGATAATGAACATACAATATCAAATATTTTCATAAAGTATAATTTTACTGCAGGAAAGTATATTAAAAAATATATAACAAGGACATACAATATATGTATAATTTTTATATAAATTGATATTTTCTTATGCATTAAGAAATAGTTAAAGAAAACTTACCAATTTTAGAATTTAATTTCTTGCAGTATTTTATGTAGAACTTGACCTTGTCTCGACCCTCCTCCATGTTGTTTACTGTATCTTTTTTACTTTAATTTATCCATGCTGGGCTGGTACTTTTTGAATCCTACAATTTGTGCATACAAAAAAAGAAAAAAATAATAATATGCAAAAAACAAATTTCTCATAAAAGTTACATTTTATGATTATCTTATTTACTAGTTTATATTTAAAAATAAAATTTAATATGGACAATCACATGTAGCATTAGGATGCTTCTATTATCATTACATTTGATCTAAGCAAATTAGTACGAGTTTGATCATCCAATTCCCATTGCAATAGAAATTAATAATCACTATAAAAAGTACAAAATAAAACTGATATGCCTGAAATATTGCATTGTTATTTATTTTTGGTCTTAAGATTAAGGGCACTTGCTGGACAAAATAAAGGGAAGGGAGCAAGAATTAATAAATGTTTTATAAAAGATCTTTGCACAGAAATAGGAGTACATTTCACTACGTTAAAAAGAGGCTGGGTACATTTTACTGATTTTAAAAAGAGGCAGGGTACATTTTACTGATTTTAAAAAGAGGCAGGGTACATTTTACTGATTTTAAAAAGGGCAGAATACTGCACGTTTAAATAATGACCTAGAGGGAACACTAGCCAAAGCTGTTATTTAAAATGGAGAACATTAATATAAAATAAACTAAAAATCTTTTGTCAGAACACCTCATGCAAGAGAGATTTTAAACACATTAAATATAAAAAATAACATTGAAATGTAACAAAAATCAAAAAGGAAGTTCTACTGACTTTTTTCTTCAACATTAAGAAATGAAACAGTGTGTTAATCTTTTTTTTTTTTTCAGGGATACTCTGACACCTAAACCCACCGCCCCCTATAAAAAGAGAGCTAAAAACTAGGTAGTATTTTTTTAGATAAAAATTAGTACAAATTGCAGGTACAAGAGTGTTATAGGTAGTCCCCAACTGGATCTTTACCCTTGGGCCACATATAGGGTTAGGATTTGAAAATCCTAATTTTTCAAAATTATTTTTATAAATATGTTATTCTTGAAGTAAAAAGATACTTCATTATAATTTTTATGAACTTTTGTTCAGCTAAATAATTTTATCATGTAAATTATTTTATTAGTTGAATTTAAAGCTTTATGAATATTTTTACTTGTTCTTCAACAATAAAATTGTTAATGTATTTTTATATCTAACACAACGGTTCCCAAACTATGGGGCGCAAGCACGTTTTGGCAAGCCACGTAACGATCTTTCTTTATAAATATACAGTTAACTTCGGTGAAAATAAAATAAACAAAGGTTTGTTTTATGATTATACCACATTATGCTTACAATTTACAATTACTTACATTAAAAATGCCTGTAACAATTTCCGTGTGGTGTACATGCTTGTTTGAATGTTTGCTTTATTCATGATATAAATTCAATTGAGAAAATACCCTTACAAATCAGAACAAAACTCAAAAGTTAACTTTAAAAACTTAAAATTCGAAAGTTTACTTACCTTAGAAACTAAAATGCAAGCTTATAATTCCATAATAGTAGTGATGAACAATCAAAACGACAAGACAATATAAAACACAGAAGACGAAGAGTTGAAAGTTGAAGTTGTTTCTTTTCCGATTTTCCGAAACGTGACAACTTGAGATTTGGGGCATGCGCACTGATAATTCCGCTGCTACGGATGTCCCCTGGACGATCATGGATAGTTCGTCCTAATTCTGACGTTCTCTGAACGTCTGAATTATGGCGTGTACAGGATCTGACGGTTGTAGGACCACTGGGATCTCTATGGGACGTCCAGAGGATGCTTTTGGTTGTATGGGTTTTGATTTGCCAAAGAGAGTTATCCTCGCAAGTAAGACTTTCGAGAAATTTAGACCAGTTTTTTTGCTTATCTTTCTGAATAAGGGTTTTAATTTTATTGTTGAGCCTGTTGACAGCTGTTTTACGGGTGGGATCTCTGTTTATTTTGGTAGAGTCGACGGAGTGTGTTGCGTTGTTTACAGATATTATGCATGTAAGTGGGTAAGATGTAAGAGTTATTATTTTTGAATTTGGTGTAAGTGGCATCTTTTTGAGCTTTGTAAATGATGTTGTTGAGTTTATTAACTGCGTTATCAATGTCAGTAGTGTTGTTGATTGTGGGGTAGGTAAGGTCGGTGTTGTTGATGTAATTTTGGAATTTATTCCAGTCAATAGCTACTGAAGGAGGAGGAGAGATAGGGTTGATAAGATCAATTTTGAAGAAGACAAGAAGGTGGTCAGAGCTTAGGTCATTAATAACTGAAGTGTTGATAGGGAAGGTAAGATTTTTGGTGATAGCGAAGTCAATAATAGAGGGGTGCTGGTTGCGAGCAACAGGAATGTCTGTTGGTGTAGTAGGTGCGTGGAGACTGAGATTGAAATGGCTAACCAAGTTGTGAAGAGATCTACCTCTGGTAGTGGTGGAATGACAGTTCCACTGCCTGCTATGTGCATTGAAGTCACCAGCGATAAATGCGTGTTGGTGTTGTGTAATGATGTGTGTCAGGTCATTTATGGGGTATCGTCGCCCGTGTCGTGCGTAAAAAGATGTGAAGTTGATTTTGGCATGGGGCAAGTTGACGACAATACTGGTGTAGTCAATGCCTGGGAGTGGAATATTTTGAGTTGTGTGATGTGGGATATAATTTTTGATGTAGATGGCTGTGCCACCCCAGTGAGAGTTGGCACGTGGTGTATGATGGAGTTTGTAACCTGGGATGGTGATACTGCAGGAAGGGTTAAGTGTTTCTTGGATTAAGAGTATATCGATTTGTGGATTAATGGAAATAAAGGAGCGGAGTTCATTAATCCTGGGTTGCAATGATTGGCAATTCCAGGAGAAAATAAGAAGAGAAGAGAAATTTTTGTTATTGTAATTATTCATAATTGGTAATGTTGAACTCCGTAGAAAAGGCGTCTAATTCTTCTATTATGATATACATTTTGTCGAATGGGTTGTTGCAATTTTTTGATTTGATGGCGATGTTTTTTAAATGTTTTAGGAGTTTGGTAATTTGGAGAAGTTCCTTCATGTCTTTGAAGGTGTTAAACATATCTTTGAATGTGTTTGTATAATTATTTTGTATAACAGGTGGTGTTTTATTTTGTTTGGTGTAACTGGAAGTGTCCTCAACTGGGGCTTCCTGGATATCGTTATTCTCGTCAGTAGTGGTCTCACTGTTGTTGATATCGTTTGGTTTATCATGAATGGTGTAATTGTAGGGTTTGAAAATGTCTGCGATGTCAGCAATTATATTTGGTTTTTGGTGTTGCGGTTTTGTTTTGGTGTTGAGTGTTGGGGTATTTTTTTTCTTAATGTTGTTTGGATTTTTTGGGCAACCTCTGTATGAGGCCGGATGGGCACCGTTACAATTGGAACATTTTGGAATTATTTTACCTGTCCCCAGATAGCAAGCAGGGTTCCGAAAATGATCCTTTCCATTTTCTTTCGATTTTTCTGCAAAGGTATATTATCTTTACCGTATATCACGGTCACAGTAATGTTTTCAATATTAGATTTTTGGAATAACCGTCAGAAAACCTATGTTCTAAAATCATAATGTGCGCATTCATTTTCCGCGCACGCGCAACTTATTTCGAGCTACAAATTGCCCTTGTGCTTGCGTTCACTCACTCATGACTCATTGAAGGTGATATTGACGTGCTAGCAGGTCACATATAGCGTCGCTCTGCGAGTGCCGGCTTTGCATTTGTGCAATCATGTTCCATCTAAAGTATGTTAAACTATTTTGTATTAATTTAATTTCATAAAGCTATACCTTATTGTAAGAACTACATACATACGCATATTTCTGTTGTATTTCTTGAAATTTCCATTTATAATATGTTTTTTATTCTTAACGAATTAATGCGAGTTCTTTAAACATATTTTCATTGCAAAATACAATAGATAGAGAATAGCATTTGTTTATCTTTTACAATATATTATTATCGTTTATGTTATCTATTGATGCTCCCCAATTTTAAAATATTAATCTTATAGTTCATGTGCTTAAAAAATACCGTCAAAAGTTTGAAATATTCCGTAATAATAATAATAGATTTTGTACTGGTATTTAAACTGTAATTTAGTCAAAGTTAATTATTCTTACGCATACGTTTTATTTTCTTATATTTTAGTAATTTATGTTGTATAAAATTTCATTTTAAAATATCATTCAATGACAATTGTTTTTATATTATGTACGTTTAAGATACAAAATTTTTATTGTATGCGTTGCTACAATATTTTAAAGTATTGTTATTTTTATTACTTTGTTTAATACATTTTATTTTCATGAAGTTTAAAAAAATGAGTTTTAATGAAATCAAACTATTTAAATTTTTCACGTTTCAATATACATACTAATAATTATGAAAGATTTTGAAAATGAATTTTTATATTTTAAAGAAAAAAGGGAAAATAAAAAAAAGTCTAATTAATCTTAACAGATTATTATTATTTATTTTTAATTACGGAGCATCAATAGATTTAATTCAGAGATAAATCATTCTGAAAAATTCTTGTTCTTCTGTATTAAGTAAAATGAAAACATGCTTAAAGTAGACTAAAAATAAACAAATAGGTAATATGCAACTGATATAAAAATTTATAAACGGAAATTGCATATTTGTTTCTATTTTTTTTTCTCAGTTATTATATAAACACCAAAATTTGGTTTTATATAGTTCTTAAATGAAGTTCTTAAATCTTTATGAAATTAAATTATGCAGTAATGTTTAACTTACTTCAGTTTGTCAATCAACTAATAAATGAGAGTAATTGCATGATAGTGGGCTGACCATTATCACTTTCCAAATATAAAAACACAAAAGTTAAGACAACATAAAAACTAAGACATAAACAATTCCAAACTCAGACATTTAAACTATTGTGAAACTTTCCGGATAATGTAGTAGGGCTAATGTTATCAACAATTAATATTTTTTCTTTTTAGAAGCAATATATTAATTAAAATATAAAAAATAAAATATATTCAAATTTTAGCAATTACATAAGAAAGGAATTTTAGCAAATAAAAAAGAAATATATTAATTAAAATATGTAACTTACTATGATTTCTTAAATATAATGTGGGCTAATAAAAATCCTTATTTTCCATTTTTTTTTCTTCAGTATATAAAAATTAAGCTAAAATTTAGTTTCCAACAGAAACAAAGAAAATTTCTAAGTCAGGTTATTTTGATGAAAACCTAATGCCTCTGTCAATTAAGATTTAAAACTAACAGATTAATCAAAACCTTTCTCATTTCCTTTATAGATGCTTATAATAAAAGCATTATTATCTACCTTTGATTGTAATTCTTGTTACAATGGTTAATAAGAAATACTGTAACTAGCCTTACATTTCTACCTTTTGGTATGCTTGTCCTAAAACACTTACAAAGTACCTCAGATTGTGTCAACTAGCAACCTTTTATAATCCTTTTTACAATGTTTGCAAACCTTTCAGACAAAGCTTTTAAAAAGCATCTAGTCATTTACATGTTAAGGTCAGAAAAATGTTTTAAAAATCAAAAATTGTTATCTGGGTCTTGGGGCAGTTATCAGTGAGGTGCTCTTCTGAGCATTTAAGACATTTTGGTGTTAGGCTGCACGTCTCGGAGGCGTGTCCGAAACGTTGGCAGCGGTAACATTGTTTTGGGTTATTGTTGTTTCGGAAGTATTCAATACGAACACTTATATCACAAATTTCCTCAATTTTATAGATCTTCTCAAAGTTAGTGCAAGGGAGAACGTTGACCATGTAAATTGGATACCTCTGCCAGTTTTGCGACTCTTAAGCATGGCGGCTCGGGTGCCCGTAAATCCATGGTTACCAAGGTCTTCGATAATAAGTTGGGGGTCTGTGTTGGGGGGATTCCCCTAATACAGATTTTTTTTGGTCGAAGTTCTTTTGAGTTAAGGGTGTTGAAATTCATATGTTTGTCAGTTAGGTATCTTTGGATATCTCTAAATTGGCTGACAGATTTGGGTAGAACTTTTAGAAGTTCCCCGGAGAGGCTGACTTGAGGAGGATTATCAGAATCAAGGGCTTTTATCTCTTGGGCAACTTTGCGCCAATCCATATCTTTGAATTCAATAAAGAAGGGGTGCTTGTCGTTTTTTGAACATTCAACATCGGTGCTTGCAGCACCATCTTGAGCAGATTCCTGATCCATAAGATCATGGTTATCAAGATTAGCTTCGGAATTTAGATTTCCGAATTTATTTTTGAGGGGAATTGGATTTTCAGATTTAGAATTTTTTCTTTTTCCTGTACGGGGGGGATTAGATTGTGAGCTAAAATTCTTTAGAATTTGGAGTTTTTCCCATTGGTTATTCCCTAGAAATCTAATATAACCAGTTCTACAGGCTAAATCAATTAAATCTAATCTAGATGGCTCCCCCAAAATAGATATAGCAAAAAGACAGAGGTCTTTTACCTGAGCCTTGTGGGTGTCGTTGTAGTCCTTTCGTTGTTGGAGAGACTGTATTTCTTCATCTATACCGGATAAAAATTCTCGAAAAACATCGTTCACTTGCTCATCTAGAGTAGGGAAGGAGTTGAATTCTCGTAACCAGTCCGCAGGAACATATCCGTTTATGATCCCATTCATAAGGTCGTCAAGCTGTTGGTTCTCTTTCATGGCCATGGCATTCAAAAGAGCAGTCACGGAAGATTAGCAGAGATCAGGTGGGCGGGAGTAACACGCCTCTTTTCCACGCGACGAACACCAGCAGTGGAGAAGGCGGGAATAACACGCCTCCTATCCAAGCTCCGCCCGCTGGATAGCAAGAGGGCGGGAATAACACGCCTCCTATCCAAGCTCCGCCCGCTGGATAGCAAGAGGGCGGGAATAACACGCCCCCTTTCCAAACTTCGCCCGAACACGCAGCAGTCGAAATATGCAGAAACTTGACACTCAGAGCGTCAGAGAGCAGATCTTGAATCCCCTGCGCTAAACCTTTTCGCAATCTGTTCTATTTGAAATAATAATAGTCAAATCTTCAGGTGGAAATAAATAATTTTAATTTAAATATATCTATTTATTGGATAATATTTCCAACTTGAAATGTTTTTTATAATACTTTTTTTTAAAAAATTTCAATCACTTGTGATATATTTCACCAAAATCTCAATTTTAATCGATAATATAAATTTACTGAAGTAATCAACATACGCTAAGCTCTTGAAAACCTCATATGGCACATCAATTGATTGATTAGGCAACTTGAGGTGTTCGAGGACACCCGTGTTTGCTATATCCAGTGATTTATGCCGCGGGAAAAGCACTATACTCAATTTATGTTTATTCTTCTTTTGTGCAAAATGATAATGTATTTGACTTTACTTAAAGCTGTTCATCAGTAAGGTCTCAGATTCCCTTGCTAATGTTACACAGCTATGGGTGTGGAAGGCATTTATATTTTCTTATTATATCTTATTATGAATTTAGTTCATTCTCTCTTCTCAGTGTGCGTAGTGTTCAACAACAATTTTCAAATAAAAGTTTTCGTCTTATTTGATCTCAGTAAATTGTAACAAATACTGCGGTGTCAACGTGGTTACTACACATTCTGGTAGTTAAATATTAAGTAAAAATTTTCAAATTTAAAATATTGGTGCAAGATACTTCGGAAATTCTAAGGAGTATATGCTTCTTGCTCTTTTTGTCTAGCGTTTAAACACATGTGTTCATCTATCTATCTATCTCATATATTATTTCTGCTGTCAACATCCTTTTTTCTAAGCAAATAAAAAACGCAGAACGATAAATGAGATACTATATGAAATGATTTTGAAGCGGCTTCTGACATAGTACACCCACATTTCTTTAAAACATATAATTTGATTAGAAATGAAAGTAATTAAAAAATTAAATCGGCATTTTTTCATAAATGAAATGAAAGGTTTTCCACAAATCAGTGTTGCCACAGAAATAAAATCCCGCAACAAAGATTATAAAAAATATTCAATAAAGATAAAGTGGGCTATAATTGTTGCACGTGTTTATTTTATATAAATGAGTAAAGAAAATTTAAATTCAAATGCTCAATTTATTTTTCTTTATCCCATGTTTTTATCCGAAACATTAGGTAAGTATTGCGCTTTCGAATAAATAATATTTTATAAGCAAGTTCAAAACGAATTAAAATCTTTTGCGTTTGGCGAGAAAAACATGTTGCTAGCCAAATCGTGTCTTTTTGCGTCAAATACTCGAAAGTATTTTATTTTTTTGCAGATTTTTTACTTGGATTCCGCAGCTAAATTTCACTGTTCCTTTATTACATGCATAAGTAGCTTCATTAGCATTTTTTTTTTCAAAAAAGAGGTAAAGTTTACTACGGAGTTTCTTCCAGCTTCAAATTTGATAACTGAGTAGCTCCGCCCTAAATTTAGCCCCCTTTTTAATTTATCCAGTTATACAGGTATATCTGTAAATATTTATGTGGGTTGGGTACCAATACCACAATTACAATTCCAAATAAAACATAATTTAGAAGGTTTTCAGCTCATTTCACCCTTTAAAATATCGAATTATTTAGAAACCGTTCTTAGCGAGCATTTACATCTTAAAATTAACCACCACACTAAATTTCTAGTTTCTAGCCCCAAAATTATAACAGAAATCGCAAATTTAGAACGTTTTTTGCTATTGCAAACTTTTGGGAGTTGTTGTACCGACATAAAATACAGCCTATGTTGTAGCAGAGATGGCCACCATTATTTTTTTAATCGATTCGGTAGTTCCATAGATTATCCCTACAAACAAACAACATTTCTTCTTTATAATATTTTATTGGTTAACTAGCAAACCCGCCTGAATCTGCAAAGAAAATTAACTCCAGGGAGGGTCCTAACCTCAGCCCAATGAGAATAATAAAAAAATAAATAAATAAGAAGAATAGAATAAAATAAATAACGAGAACAAGAAAACAGGCCCTGTCTTTGCCCGCCCCAAATGTAACGAGAGAAGATCAGAATAGATATTCAGAAATAGAGAGATTATAGTTAGAAAACTAATTAATTAATTTATTAAAAAGTTTGAGCAGTGTTAAAAAAAATTACGTCATAGCGGCGGCAAAATAACTAGGTCCGGATTGGTTTCTGTTATGAGCCAAAGAAAAAAAAATATATATACCAACCTAGAGGTGTACAGCACGTTGTATTATTTTCCTTGAGAGGGATATGAATTCATGAATCTTGGTTGTTTTAAATCAGACTAAACTTATACATTATGTTGAGTACTGTATTTTGTATTTCCATCCTGCACAATAACATGATTTCAACTTTGAAATTTCCATAAAAAAAAGTATAATTTAAACCTATAGTTACAGGACCTTTTTTGCTTGGAGAACACAGAGATTCCACTTTCTCCCTGTGCAACTATTTGAACTTGAATCTATCTTTTATTACAGGAGGAGACTTGAAGCCGGATAGGCGCTCACTCCTTATTTAAACGGACTATTTTAGTAAATCTGAATGAAATTGAGCATATAATATCTTTAATAACATTCTATTGATATATACCGGTATGAGAGGAATATTTGTATAGTTGCAGTGTTCAGTTTTGGTAAGTTTCAGTTAGTGCCTGACTGAAGGTCTTTTTTCTGTTTCAGAAATCAGTGTTCTGGTGAAGATTCGGTTTCGATGAAGGGACAGACGAACTTTCGGTACATACAGAAACTCTAGTCGAGTTGTAGGAAATCAGCTATAGAAGAAGAATCTGATTTTTTTTTCTGTATAGTTAGAGGCTCTTACACTTAAACCGCTCAAGCTATCGATGTTTTGTTTTTAGCAAAATAAACTAGGCATTTTTAAAAGGCGACAAACATTCAAAAATTAAAATTTTCAATAATTTCGAGCTTTTAAACAGTTTCGAAAACGAAAAATTAGTGCCAAAAATTGGCCTTAAATTTCAAAAAGTCGCAGTTTTGTGAAATTTTGGTTTATCTTATAAAAATTTACGCTTAGCCAATAACTAATTTAATATATTTTAACAATATGTGTGATCTTTTTTTTACATTTTAGGCGAATAATTAGAGCGCAAGCACCTACACAGATTTATTGTAGAGACAAAAGAAAAGCAAAAGAAAGTGTGCCTAAAATCAAGCCGTATCAGTAGAACCTGCAAATGTTACGGGGATGGAGATAAGTGGTTGAAAAAAAAAAAAAAAAAAAAAAAAAAACTTTTTAAAAAGCTGGTCGTAAATATTATTTCTCCTGTCAACATCCCTTTTTCTAAGAAAATACGAAACGAAGAACGACGAATGAGATACCATATGAAAGGATTTTGAACAGGCTTCTGACATAGTACACTTACATTTTCCTAAATCATGTTTTTTGATTAAAATTTGCTGATAATTAAAAATTAAATCGGCATTGATTTCATAAATGAAATGAAAGGTTTTCCTCAAATTAGTGTAACCACAAAAATAAAATTCCGGATTATATCACGCTCAACAATGATTATAAAAAATAAATAGCACAAAAAAGATAAAGTGTGACAACTCCGCATGTGTTTATTTTATATTTATGATTAAAAAGCAAAATTGAAATTGCAATGTTGAGAAAAAGGCACCATGGATTATCCCATGTTTTTTTTTTTCGATGCAGTTAAAATACGATTGTTGTTCGTTTTGTTTTTTCTCGCGCGTGCGTTTTTATTAGTTTGATGGAATAAATGAGCTGTAATTCTGGCTTGACTAATTAATGTTAGGGAATTGATATCGCAGACGCACCGGCGTTGACGCAATTTTTTTGTGGTGCTATTTTGGCGAGAAAACCCCATTTTCGAATACCTGTTAGGCCTAGCTTGCGAAAACATGTTAGTTTTATCTACTATATATATAAAACACAAACGGAAATTTCGTTCCGTTCCTTTATAACTCGAGTTCTCCTGAATGGAATTTGATGGAACTTGCACTGATGGATAGATAATTTTTCAGGGAAGGTTTTAGTACAGGGTGATTAGAAAATGAGTATACATTTGAAAAATTAATAATTCACGGAATAATGTAGATACAGAGGTAAAAATTAACACACATGCTTGGAATGACATGGGGTTTTATTGTAACCACACAAAAGAAAGGTTAAAAGAGAAAAGGCCGACAGATGGCACTGAACAGCAAAACGTCAGTGACTCTGCCTGAGAATCGTGTATAAAAGGAGCTGTAATGAGAGAGAGAATCAGATGTACCAGCAATCGCTGCATGTTGACGTTACCAGAAAAGGCAATGTTAGTGAAGCTCTACTATCAAAATGGGGAATCTGCCGCGATCGACCGACATCAATAGGCATGCTAAAAGACAACATCCAACACAAATTTCTCACCATAACTACAGATATGCTGCACAGTGCTCTGCACAACATTGTCCCTTGGCTACAGCTATTGTTGCGGGATGACGGTGGGCATGTTGAGCATTCGTTCTGAAGAACATCGTCTTTGCTTTGTCATAATTTGTTATGCTAATTATTGCTTTTCTTATCACATTAAGCGCCATCTGTCGGCCATTTTATGAACTTTTTTGTGGATACAATAAAACCAAGGCAACACTAGATACCGGGCTTGCTCATTCATTCTCATAACGTCACAAATGGTGGCTGGCCGCGACCAGCGATTGGTACAAAGCGACGCGCCCATCGTTTTGTGCCAATCGCTGTACGTCTTTCGTCGTGGCTAGCCACCTTTTGTGACGTCATGAAAATGAATGAGCAAGCCCGGTATCTAGTGTAGCCCTGATAAAACCCCATGTCATTCCAAGCATGTGTGTTAATTTTTACCTCTCTACCTACATTATTCCGTGAATTATTAATTTTTCAAATGTATACTCATTTTCTGATCACCCTGTATATAACATATAGTTCTACGTAGATTAGTTATAGAATTATGATGGAAAGTTCTGTTATTTTGGACGATAAGGTTACCATAGGTCATTTGTTTGGCGACCATTATCGTTGGCGAAAGAATTGAAACGACTATATCAGATATAAATGCAAACGCAAACACATAGAAAAATAAAATAAAAATTCTGTTATTAATTTTATTTAAAATCCCCCCCCCCCCCCCCCGCAAAAGAAAAAATAGAAAAAGAAAGAAAGAAATCTGTTTTAATGAGGGATAATATTATAAAGCGAAACTATTTAATTTAAACCCCAAAGGATTGCTTGCAATGCTTAAAAATATTTGAAATGCATGAGATATTAGAATTAAGTCAACATTTGGCGATTTATCGTTTGCGTCAGGTTAACGAAAATGCAACTAATAATTTGATTAGATAAAATATGAGTGACATTTTTTTCTTTGTTATTTTCTTTTATATAACTCCTCTATCATGTGACTTACAGGAGGAGCTACCAGATGTAATTGTAAAAATGATTGCATTTATGAGTTACATGCTAATTGTTTATTTACCATTTTGATTTTACTTTTGTCGCCAAACAATGTGATTTTAAGCCAAAAATGCATCAGCGTGACATCAGCTTGAGCGATATTAGCAATAATAGTGTTTTTTCGTGTATACAGGATCCTTTTCGAAGTAAATATTTATATTCAAATGCAAATTATATAAATAGCAGCTATTGTTATAAATATGGGATCAAAGATTTAAATTTTAGTGAATGTTTGCCACTGAAACACATATTGTAAAATAATTGAATTTTAGACATTTAAAAATTTACTACGGAAACATGCTGGTTTGTTTTCACCAAACATATGATTTTTATAGCCTCGAACTCAGATCAGCGAATATTGTCTATTCTTTTATTTATTTATTTATTTTTTAATATATCACCAATTTCACTTATAGAAATATTCACTGCGTCAAAAGTTAGGAACTAAAAAATATTCTTAAGGAGATGTGTGCAATTATGTGCTATTATTATCACAAAAGGCGACATTTTGCAATAAAAATTGCTTACTGAAATAAATTTTCTATGCTCTTTTTGACTCGTCATTTCTTTTTAGTTTTTTCTGCATATCTCCCCTTCTTTCAGGAAGGTTTTTAAAAGATATTGGACTAATCGTCCGTATTCCGGCCACCTGCCAGTTAGCATTTGTACCATATTGTTGGATGTTTTGTTTGTGTTTGAAGGTTACTCTGGACGACGATTCAGATTACAGAAGATTAGAAGACTTTTGAAATTAGCGATTGCTAAATTTATGTTTTTTTTTTCATTATGAAGCAAAGTTTTACCAAAAAAGCGATGCTTCTAATGTACAGAAAAACTTTTTAATGTCAATGTTGGCGAATGGAATAAATAATATTTGTCGATTTATCATTTCAGCCTGGATAAGAAACACGAGTACCTGAAATTCTGATTAGATAACTTTTCGATCATTATAAAGCATTTTCGACTTACATACAGATCTAGCAGCTAAACATAGTGACAAATGAATCTTTTTCTGCGTGTTATTATACTCTTTACAGAAATGCAAAGTAAATCTTCGGTTTAAATGTTCACCAAAAAGATTATGACTAAACATTTTGCATAACTAGCTTTATCATTGTCAGTTTTATTTAAGGTATGGAATTTTGTCAATGGAAGATCTAAAATTGAATTAACAGCAATTTGACATTATTTAATTAAACATAGTTTGGCGTGTAAATAACTTCGTTTTGTAACAAACTTTGGTACATTAGTAACCATATCGTTTCCAGCACTTCTAATGTTTGACATCAATTTTGAATATTGAAAAGATTATGGAAGATTAGGAAGATTTTATTGGATGCAAACTAGAGGTTTATTCTTCTACCAGAGTTAACCATAAGGGTTTTTTTTTTTTTTCAGATTAATGGTTACACGAATGCAACTGTTCTAAAAAAAAAGGAAAGACAGTGAAAAGGGCGTCATTTTAATTTTATTCAAGCTATTCAGCTTTAAAAATGTACTTTTTATGTTTCACCATTTTGTTTTAAATATGAAAGTTAAACTCTGTTTTTTATGTGCAAACAATTTATTATATTTTTGACTGTATTTACTCTGCCAGAATCGAAAGATGAAACACCGTAGAGACTTGCCAGAAGAGGACGTATATTACAAAATATAACGTAACATAGAGTGAGATTGTACCTATGTTACCAGTACCTCACATAGAGACAAGAAAGAGGGACGGGGTTCAAGAACTTACAGACGAAAATGAATCTAACGAACATTACTTAAGTTCAATGGTCAAACTATGCAATCATTGTAATGCTCTCTTTTTTAGATGTATGTTGACTACAGAACATTTTAGTTCCTGTTGTCATAATCTCATAATGGCCTCATTTCTCTACCAAATTCTACTATAAATAATCAACTAAATGAGTTGCTTCTTATTAGCCCAAATTTTGTCAAATGTATACTATAATATAAAACAATGTCGTTTGCATCGTTTACAGCAATATTGAAGGAAAAACCAGGTGAACGTCCCTATTACTTTAAAATACATGCTCAAATCCATTGATATAATTCGTTTGATTCAAGGTCCGTTTCAAAATTTGACTAAGCTAGCATCCGTAGGTGAAGATCCATATTTCTTTAAAAAACAAAGCCAATTCGTTTGATTTAAGGTACATTTAGAAAAATGGCCCAGCGTAGCATGCTAGTAGCATGCTAGTTTTATAATAAAATTGTATTATAATTTTATTATAAAACACACACATTTAATTTTATTATTGCACACAGTTTCATTTAACACTCTCATTATTTTTATTACACATATTTTAATTTTATTTATTAATTATTTTTATATTATTTTATTTTTAATTTATTTGCACACACATTTCATTTTAGTATAAAATACCAAGTTGCCATACAAAGCAAAAGTCACCAGGTTACCCCGCCAGGCAAAAATCGCCATTTTCGCGCCAAAAAGAAACCCCGGTGCGTTTACGACATCTGTACCAATGTAGTTTACAGGTATTTTTATTCTTAATGTCTTTATAGAAGTTTAAATCTATACATTAAAAAAATATTACAATGCTAAAATATTTGGATTGTTGTGCGAAATCCTCGCACGGGTCCCACTGGTAATATCTATTATTCATTTCTGTATTACTTTCAGAACATGAATTTAGAAGAAATGTGTCTCATGTCTTCAATATTGTGATAATTTAGTTAAAATAGTTTAGTAGAGGAGAAGTCAGTTAATTTATTTCTAGCAAAAAGAAAAAAATATCGAAAAATTGATTCGTCAATGCTTGAACTAGCGGAAACGAGAAAATTTAAAATATAATCTAAAAAAATACCTAATAAATAAAAAATGTTGTTACTGCAGTTTCGCTAAATTAGCGAAATATACCGAAACACTTTTATTTAAAAACAAACGGAGAAACGTGCTTTTCCGAACATTTTGTGATAAGTGTGAAGATATGAGTATTCTAACGTATAACTAATGGGTGATAAGTAATGCGGTTCCCGTTCCTAAATTTGATCTCTTCTAGCTGTATGAATATTTAAGATAAAGTGCACAAAAAATATATCCTTCTATTATTTTTTATTTAATTTTTTTTTTCACAGTGTTAATAAAATTTATATAGTTCCACGATCATACTGCATCTAGAGATGGCCAAAGAGCCGAAGTGTCGACTGTGAAACTCGACTCCTTCTAAGCGAATTAACTGTCGACTCATTGCTAGAAAGCTATCTCGACTCCAGGGAGATAAATTCTATTGCCATGCTCGACTCTAACCCCCTAACTAGTCCTCACTGACTTACTGACAATTTGACGGGGTAGGGGGAAATGAGGGAGACGAAAAAACAATTAACAGCCTGGCGACTTGTAAATAAGAAAGGTAGCCAGATTCAATCCTTACTCGTCTTTCTTTACAAACAATCCTTGATATACGGGCCCCTGGAATGGAGATAAAGCGAAGAAACATTTTTGCTCATTAAAAGACATCTGTATCACAACCCCCCCTCCCATCCATTATTATTCATTCTTCAATGTCAGTTCCTCTTGTCTATAAATTCCACAGCCTCTACTCTTTTCAAAGTGCAAATCACAGAAAGAAAAAAAAATCATTCTGCATATAAAAGTTTTATAAAAATTATAACTAAACAATTCAGCTTTTTGTATCATGAGCAAAAACCATAATAAATTTCGTGTGGCCTAAAAAATAACAAGAAATGTATTATGTAAAAAATATAATTGAACAAACATTTTTTAGAACATTTGTTTATTTATTTCCTCATCAATGATATCCCAAGATTCCGTTAAGATGGTTCTCAAATAATATGCTTAACAGCACGAAACTTTCTGACGCATTTTGTGATTCATTTTTAAACGTAAAGGCATAAAAATAGCAGGGTATTGAAACAATTTGGAATCCATTTTTTGTCATCCATTTTATCATAGTCCTCCATTTTTTGATAAATAAATTATTTATCGAGTTATAAGCGATTCTTGCTACGTGACAACACGTTTTTCTCCTTTCTTGTGCTGCGGCGTCGGAAATTTGATTCAAAACGCTGACTTTGGCTGCATTTTCTGAAAGATCTTTGGTCTTTACCAAAAAATGGAAAACACCTTTCGATTACAAAGTTTCTGAATTAAGAACACTTGCCAATTTCACAAGTTTCCGAACAAAAGTAAATTAAAAAATATTTCGTAAAGTAGCTAGTTTGGATTTGAAAATATCCTTAAGGGGGTTTCTCAGTCAGCTCTCTAATTCTCCTCGCCAATATTAAAGATATGGGCGTAGAAGAATGCACCGTACATTTAAAAAATCTCTTCATAAAATTAAATTTTTTAATTTCTTTTTTTTTTTTTTTTTTTTTTCGTACTCTTCTTAAAAGATGTTTTTTTCCGCCTTAGTTGCCAAAATATTTCTGAAATATCTGCTTAATTTAATATTTTATGTGTTAAAAGCGTAATATTTTAACACTTCAAGATAAATTCTGATGAAAACATTAGCAACTATGAATTTCATTTCAACAAACGTTTAAAATGGACTGTATTCACTATCTTCGGTGAAATCTATTGCGGTCTGATATTTATGGCTATTTTAATACTATTTATGTGTTTACATTTTGGTTATTTTTAATGTGTTAATTAAATAGCTGTCGTTAAGGATTTTTTTTTTTTTTTTAAGTTAAGTACATAATTTGTAGAGAATATATATTTTTTGAAACATGGTCAAATTAGTGAAAAAACTATAGGTAAAATTTCGAAAGTTTAAGTTTGCAAAATGTAGTCATTTATGTTTAGTGTTTTGTTTTACTCTCTCTTTATTTTATTTTATTCGAATTTTTCACTTCCAAATAAGCCAGAATTTACTCTATATATATTATGTCAATTGATTTAACTATGTAATAATAACAAAACAATGCGCGAAACTGATTTAAAACAATAATAATAAATAATCATTAAAAAATATATTGCTTTTAAATTGCTGAAAACTGTTTCATTTTCAGTTCTGTAAAAAAAAAAAAAAAAAAAAATGCAGGGGTGGGGATTTTAGATAATAAAATTAATTAATGTACTATATATATATATCATAAGCAAAAACAACTATAATCTTTCACATAAATCATTGAAAAATAATAATTATTAAAACAAATCAGTAAAAAAGATGAATGTAATGTTAATATACTTTATCCTAATAGGAAATATAGAAATACAAAATTAACATTAACAAAATTAAACAAAAAAAAAAAAAAAAAAAAAAAAAAAAAAAAAATCTGTGTGTATATGATGTAACATATAAGACAAAGGCTTTGCTCACTGTATTATTTAAAAAAAATTATGAGGTATTTTCTAGGACATATAAATACTGCACACAGTACATTGCATATTTGTTTTCTGTTTTTGTTCTGTTTTCTGTCTTTTTCTGGAAAAAATGGTAAAACCACCTATAAACGATAATGTATTGGTATTCTTTCATATGTCCCGTTTAAAATAATAATAAATGTTTTAAAATACATTTCATTTTCAATAGCGAAGAATGGTATAGTAAACCTCATTATCAGAGCATGAATTTTGTGAATATCCAATCATATTTACGAAAATTGAAGCGCAGACAGCCTTACGAAGTGCCTTACGAAGTTTTAAATTTTCTTCTGAAAAAAGATTTTGTTGCAATGCTTAAGAAATTAGAAAATAAAATTCAATCAATTAAAACCAAAGAGAAAACAGATTTCTTGGGTAGACTTTTTAGGTATTGTTTTTTATATTTCCTAATTTTTTCTTATGCATTGTAATATATTTTTAAAATAATAATTTTCTCATTTAATAGCAGGTGTAAAACAAATATTTTGCAGATATGATTCGTAAATGATGTTTTGCAATATTTCTTTTCTAATTGTCTATTTAAAAAAAAAAAAAAAAAATAACCTCAATTATAAAACCATTACTCCACTTAAAATGTCAAAATCAACAGATCCCGAGGGCAACATCATATATTACCATAGTTATTTGTCAAGTTGTCTCGATTTGAGATTTTAATACTTTTTTTTTACGATTAATATAATTATATCTTATTATTTCTTTATAATTATATCCAATTTCTTTCTATAATTATTACTATCATTAATTAATCTTTTCTTGTGACAAGTTGTTTTGCTTTGAGTTTTCAGTATTATACATTATTTAATTTAATATGTATGTGGATATTACCTGAAGGTTTGTTATCCATATCTGAATCTAATAATAATAATAGTAATTTTATTCATTGTTTTCATAGGTTTTTTTAGGCGGCGAGGGGGGGGGGGGGGTTCGTTGGCACGCCATGGTCACTTGAAAAGTTTTTTTGACTAAAATTGGCACGCGGATGTGAAAAGGTTCGCCGACCCTGTTCTAGCCCAATATAATGAATTTTGTCTTCGTTTCAAAAAAGTCTATTCTGAAATCGTACAGCAATTTTTACTTTTTTGCGAAATGTTTGTGATTTTTAGCATTTTTTGGCGTTTTGCGACAATTTCTTAACATTTTAATTAGGAATTAAGTTTCAATTTTTTAACGCTATTCAGTGAATTTTGTTCTCTGCATTTTTTTAATTTTTCGCGAATTTTTTTATGGAATTTTTAGCATAGCTTTTTGCGGCGATTTTTTAAACATTCGTAGGAGAAATCTGGTTCCATTTTTCAGAAGATATAGTAAATTTTCTACTCTGCTACTTTTAAAATTCTTTCAAATTTATTATGCAATTTTTCGCGTTTCGCGGCGATTTTTTTGACATTCGTAAATGCAGTCCAACTTCAATCTTTTAGTTCAAGATAGCAAATTTTGTGATCTGCGATTTTTAGATTTTTCACGTTATGCGATTTTAAGCGTTTTTTTAACGTTTTGCGACGATTTTCCTAAACATTCGTAAAATACATCTGAATATATTAAATTTTGTCCTCAGCGATTTTGAAAATTTTCGCAAGATTTTTACACAATTTTTAGAGTTTTCCGCGTTTTGTGGCAATTTTTTAACATTTGTGATTCTAATCTGATTTCAACCTTTTAACCCGTTTTAGTAAATTTTGTACTCTGCGAGTTTTAATTTTTTCATGAATTTTTTATGATATTTTGACGTTTTTTTCGTGTTCCGCTGCGATTTTTAAACACTCGTAAAAGGAATCTAGTTTTAATCTTTCAACCCATAATACTTTGTACTCTGTAACTTTTTGCAAATTTTTCATGCGACTTTTTGCGTATCGCGGAAGTTTTTAACATTTGTAACAGGAATCTGATTACACCTTTTTAGCCCAATATAGTAAATGTTTTGGCCTCTTTTCAATAAACTTTATTCGGAACTCGTATAGCGACTATTGAATTTTTCATTAATTATTTATGCAGTTTTTAGCGTTTTTTCGTGCTTTGTGGCGATTTTTTGACATTCGTAAAAGGAATCCAACTACAATCTTTAAACCCAATATAATAAATTTTGTTCTCTGCTATTTTAGGAATTTTTCGTGAATTTTTTTATATGATTTTTCATTTTTTTTTTTCTTTGCATTTCGTGGAGATATTTTCACATTCGTAAAAATATTCTGGTTTCAAACTTTCAGTCTAATAGAGCAATATTTTTTATCTTTTCAAAAAGTTTAAAGGGAATTAAATGAATGATTTTAACAGTGATTTTAATTTTTCATGCAACTTTAACATTTTTTCGCGTTTTGCGGTGATTTTTTGATATTAGTAAAAGAATTTCAGCTACAATCCTTTACCGCCAATATAATAAATTTTGTTTTCTGCGACTTTTAAGTTTTCGCGATTATTTTTTGCAATTTTTACGTTTTTAAGCGTTTTGCGGCGATTTTTCCAACATTAGTAAAGGAAATCTGATTTCTATCTTTGAACACAATATAGTAAATTTTGTCTTCCGCGATTTTAAAAATTTTCGTAATTTTTTTTTTTTTTTTTTCACGTTTTGTGAAGATATTTTTACATTCGTAAAAACAATCCGGTTTCAATCTCTTAGTCCAATATATTGGATTGTCCGGAAAATTCGTGCAGTTTGGGAAAATTAATTCGTACCGGAAAATTATGCCCGTTTATTACTAGATATTAGCTATCGGAATTTATGTCTAATAATTTGATAATGTCTAAAAATTAATGATAGAATTTAAATGATACGAATTAATTTTACCAAACGGCACGAATTTTCCGGACAACTCAATAGTAATTTTTTTTTCTCTTTTCAATAAAGTTTATTCGGAATCCGTACAATGATTTAAATTTTTCATGCGGTTTTAACGGTTTTTCGCGTTTTGCAGCAATTTTTAAACATTTGTTACAGGTATCGGGCTTTCAGCCCAATATAGTAAAATTTATCCTCTGCGATTAAAAAAATGAGATTTTTAGCGTTTTTTCGCATTTTGCGTTGGCATTTTTTAAGCATTCATAATAGGAATCCGGTTTCAATATTTCAGTCCAAATTTTGTCCTCTGAAATTTTTGAATTTTTCGTGATAATGGCAAAAATATTTATGCGATTTTCTGCGGTTTTTCGCGCATAGCGGCAATTTTTTAAAACCTGTAAAATGAATCAATTTTTAAGCTTTTAGACCAATATATAGAATATATTTTGAGAATTTTTTAGTGTTATTTCGCCTTTTGCGGCAAATTTTTGACATTTGTTTCCTTTTCCGAAATGGAAAGAATTAACTCTCTGTTAAATTTCTCTCTGCTGAGATAAAATTAAAGTTGGAAGAATACAAAATCGTCGTAACACGAACTACGATGCTCAAAATATTAAACTAATCTGGGTCGAAACAGAAAATCACAAAAATTCAAGGTTAATTTGATTCGAGACCGGAACAGACGTAACCTGCTCGTGTGTATGCTGTTGAAGGTAGTTGGACTCCACTACCAGGTTCATTTAATTGGAGGCTCACGTGGGGAAAAAAAACGACCAGGGAAATGAGGAAAGCTCCACTAGTTTATTTTATTGAAATTAATATTTTTGTAACAATTATAATAAATAAAAGACATTTTAAATAAGTTTAATCAGCACTTTTAAGAAGTACTAATCATTTAAGGTATATGCGCATGGAAAATTGCTCCTTTGATAGCAACGGTTTTGCTTAATAGCGGTATTTTTGGAATGGATTACCATAGTTTACCAAGGTACGGCTGTATATTGACTTTAAAACATCTCATTCAAGAAGGCTCACATTTTGACAAAACAAATTCATAACCATTGCATCTCAAAAATATGAAGGCATATTAGAAGATTAAGTGCTGTCAATAAAATATATTTTTTAACAATATCTAATATTTTTTAGATGCAGGTTTAAACTTCTAAAGAAAATTTGAGGATAAAAATATCTGAAAACAACAGCTAGAATATAATCTCATTTATTTCATCAAAGTTACAGTAAAAACGGATCGAAGATAGCAAAAAGGCACGCACGAGACAAACAATAGCAATCGCATTTTAATTACATCACAGGATGGCGTCGTCCGCTTCGGGAAAAACATGAGGCAAAGAAAAATAAATTGAATACATATAAAGTACAACTTAATCTAATATAATAAAGCATAACTCTTAAGCTACACGTGAAATACCACTGCTTCGATCGGTCGATGGTGCCTTTTCTTGTAAGCATTTATACTTAAATTTTGCTTTTTAATCATAAATCGTATATATTATTTCTGTTCTCAACATCCCTTTTTCTATGCATTTACACAACGCACAACAATGAATGAGATATCATTCGAAAGTTTCGTTAAAACATGTTTTTCGATTCGATTAAAAACTGCCGTTAATTAAAAATTAAACCAGAATAGATTAAATGAAAGCTTTTTCTAAAATCAATGTTGCCACAAAAAAAAAACAGCATTTTACCTTGAAACAACAATAATCATAAAGAAAAAAAAAAGTACAAAAAAGATAAAGTAGGACTGCATGTGCTTATTTTATATTTATGATTAAAAATCAAAATTGAAATTAAAATGTTTAGAAGAAAAAGGCACCATCGATCAATCCAAACAGTGGTATTTCACGTGTAGTCTAAAATGTATGATTCGTTATATTAAATTAAATGGTATTTTATACGTCCAATTTATTTATCTTTGTCCCGTGTTTTTCCCGAAGTGGATCGCGTGATCCTCTAATACAGTTAAAATATGATTGTTAATTTTTTTTTTCCCTCGAGTGTGTCCTTTGCTATCTTCGGTCAGTTTTTACTGTAACTTTGATGGAATAAATGAGATGATATTCTGGCTTGACTAATGTTGTTTGCAGATTAATTTTAATCCTTAATTTTTCTTTAGAAGTTTAAATCTGCATCTAAAAAAATATTAGATATTGGTAAAAGACATTAGACAGCAGTGCGAAATCCTCGAAACCCTCCCCACTGGTATAAAATAAACCCGTGCAGAGACATTCACACTTCATATCTTTTTTGTACTATTATGTTTTTATAATCATTGCTGAGCATGATATAATGGGGTATTTTATTTTTGGGTCAACATTGATTTGAGAAAAACCTTTCATTTCATTTATGAAAACAATGGTCATTCAATTTTTAATTAACTGCAATTTTTAATCGAAAAACATGTTTTAGTGAAATGTGAGTGTACTAGAAGCGGATTCAGAATCCTTTCGAATGGTACCTCATTCATGGTCGTGCGTTATGTAAATGCATAGCAAAAGGCATGCTGACAACCGAAATAATATATACGATATCTATATATTTAAAACGCAAAGCGCATTCTGTCAAAATTCCACACGAATATCGTCTCTTATGCGTCAATGTTTTTTTTTTTTGAAGGATTCTCCCCTAGAAACGGGAAACTTGATTGATTAGCCTGTTTAGCCTAGGGAGGATTCAAAGAACTTCTAATATATTTTTGCTCTGAGGTTGAAAGCTAAAGCTTTTTTTTTTAAGAACTCATGTTTTCACTACTAAATATGCATATTTTTTCGCAAAATTTTAAAGAGTGCTTGGACACAGTTATATTTATAACCGATTGAAATGTCAGAGAGTTCGGACAACGGCCCCCTAGAGATAATGCCTCAGGACTGGCAACACTGGATTGAATGACGTATTTGCAGATCGGCCATTCGCACTTCCCTCCTTTGTGCTGCAGCATAAGGAGACGGAGAGTAAGCCATGCACGTTGTAGCAACGCCCCCTAGAGATAATGCCTAAGAGCTCCATTTTGACGTCACGGCAGATCGGCTAATGATTCAACTGATAACATCCTACCATTCCTGCAACCACAATAAAACAAAATTCTAAATGACTTTTTTTTTTTTTTTTTTACTGCCATAATAAAATTGAAGATCAACTAATTCAAAACAGATACTATTTGCTTTTCATTTTCACACCCGCGCAAAAAAGAAAAAAAAAACTGTAGGATTTAGTATCAAGAAAATTTTGTTTTATGTAACAAAATTTGAATTACACAATAGTTATTTTTATTGAAAAATAAAAGCTATCTTTTGAGGTTTCATTAACACTTTTTTTTTGTTAATGTGCAAATGAAAGCTCATATTTGAGTTCTAGCATAATTCCATGAAAATTAATAATATTTCGATTAAAGATTGGATTGCTTTCAATTAAAGTAAATACTTATTTACAGTATATATGTGCAATTTTATCAATATTAACAATGCTAATCATTATCTATTAAAATATGTTTACTTTGTCACTGCTGAATACTTGATTGAATATTTGCATTTGATAATTACAAATTTCATTTATTTTGCCATATATGCAGTTTTTTTTTTTATAATCACCAGTAGTAGTTTACTATTATTAGAAAATATTAAACATAAATTTTAGTTATGTGCAATTGAAAAGATATAATTTTGTTTTGGTTTATATTTAAATATTTTGTTTTTGTTATGCAAAACATGAAAAGATAAAAACTAACTTTTTATTAGTGTTTTAAATATTTTTAACACAAAAGAAATTACAAAATTTAAATGATAAACTCTAAAAAATTTTCTAGATATTTGCATTTTATACACAACACACACACATATGTATGTAATATTTAATAAATATTTTTTTTTTCAAAATGTAACCAAAAATGTTTTATTATGTAATATAATAATTCTAATTATAAAATAATTATTATAAATACCTAAAAATGCATATAATGTAAATGTAATTATGTATTCATCGTAGTCATCTAAATAATGTGATTATTATATTTAGATAAACTAAATATAATACCAGAAAAATAATAAATATAAAATATATAAAAATAAAATAAATTGTAATCAGAATTATGAGGTTTTAGACCTTATTTGAATAATGTGATTATATTTAGATAAACTAAATATAATCCCAAAAATAATAAATTAGGTATAATAAATATAAAAATAAAATAAATTGTAATCAGAATTATGATGTTTTAGACCTTATTTGAAGAGGTTGTAATCAGTGTGGTATACATGTAACATGCATTTATATAACAAAAAAGTAATTAAAAAAACATTTTTTAGCTAAGTGTAGTATATTTAAGGCAAAGGCAGATTTGAATACTAGCCGTAATAATTTCATTTGAACATTAGTAAAAATATATATTTAATATTTTCTAATAATAGTACAATATCTCTGGTGATTTTTATTTGGTGATTATAGAAAAACTGCATATAAGGCGAAATAAATCAAATATATAATTATCAAACGATAGTCAGTACATTATATTAAGTTTCATTTTACACTTTTCACTAACTGATATAATTTTGCATATGAATTAGTGACAAGAGAAGCATTTAATTAAGTTAATAAATTTATAATTTAATCTCTGTATGAAAAAATATATCAATATTTTAGCGATAAAATACATTAAACATGGGGGGGGGGGGGGGAGGAGGAGGAGCATCAGAATGAAACAATCGTGAATTTCTCAAAACTTATTTTTTATGAGAAACAACTCAGGGATCTGTTTAGGAAAAAATTGGGTCCTTTAAAGGACCCTTCGCAAAATTTCTCATTTCAAAACAGGACCCTTCACAAAATTATTTTCCCTAAAATAGGACCCTTCACAAAATTCTTTGTCTTAAAAATAGGTTTTTCACAAAAATTTTCCATCTTTAAACCGAACATTTCAAAAATTAATCATTTAAAAGTATAATCTGACCTGTCACTTTTACATATATAAGAAAAATATATGTATTTTACATCCATATATCTTCTTAAAAATGTATAAATAAGAACCTGAATATAACGATCATTTCAAATTCACATAAATTATGTCTAGATTTTTCACAAATATGAAAAGCTGTTCACAATTTCACAAAAACAGGACCCTGGGAAAAAAGTCTGTCACATTACCAGCTTCAAAAAAGCTGTGCGATTAAGCCTAATCGTGCAACAAGGACAAAAGTAAACATATTTTAATAGATAGTGATTAACATAGTTAATACTCATAAAAATGCACATATATACTGTAAATTTTTCACAAATATGAAAAGCTGTTCACAATTTCACAAAAACAGGACCCTGGGAAAAAAAGTCGGAACAGACCCCTGCAAATGTCTCTCGAATTTTTTTTTTTTTTTTAATTCATAGCAGCATTAAAAATATTTGCATAAATCGAAGTCTTTACAAAGAATTGCATTGAAAAATATGAAAGCTATCATAGGCGAACAAATATGAAATTATTTATTATGCACAATTTTCTATTCATATGCATGAAAAGAATGGCAGTTTTTAACTAAAAAGTATTGCATTTACAAATAAAACAAATTCATATTGAATACAAAAATTGTTGCACGAAATGTTAGTTATTTACTAAATAAACAAATAGTGCAAAAGTAATGCGATATTTTTCATATCACCAGCTTCAATAAACTATGGGATTAAGCCTACTCGTGGAACAAGGACTAAGTAAACATATTTTAATAGATAGTGATTACCATTGTTAATATTCATAAAAATGCACATATATACTATAAATAAGTACTTACCTTAATTGAAAGGATCCGGTCTTTTAGAATTAATTAGACGACAAGAACTTTCTGATTACGAAGCACGTTGCCGCTACAACGTGCATGGCTTTACTCTCCGTCTCCTTATGCTGCAGCACAAGGAGGAAAGGGCGAATGGCCGATCTGAAAATACGTCATTCAATCCAGTGTTGCCAGTCCTGAGGCATTATCTCTAGGGAGGCGTTGGTTGTAGCGGCAACGTGCTTCGTAATCAGAAAGTTCTTGTCGTCTAATTCTAATTTGATAAAAGACCGGATTGCTTTCAATTAAGGTAAGTACTTATTTACAGTATATATGTGCATTTTTATGAGTATTAACTATGTTAATCACTATCTATTAAAATATGTTTACTTTTGTCCTTGCTGCACGATTAGGCTTAATCGCACAGCTTTTTTGAAGCTGGTAATGTGACAGACTTTTTTCCCAGGGTCCTGTTTTTGTGAAATTGTGAACAGCTTTTCATATTTGTGAAAAATCTAGACATAATTATGTGAATTTGAAATGATCGTTATATTCAGGATCTTATTTATACATTTTTAAGAAGATACATGGATGTAAAATACATATATTTTCTTTATGTATGTAAAAGTGACAGGTCAGATTTTACTTTTAAATGATTAATTTGTGAAATGTTCGGTTTAAAGATGGAAAAAATTTGTGAAAAACCTATTTTTAAGAAAAAGAATTTTGTTAAGGGTCTTATTTTAGGGAAAATAATTTTGTGAAGGGTCCTCTTTTAAGGAAAATAATTTTGTGAAGGGTCCTGTTTTGAAATGAGAAATTTTGTGAATGGTCCTTTAAAGGACCCAATTTTTTCCTAAACAGATCCCTGAATTGTTTCTCATAAAAAAATGTAAATTTTATTTATAAAAATAAGTTTTGAGAAATTCACGATTGTTTCATTCTGACGCTCCCCCTCCCCCCTACCCTGTTTAATGTATTTTATCGCTAAAATATTGATATATTTTTTCATACAGAGATTAAATTATAAATTTATTAATTTAATTAAATGTTTCTCTTGTCACTAATTCATATTCAAAAATATATCAGTTAGTGAAAAGTGTAAGGTAAAACTTAATATAATGTACTGACTATCGTTTGATGATTACATAATTGATTTATTTCGCCATATATGCAGTTTTTCTATAATCACCAATAAAAATCACCAGAGATATTTTACTATTATTAGAAAATATTAAATATATATTTTTACTAATGTTCAAATGAAATTATTACGGCTAGCATTCAAATCTGCCTTTGCCTTAAATATACTACACTTAGCTAAAAAATGTTTTTTTAATTACTTATTTGTTATATAAATGCATGTTACATGTATACCACACTGATTACACCCTCTTCAAATAAGGTCTGAAAAACATCATAATTCCGATTACAATTTATTTTATTTTTATATTTATTATTACATAATTTATTATATTTTTGGGATTATATTTAGTTTATCTAAATTCTATCATTATGACATCATTATCATTTAGTTTATCTAAATATAATCCCATTATTCAAATAAGGTCTAAAACATCATACTTCCGATTACAATTTATTTTATTTTTATATATTTTATATTTATTATTATATAATTTATTATATTTTTGGGATTTTCGTATAAGGTCTATCTAAAACATCCTAATTCCGATTACAATTTATTTTATTTTTATATATTTTATATTTATTATTTTTCTGGTCTTAGTTTAGTTCATCTAAATATAATAATCACATTATTTAGATGACCACGATGAATACATAATTACATTCACATTATATGGATTTTTAGGTATTTATAATAATTATTTTATAATTAGAATTATTATATTACATAATAAAACATCTTTGGTTATATTTTGAAGAAAAAAAATATTAAATATTACATTCATATGTGTGTGTGTTGTGTATAAAATGCAAATATCTAGCAATTTTTTTTAGAGCTATCATTTAAATTTTGTAATTACTTTTGTGTTAAAAATATTTAAAAAACTAATTAAAAGTTAGTTTTATCTTATCATGTTTTGCATAACAAAAACAAAATATTTAAATATAAACCAAAACAAAATTATCTTTTCAATTGCACATAACTAAAATATATATTTAATATTTTCTAATAATAGTAAACTACTACTAGTGATTATAAAAAAAAAAACACTGCATATATGGCAAAATAAATGAAATTTGTAATTATCAAATGCAAATATTCAATCAAGTATTCAGCAGTGACAAAGTAAACATATTTTAATAGATAATGATTAGCATTGTTAATATTGATAAAAATGCACATATATACTGTAAATAAGTACTTTAATTGAAAGCAATCCAATCTTTAATCAAAATATTATTAATTTTCATGAAAATATGCTAGAACTCAAATATGCGAGCTTTCATTTGCACATTAACAAAAAAAAAAAGTGTTAATGAAACCTCAAAAAAGATAGCTTTTATTTTTCAATAAAAATAACTAGTATTTTGTATTTCAAATTTTGTTACATAAAACAAATTTTTCTTGATACTAAATCCTACAGTCTTCTTCTTCTTTTTTTTTTTTTTTTTTTTGCGCGGGTGTGAAAAGCAAATAGTGTTTTTTGAATTAGTTGATCTTCAATTTTATTATGGAAGTTAAAAAATAAAAATAAAAAAATAAAAAGTCATTTAGAATTTTGTTTTATTGTGGTTGTAAGAATGGTAGGATGTTATCAGTTGAATCATTAGCCGATCTGCCGTGACGTCAAAATTGAGCTCTTAGGCATTATCTCTAGGGGGTGTTGGTTCGGAAGACGAGACCTATTTTTTTATTTCTATGTTAAAGGAGCCGACGCGAAAACAAACAAAAAACGAGAAGAAAACATTTCTTTTACAACTGGATAACAATATTTTTTCACGAAATTTTCACACGGGCTATAAAACCGTTTTATTTATCACCCATAAAGATTTTAAAGAGTTCGGACAAAAAGAACTTTTTATTTTAAAACCATGAAACGAACCTACGTAAAAAAACAAGAAAATGAGTGCTTTTATCACTAAATATAAATAAATTTTCGCGGATTTTTCATCTTAAAATATAATTTTATACAAAATCGGGTTAAAGATATAAAATAATAAAAATTTTATTTTTTTAAAAATTTATTTCTTATTACGGGCCCGGGCAACGCCGGGTGGGGGTCAGCTAGTATGAGATTAAAACTGTATCAATTGCTTCTCAGCTGTGTACAACAAGATCAAAATAAATCTCTGTAACTACGATTAGAAAGTTTTGAAATGGTGAAAAATTAAATAAGAAATTATGTATAAAATGTATATATGAGAATATTTATTTACTGAGATATAGAAATGTGCTGTACCGTCTGAACGCAGTCCATGACAAAAATCAATCATTTGTGAAAATTAGATCATGGATAATTTATTTACTACTGTAGAAAAGTAACAAACAGCGCACTTTTTAGCTCTCAGGCTATCAAAGCCTGAGAGCTAATGTTCCCGCCCGTTCTGTATGTATGTATGTACGTATGTATGTACGTAACGCGATAACTCTTGATAGAAATATCCGATTTGTTTAAAATTTTGGTTATAGGTTCATTGTGATAAGGTGCGCTCCTGATTAGTTTTGGGGTTTCATTGGTTAAGTATATAGGGGAGGGGGGGGCACGGGGGGCTAATTCCCCCCCTTAATTTAGATAAATGGGTTTTTCATGCAGAATCATCCTATTTGCTTCAAATTTTGTATATAAGTTCATTGTGATAAAGCGCTTCCCTGATTAGTTTGGAGGTTCATTGGTTAACTATAAAGGGGGGAACGGGGCGCTGATTCTCCCCCTTAAGTTAGATAAATTGGTTTTTCATTCAGAATTATCTGATTTGCTTCAAATTTTGTATATAGGTTCATTGTGATAAGGCGCTTCCCTGGTTAGTTTTGGGGGTTCACTGGTTACGTATAAAGGGGGGAACAGGGGGGGTTAACCCCCCCTTAATTTATAATCGATTTTTTGAGGGCATTATTCTTTGAAATAATTTAAGAAACTATTATAAATTAAAATATATACCCAATTTAAAATTACTAAAAAATAATAAATTTATTAAAACTATTTCGAAAAATTTCTACCCTATCTTTGTAATTAGGTCTCTAATTTATAGTTACAGTAAGTAATCAATCATCTAAATCTCCCTTCCTCCCCTTCTGAAATTTCATTTCCTCACTTTTTCCTCACCATATAAAAACTAAAATTATTATATATATGTATATATATTTTTAAATATATATTTTCTTCTATTTGTTATTTGATAGTAATAATGAATAAATAATCTTCTTCATATCCCTCACCCTGTAATGTAGATGATTTTTTTTTAAACACAGAAAATAATCCCCCCTCCCCCCCCCCTCTTCGTCAAGCACGATTTCCACCAAGGAACGTCACAGCATCTCTGACCAATCAGATTACGAGATGCAGTTAAGGAGGAAAAAATGCGTCTTGGCAAAAAAAAAAAAAATTAAGCAGTTATTATAATTACATTAATAATAAATACATTCAGAAGATTTGAAAATTCTAATTTAGTTAATTTTTTCAACATCATTCAAAGTACATTTAGAGGTGAGTCAAGACCCTTTTTTTTTTTAGGGGGGCGGGGGTGGAGGTCACATGTAAAGTTGCAAAGGCTAGAAAAAACCCTGTTTAAATCTGAGAATAAACCGGGTTTTTTGGGAATAAACCGGATTTTTGCAACTCTAATCACATGTCTTTATTAACACATGGGATGATAAGTTCCCGGTCTGAAACACAGATGGCGTTGCAATCGCCGAACCGATGTTTTTTTTTTAGTAAATACTTAAAAGGTAGTAGAAAAAATGCCATGACGATTCGCCGTGTGGATAAAACGTTAGAGTGGTTTTAGTTGAACGACTTTGTTGATAAACAAAAAAATGGATAACAAGAATTTCAAGAATTGTTATTTGATGGGGAAAAAATACCGTTCAAACAAAAGCTTGGCTAGATAAGCGTTATCCGGACACTGCACCAGGTAAATCAACCATTATTGACTGGTTTGCTGAATTTAAACGTGGTCGTACGGACGGACACCTGTGATGCACCACGCAAAAGAGGTGGTTACTCCGGAAAACATAAAAAAAGTCCACAAAATCGTTTTGGGGAACCGTAAAGTGAATTTGCAGGAGATAGCTCAGACTCTAAAGATATCCAAGGAACGTGTAGGTTTTATTTTGAATGGACATTTGTCTATGAAAAAGCTGTTGTCAAAGTGGCTGCCGCGCGTGTTGACTTTTAACCAAAAACAACAACGAGTTCTGAGCACTGTTTGGAGCTTTTTCGTTATAAAATTATGTTATTTATTATTAAATTATTATTATTAATCATTTATTAAATTACTATTATAAAATTATTATTATAAAATTATTTTTAAAATTATTATTATTGAATTATTATTTTTAAATTATTATTATTATTAAATTATTATTATTTATTATTAAAGTTATGTTATTTATTAAAGTTATAAAGTCATAAAGTTATAAAGCTTTGTTAAAAAGTTGTGTTTTCTTTATTAGACCGGGAACTTATCAGCCCATGTGTTATTTAATTTAATCTTAGATCCAAATTTACTATTATCTGATATATACCCGATTTAATTATCTTTCATAAGTGCATGAAATTTTCAGGTAAATTAGTAAATATACAAAATATGCATGTTTTATCCAGATATCAGGAAATCACAGTTTCTCATTTTTTTATAAATGCAAAGAATCCTGCAGAAAATGTTCTCAAAGTTCCGCATTTTAAGAAAAATTTTCGAGCCTGGACAATCATGGAAATATCGTCTTGAGGAAGCAATGAAATACAATTCAAAATGTACCACATTTATAAGAAAATTAAAAATGATTTTGATTCTTTAGTACTTCAAAAATAATGCCTGTCTGCAATATTCATGCATTTCTATTTAAAAATAACTCCAAGAGTGTATCAGAAAGATTAAAATCTTTAAGCAGTTAAAAATGAAAACAAGTGGGTAAGTGTGATCGAAGATCGCACAAAGGGTTTCGTTTAACATTCCTTTCAAAACACTTTATCCTTTCTTTAATAAATTCAAACAAACTTCATTTAGCAACAACAACAACAACAACAAAAAGTCATGTTTTTTATAAAGTAAAAATTTACCGGTCTATTTTTCGTTTTTTCGAATATCTAAACCAGCCGGATAGCGGGCGAAACCCGCTATTATATTCTGTCATAATAATATCCGTCATACGGACTAAATGCGATATTTAAAAAATATATAATTTCAAAATTAAACATGTTGGACGCCTTCAAAATGTTAAAATATGCGAATATTTCCATAATCGTGTTTTTATCATGATTCAATACATTCCTCAAACTCATATATTTACTATTCTCTATTATTCATACTATTATTCATATCTATACTCGCTTTGTATTATTCTCAAACATTTGAAAAATTAGTTAAACTTCCCATATGACGTCAGATTTTCTTTTTAATTCTCTAATGACGTGATATTAATCTGCTTTGTGTACTTACACTTACTCATACTCCTTGTATTATTGAGAAATTTTAGACATTTTCCGTTTTATTACGACTATGACGTCAATCAATTTTATTTCATATTTATCTTTTTTTCAATTGGTGAAACTTTTTATTTCATTTTCATTTTTCACGTGGATATCGTCTGATAGAAAATTAATTATTGTAGAAATAATTTCATTGTGGATTTTTAATTTTTGGCATCTGCTATGACGAAAAATATTTAAATTTAATGGTAAAAGGCTGTTAGAATTTTTTTTTTTTTTTTTTTATCTCTATTTATTAAAATAATACGAATTTTTCAAATTTTAATATTTTGGGCTCTTCACAGTTGATATTCGGATTTATACACAAAGTTTCAACTCTGTAAGTTACACAGTTTTTGAGAATGGCTCTGTGACGGACAGACAACGGAGCGGGAGTCATAGGGTTTCGTGAGATGAACGAAACCCTAAAAATCAAACACATTTAATATACATTTATATTTAAAAAAGTACTGTTTTATAGAAAAGTTTTCCGTTTAGAGGGTGGGGGGGTCATGACCTCCCCCAGTGTTGAATTCAGGAGGGGTGGCCCGTTGGGGGACATTCCCCCCCCGGAGCATGGAAATGTCCCCCCCCGGAAGAGTTGAGATTTTATGCTTTCAATGGGCAAAAAGTGGAATTTCCCCCCCGGAACTACAGAAATCCCTCCCGGAGAAAAGTGTCTGAATTCAACACTGCCTCCCCCTTGGATCCGCGCTTGATAGAGGCACTGATCGCAGTCGTCGGTACAGGAAAATTGTCTTTTAAACTAATGCTAAAGTGCCATTATTTATTAGTGAAACCATTATTTATTGTAAACGCGTTTGAAAGTGTTAGATATTTAAATTTGGATAATTTTTACCTTGTCATATAAACACAGAACACAAATATCACATGAAATCTGAATGCATGCCCATTGCATTCAGATTTCACGTGATATTTGTGGATTCCTCGGATTTTCATGAAGCGAGAAGTTATATCTTTACTCCTCGAGCATATTTAAAAAAAATGTGAATATGTTCCGACAAAAAGAAATTCAAGCTTTGTTCACTAGGCAGTACACAGTTTTTACTTGAATTGCGATTTGCGCGCATGTCTAATTCACCTTCTCTTGACACATCGCTTTGTCAAATTTTTATGTTTTACGTCACCCAAAGCATGTTTCAGCTAAAATTGCTGTTTGTTTACATTTTGCTGTAATTCATTTCGCGTTTTGAATAGATCCCCAATTTTTAAATGATGCTATGAAGCCTGATATTGAAGTAAATATTAAGCCATATTAAGTTCTTAGTACTTTAGAGAGTAATATATTATTTTTCTGCTTAATTTAATATTCTTATGTGACATAGATTTAGCCTACTGTTGACTCATATTCTAATGTTTATCTAGTACTTATTTCAGAAGTTTAAAATGTATAAACGAAATCAGTAGTTCAGATTATTTGTTTTGAACATTAGTAAATATATATCTGATTTTTTTAAAAGGCGGATTTAGCTATATTCATTCTGAAACTCGCTTAACTGCAGTGTACAATTATCATTTAAATTAAAAAAATACGTACAATTTTTTATTCTATTGAAAATAAAATAGCTGTATTAGCTACCAAAGGTTAGATATGATAAAAAAAAAAAACTGTAAATTTTATTTAGCCAGAATAGACTAATTCTTTGCACCTGCAGAGTATTTTGATTTTGTAACATTATCTGACACAATAAAATTTAATCTGTTGTCTTATATTCAAACTGTTTTCAAATTAAAGTTATAAAGTGCATTATTGTCTAAGAATAGAAATGATTTTGATTTTCTGGCAATAATTTATTTCAGAATTGGCAAAACCCAGGTAAAAAAAAAAAAAAAAAAAAAAAAAAAAAGGTATGACAGGGTTTTTTTAAAGAAAACTTAGAAAAAGTTGGTTTTTTTTTTTTTTTCAGAGGAAATCTAGGAAAATGTAAGTTTTTTTCAGAGAACGCCTTAGTAAAATTGGATTTTTTTTCAGAAAAAAATTTAAAATATGTTAACAAAATTAAGAATGTTTTAACAGGTTCATTATAATTTTTCACAAATATGTGGAAATCGTAAATGAAGAAAAACACTTTATTGGTTCATTAAAATTTTAAGCAATTTCGGGAAAAAGTTACTTCTTTGTTAGTCGGGAGCCAGTGATATAATATACATGTCAGAATGGCAACAGTACTTAAGCAGAGTTCTAGTGCGGTGGACAACAGCGCCGCCTTCTTTTGATAAGAACAGACGACAGTGCCACCAAGGCTTCAGCGGAAAAACTTCCCGCCAAAATCAGAAGACGAGTTGATTCGGAAGGAACAATACGTAGTGACTGTAGCTAAACGAAGTATAGCAGAAGTGTAATAGAGAAGATGTATTGGAACGACGATTAGAGCTTATTATTATATTTTTGTACATAGTAATGTAAATAGTTTGGAACAGATGTGTTACACTCACGCTAAAATGTAAACAAAAGATTGGCGACTGTTTGGTTGGCGCGATTTCCAAGACTGCGCCAAGCTACTACAGTAACAAAATACAAGCTTAATAGCCGGGTTGCCATAAAAGAAAAACAGTCCCCAAAGTTTGGCGACTTTTTTCTTTTTTTTAACCGATTAATTTTTTTTTTTTTTTAGCGTGAGTGTAAAGCATCTAAGCCAATAGTTTAATATAACATCTTAATTAATTTAAAGTGTCTTCTTTTATTGAAAGTAATCACCTTTATTGATTCGAATCATTAGTTCAATTTCCGCATCAAACACATAAACTTAAAATTTTTTTTAATGCCCACACTACCGCATAAGCTTCACGCTCAATAGTCGACCAGTTTTGTGGCACCTTAGTGAGCTTTTGGCTAGCAAAACTAATAGGACACAAATTTTCTTTCTCATCTCTTTGCGATAGACAAGCACCAACTCCATAAGAACTGGCATCACTCTGAATAGTGTAAGGCTTTTTAGGATCTGGTGTATACAGCTTAGGAGCTTCACACAATAAATGTTTTAAAGTTTGGAAAGCCTCTTCTTCAATCTCAGACCACGGAATGATTTCTGAGAATTTCTTTTTTGTCAAGTCGGTTAAAGGCTTGGCGATTTCAGCATAATTTCGTATGTAGTCACGATAATAATTAAATAAACCCAATGCACTTCTGAGAGCTGTTTTGGTTTTAGGCGATTCTATTATCTCAATGGCACGTAACTTCTCCGGATCGGGCTCATGTCTACCTCCTCCTATGACATGACCTAGATACTTGATCTGTGCCTTTGCAAAAACACATTTTTTAACGTTCACCGTGAATTTCAGTTCAGTTAATTTGGATAAAACAGCGTCAAGATGTTTCAGATGATTTTCCCAGTCATTTGAAAAAATAGCAATATCATCCAGATATGCTCGACTGTACTTACGATGTTCATCCAGAGCATTGTTGATCGATTTCTGGAATGTGGCAGCCGCATTGCGCAATCCAAAAGGCATGACTTTCCATCGGTATTGAGCACGATGGGTTTTAAAAGAAGTAAGATCTTGACTCTGTTCTTCTAGAGGAATTTCCCGATACCCTTTTAATACATCTAAACATGTAATTATGTTAGCACTTCCTATTTGATTAATTAATTCAGTTGCATTTTCCATAGGGTAATCAAAAGGTTTTGTCACTGTGTTCAATTGACGAAAATCTATACATAAGCGCATGCTACCGTCCTTCTTTGCAACACATACGACCGGATAAGCTATTTCAGCTTCACTTTTTTCTATTAGTCCTAGATGCTCTAACTCTTCTATTTGTTTGTCCACTTCATTTTTTAGTGATTCCGGAATTTTATAAATATATGGTTTCTTTCTTTCCGCACCTGGTAATAAACGAATTTTGTGTGCTCCAGCGTTGGCAACATGAATTTTACCTGAGAATAATGGTGCATGTTTTTGTAAAAGTTTACTTAACTCGAATTGTTTATCAACCTCCAGATGACTAAGGTCTACTTCTATGTTATTTTCATTCAAAGTATTAGCTTTAATTGGTGTTGGGTGAATTTCACCAAATTCTACATCGTCTTCAAAAATGACCCCAACAGTCTGTACTCTTACGTTAAATTTCCTTATTTTATTCGCATGAACATGTCTGACACCCCCATCAGGTAATTTCACTTTATACGAATGTGGTTTTATTCTTTCAAGTATTTCTCTGGGTCCTGTCCATCTAGCATATAATTTATTGGTAGAATCAGGGATAAGTAAATATACTAAATCACCTTTTTCAAATTCCTTCATTCTACTTCGACGATTGAAATAGCGAGTGTAATTTTCTTGTTTTTCTGCAACAGTTAGAGAAGCAATGTCAGCGGCTCTTTCCAAATTTATTTTTAATTCTTGTAAATAGTCTACTGCTGAATTACTAAGATTCAATGGTAAGGGGATTTCACCTGACCATGATGACTTTAGTACTGCCAAGGGACCTCTAGCTTCCCGACCATACATGAGCTTAAATGGTGATACTCCAGTTGTGCAATTTGGCACTTCACGGTAGGCAAAAAGCAGAAAAGGAATATGTTTATCCCAATTAATAGGATCCGTACGAATTACATGATGTAGCATTTGTTTAAACACACGATTAAATTTTTCAATTAATCCATTCGAAGCGGGGTATGATGGAGTTGAAAAGCGAGGACATGCCCCTAACCGGTTCTCAAATTCTTTAGTCAGTTCAGATTTAAAATTAGTGGCCTGGTCTGAGCAGATAACTTCAGGAATTCCGGTGTGCATAAAAATATCTAATAAAGCATCACACGCCGTTTTTGCAGAGAGACTCCGTAATGGTACTACTTCCGGCCATTTAGAATTTTGATCAATTAAGGTAAGACAATATTTATGCTTCCTCCCTGACGGCGGAATAATTTCACCTATTAATCAATATTTACAGTATGAAATGGATATGGTGCGCGGACAACAGGTGTTATCGGAATTTTATCTGTTTGTTTCTTAGGGCTTTTTAACTGACAGTTCTTACATGTTCTACAATAATTTTCTATATCTCTTGAAATATTCGGCCAATAAAAAGATAATTTAATTCTTTCTTTAGTTTTTCGCATCCCTAAGTGGTTTCCAAAAATTGAATCATGAGCTAATTCTAACACTTTATTTCTATAACTTTTCGGTAACACGAGCTGATATATTTTATCACCGCAAATAGTTTCTTTATGATACAACAAATTATCCCGTATCAAAAAATTATTTTTTTCTAATCTAGCATCCTTAAATGCATTCTTTAAAGTTGCGCAATCTTTTTGTTCTTTACAAAACTTGTTAAACTCTGAAAATTCATCATTTCGATCATTTTGTTTATTCTCTGAAGAAATAAAACAAACATTTAATTCCTCTTTCGCCAGTGGGGCGTCTGAGCTATTTTTAGCTTCGTGACCTTCGAACTCCTGCAATTGACTATTACACAACTCTTCATTTTGAAGTTCAATCAAAGCATTATACACGTCTGGAGTTATTAAACAGGGGACATTTAAGTTTTCAGTGAAAGCAAAAAGCGTATTTAAAGTGACATAAATTCCACTGTTAGGTAATTTATAATGGATGGGTATAGTAGCCAAATTTGCTTGTACTTTTTCTTTGAAAGCGGATTGTAACAAAATACTATCTTTAGCTTCGATTTTCAGATTAGGAATTAATGACGTATTTAAAATACTTATTTGGGTACCGGAATCCAGAGTCGCTTCTACTTCTTTTCCTTCTACATAAATAATGATTTTTTTTAAAGGAAAAAGAGTAACTTCGTTTAATTGATCATTCATGTGTAAATGCATGGAACTAACATTAGTGACTACTGCATTATTATTTTTATTTGGATTCAATTTATTTGTATCTTGTTGCATTTTCGGTTTTCTCTGACCCTGATCATCATTTTGAGTATAAGATTTATCATACTTATTTCTTCTGTTTGGGCAAAATTTTGCTAGGTGTAATGGGGAATTACAAATGTAACAATCACGCGATTTTGAGAAGTGTCTGTTCTCATACGTAACTTGATTTTTTCTTAGTTGTGGGGGAACATATTTTGTATTTTCGTTATTCACTTCACGATAAATAGGTCGTTTCTCAAATTTTGTTTCCTCAAAAGACCTGCCTTTTGCGGTAAAATAAATGTCACAGTCTTTCGATAACTGATCGGGCAAAAGCCAACTTTCTCCTTGTTTGACTGCAATGTGAGTTGCGAGCTCATTATCCAAAGTTTCAAAAATTTTATCAGATATTATTAAATTAATAAGCGAGTCGAAATCTTTAACATTTCAAATTCTGCAATAATTTAACAAACAGGATCTTAATCGGGAACCGAACTGTTGATGGGTTTCACCAGGTAATCTTTTAGCGTTTCTAAAATTTTGTAAACAGGTAAATGGGGACGGTTCATATTCTTTCAAAATTAAAGATTTAATTTTATCATAATCGGCTAATTCTTCATCATCAATATAAACAAGAACATTTCCTGCTTTCTCACCTACTAATTTTAGTAAAATTTCCGATTTATATTCCTTAGGAACATTTTTGTGCTTAAACGCTCTTTCTAAAGAATCAAAAAAGAGATTCCATGTTTCATTTTTCTTAGGCACTGGAATTACTAAAACTTGAACTGCTTTAATTAATTTATCTACTGATAATGACGTACTATTTTCCCCTTCATTATGCGATAAATTCTTGCGTCTCATTTGTTGTTGTAAACGCAATCTATTAACTTCCTCGCCATTTTTTCTTTCTGAAACCGTAGTCGATAAAAATTCAGTTACGAAATCTTTATCCTTTAAGTATTCTTTAGATTTCAATAACAATTCTTTTAATTCGGGTACTGTCTTACTCGCATCAGCTTCTTCGCCTATTTCTTCCAGAACAATAAGTAAATCCGCTTTAGTTACGTTTTTAAACATCTTTGAATAAAGTTAACAGTTATCTTACTACACAATTAAATGATAAATAAATAGCTCACCTCTATTTTGTAATCCAAACACTGCGATTCAAAGCACATACTTTATTATTTTAAATCGTAGAAATAACTCTGGTTCTTGAAAGAGAGCGTGCTGTAATATCATGACAGCCGAATGACGCACAAATTCTTCTTTTTAAATTTTAAATACACAGTTTATTGAAAATGAGAGCTGGTATTTACAATATTATTTACATTATGTACACTTTCACTAATATTCATAAAAATTCACCAAACCACATCACTTCTTAAAACAACCAAAATATACTCGGATGCATTTCCGCATCCTGCTTACTCCGAACAAAAAACCATTTCTTCTCTCTTCTCTTCACTTCCGTTTACTTTAAAAACAAAAAAAAGGTTGGAAGGATGTTGGTTGCATGACACACTGTACCACATGTATGATTGCTTCGCGAGCATGAAAACAAAGCAAAAAAAAATTACTGGATGAAGCAAACTCGTATTGGAATCCCAAAAAATACACGAAATTTGTTAATGCGGCATTCACTGTACCATATGTATGATTGTTTCGCGAACATGGAAACAAAAAAAAAACATCACTGAATGCAGCAACCTCGTTGTATTGGGATCCCCAAAAATACACGAAATTCGTTAATGCGGCAATCGCTGTACCACATGTATAATTGCTTCATGAACATGAAAACAAAAAAACAAAATTTAAAAATCACTGGACGCAGCAACCTTGTTATATTGGAATCTCCAAAAATACATGAAATTCATTAATGCTGCGATCACTAAGAAATAGTTTGAGTAATTCCGAGATCTGAGGAAATATTAGCCGTGGTCCAGTCCGAGTTGGCATCAGGTAAACAATAATTAGAAAGAAAACAACAAAAAAATCAGCTATCACAAAAAAATAACCAACCTAATAGCATTCAAAACTCGAAGATATATGAGCAGAAACACATGCCAAAATCAGGAGCGAGGCTAGATGTTAATTCTCCTTTCCCGATCTCCTCTTTTCCTTTGTCCCCCTTCTAAATGGACTAATCTACTCCATTGTGCGTCACTTCTCGAAGGAGCTGGTAATTGCAGTCACCATGTAGAAAGAAAAAATAATAAGGGTTACTATAATTAGTAATATTGGCATCATGCATGGTGCAATTCACTCAAACCTGGCCCAGATAATACGTAAGTACCAAAAATTGTCTGTCAGCGGCCACTTTCCTTTCCTACAAGGAGAGAGTACAAATTCTTTGCATTTCATCTGGGATTCTACTTTTGCTGGTTGAAAGGCCGATCGCAGCGCCGGGCGAGACAAAGCCCTGGGCGTCATAAGCCCGTCAGAGGCTTGGGTGCGATGGTCGTTTACGCGCGTTGGCGACCCCGTGGGCGCCTGACAGCGCAGGATAGTTTTAACATATTTATTTGGGATATTTAACTTTAGACGAATACTAAATGATATTTTAAAAAAAGTTTACTGTTTAGAACTTTTAAATAAAAAAGTAGCCACTAGTTTAAAGAAAGTGGCCACTTATAAAACTCAGGAGTCGATACAGACAAAATTTGGGGCCTATTTAGGGCCCCTTCACAAAAATCAATTTAATAAAATGGGCCCCCTTCACAAAAATCCATTTGATAAAATGGGCTCCTCCACAAAAATCAATTTGATAAAATGGGCTCCTCCACAAAAATCAATTTGATAAAATGGCCCCTTCACAAAATTCCTTTTACTAAAAATGGCCTTTTCACAAAATTCTATTCTATAGAAACTTACTATTTATTATTTTGTGATGTTTCAAAATGTGTAATTTGTAAACAAACAACTTCACCAGAGAGGAAAACTTCAGCAAAAGGATTAAAAAAAGTTTTTGTTAATAAACGCTTGGATAGAATTTGAGTAACTGGATTTCAACTTTCGTTACAAAATGTTATTTTTCACAAAAATATAATAAATTTCACAAAAATAACCTTTACTTTTCACAAAATGGGCCCCAAGAAAAAAAACCCTGCATCGACCCCTGAAACTTCTACTACTAGCCACTGGCGAAATTTCTCAGTTTTGCCCTTTACACCACTATTTCCAGATATTCATTTTGTCTTATTTCTGACAGAAATTGTGTTTAAATGACTGTTACTATTCGAAAATAATGGTACCTTCTACCAGTACCTGTGCCATGGTGGCCTTAATCTAGGCCTGTCTGTAGGATAAGTTGAAAAAGTATATATATGCAAAGCACAAAATTGGACAGATATTACAGTTTCAATGGGGTGTTATTAATAAGCAAAATAGTAATATTTTTTTTATCTGCTTTTGTCTATAAGAAAAGCAGTACTAATATAGGGGAGACCGGTACGTACTGGACCTATGGGCACAGTGGACCACCCCCTAATATTTTATTTATTTAAAAATTTTTTAAGCTTCTCTTCTATCATAATAGACAACAGCACTGGACTGATTATTTATAGCTTTCAAAAAATATGTTTAGGTCAGATTGAACTATTTTATACTGATTGGTTGTTTTGAGCTTCTAAAAGTAAAATTTTTCATCATCATATTTTTATTTTTTTAGTAATTAAAGGTTGTAGATAAATAAGATAAAACAGCTTATAACAGCTTAAACAATATTAGTATGATTATTTATTGAACTTCAACATGGGACAGAGTGGACCACCCACTCCTGGGGCACAGTGGTCCACAATCCACTCTGCTCCTGTAATGCAGAATGTTCAAAATATTTAATAATTGCTTATTTTCTATAAAGAAATATTGTTTTAAAATAGTTATTTAACTGTAAAATAAAGTAAACAAAGAAAAATAACAATTTATTTAACATAGTAAAAAATATTTTCTTTTGTATTTACTGCCTTTGATAAATATAACTGTAGTCTAATTGGTGATGATTCTATTCAAGTAAGATTCATGAGATGCAAATTGAATGGAAATCAGTTTATTTTTTCCGAAACTGTAGGTGAATCTGTTGTTGATGTCAATTATTTCATAATGTTGCTCCCAGACCCAAAAGTATTTCAAGAAAATTGCTGGCTCAATCTTACTCAAAAGTATTTTGGAATTTCATTTGCAAATTTTAATGTGTGCTGATTTTTTTGTATTTAAGTAATAATTTCATCTGAATTTCAATTGTTTCTGTATTAATCTGTTATTCTTTTCAAAATATACTTAACTTGTTTTTGTTTCAAAATGTTACTTGCAAATTTATATTACTATGTTATTTTGGTGGTAAAGGGGAAATAAAAAAGAATTAGATTAATGAAAAATAGATTTATATTGTATTTCAGACAATACCTAATAGCGGTCCACTGTGCCCCACTTGTGGGGCACACTGGTCCACTTTACGGGTGCATTTAATTTTTTTTTTTTTTTTTGAAAAGTGTATTGAAAACTATGTTCTCAGAAAATTATGATGAATGTATAAAGATTTAAGGAATATTCAAAAATATTTTCATGCAGATCAGTTTATCCATTAAAGAGAAAAAAAAATTAACTGAAAAAGTGGTCCACTGCGTACCAGTCTCCCCTACACAGATATCGATCCAGGCAAAATTGCAGTCTTTTTTTATTTTATGACCCATCCACAAAAATCCATTTAATAAAACAGGTCTCTTCACAAAATTCCTCTCAATAAATTGCTCACGAAATTCCATTCCATAAGAACATAGTCTTCACTAATTATTTTTATTATGTTAGATTTTAAAATGTGTAATTTGCAAACAAAACAAGTACCAGAAAGGAAAACTAGCAGAAGAACTTAAAGAAGTTATTTTAAATAAATGATTGGTTCAAATTTGAGTAACTGGATTTCATCTTATCTTTCATTACAAAATGTTATTGTTATAAAAAATATAGTAAACTAGCTTACCTGCCTGGGCAGACTGTCATTGAAAAATATAACAGTGGAGTGGACTTCATAAAAAAAAGACTGAATAATATTTATTTATACTAAAAGCTTGTAAAAAAATTAAATAAGAACTAAAATTTCAAAATTGTAACAGTTATGTTTAAAAAACTAAATAGTCAGGGAAAATTATTACACTTACTTTTTCCTTTTTACTAAAATCCTATTTGTTTCTTAAATTTTCAGTTATCTTCCTTTTTTTCTTGCAGATCAATAAATTAGATAGTTCCAGCAGAAGTTTTGCCCATTTACCTGATGTAGTGCTATTTAAGATCTTCAGTTACCTATGCACTGATGATATAGCCCGTGCTGGACGGTAAGATTTTGTTTTGTCTGTTTTTAAATCCGTATTATGATTCTTTTTACTTACATAAAAGGTACTTATAGTTTTTTTATCATGCTAGAAGTGATGAAAGTCAGATTCATTTTGCTTTGTAATAAAAATAATCCACAGGCTCTAAAAATAATGTTTTTGAATTTTTATTAAAATGTGATTTTATTAAGCATTCTTGAGTTCATAACCAGCGAAGCCTGCAGGCAAGATGTTTACGGGTGGCACCCGAGAAATCTATTTTACATAGGGAACAATAGAACAAGCAAAATACAACTGAACTAAAACTGAGAATTTTTGCAGACTGCCTTTTAATCTGGTGGGCTCTATTAGCAAATAATGCCAAAGGATATGAGTTATGTGGTACATCAGTAAGGCTTTGATATCTACAGATTTCCAAAGTTCAAAAGGCTGCCAGACAATAGCATTTAAGCCAATGTGTCAAACAGTATATAAATGTTACTGGAATACTAATAATGATTAATGGTCTAAATTATCATTTAATTATACTTGTTAGGCCTGGAAATTCGAAATGTAGGTACTTTTCCATTATTCCGTCAACAACTTTTCATTAAAAAAAACTATCGCCAAACTGTAACGCCAAATAAACAAATGGAAGAATGCTGCCATTGGAATATCAAAATAAATAAATAATTAAAATATCAGAAATTTGTAAAAGCTCCACTCACCAAAGCGTCAACTATCAGTAAGTTTAAACACAAAAACAAAAAAATAAATAAAATATTAATGAAAACAGAAAAAAATAATAATCTTTGATATTTATTTATTTATTTACATTATTTTTCTTAATTATCCCTCTCGGCTTGTAAATAAATGTTTGTGACGTCAGTTGAGACTTATCTATTGCACGTAACTATGCATCGTAACATTTTTTCAATGCTTTTTCTCTTTTAATATCATGGTACCGCCGTTTAAAGACGCAATTGTTATTTTAATTAATGAAATAACTAATAAATCAGTAAAACATAATAAAAAATACAGGCAAGTGTCAAGTTAAAAACCACTTGATGACATAATAAACACGTATAATGCTTCTGGTATCAAGTGAATGAGACTGCATTTTTGGCGTTTAATCTTACAATTTGACGATAGTTTTTTGTTATGAAAAGTGGTCGACGGGATAATGGAGAAGTACCGAAATGTATAATCCATATATATTATTTCTCCTGTTAACATCCTTTTTTCTAAGAAAATATGAAACGCAGAACAACGAATGAGATACCATATGAAAGGTTTTAGAACCGGGTTCTGACATAGCCCACTTAACAATTTGTTAAAACATGTTTTTGATAAAAATTTGCTGAAAATTAAAAATTAATTTGGCATATTTTTCATAAATGAAATGAAAGGTTTTCCTGAAATTATTGTTGCCAAAAAAATAAAATACCACATTATATGATGCTCAGCAATTATTATAAAAAACACCGCACGGGTTTATTTTATACTTATGATTAAAAAGCGAAATTGAAATGTTTAGATTTATATTTCTAAGTCCAATGAGGCGGATGACGTCATCCTCTAATGCAGTCAAAATACGATTGTTATTTTTTTTTTCTCGCGCGTGCCTTTTGCAATCTTGGATCCGTTTTTGCTTTAACTTTGATGGAATAAATTAGATGATATTCTGGCTTGACTGAAAACTAAATGTTGTTTGCAGATATTTTTATCCTTACTTTTTCTTTAGAAGTTTAAACCTGCATAAAAAAAATTATACTTCTCTATTATCCCGTCGACCAATTTTCATAACAAAAAATGATCGCCAAATAAACGGGAGAACGTTGCCATTTGAATATCAAAATAAATAAATAAATATAATATAAGAATTTAAGGACACAATTGTTATTTTAATTAATGAAATAACTAATAAATCAGTAAAACATAATGAAAAATACACGCAAATGTCTAATTAAAAACCACTCGATGACGTAACAAACACGTATAATGCGTCTGACATCCAGTCAATGGGATTGCATTTTTGGCGTTTAATCTTACAGTTTGGCGGTAGTTTTTTGTTATGAAAAATAATCGACGGGATAATAGAGAAGTACCTTAAAAATATTAGATTGCAGTGCGAAATCTTCGCACGGGCCTTCTGGTAAATTTAAATTTCTTTTTTCCCCAAACAATCGAAAGACCTCATGCAATTTAAATGCAACACAACGGGTTGCCAAACAGTTAGTAGACAATAATTTGTTATTTGTTTGGTGCTGCATTTAGCCAAGTCCTAGGTTGAATATCTGAGCAACAGGTTGCACTATAGTCTTCTAGGATTCTGACAAGGGTGAAAGCTCACACCTAGCATTTGGTGCATTTTATAGCGCTGTAGGTCAAAATTAGAGAACCGATAAAATTTGTCTGCAGAAATCGTATTTATGGATTTTACAGCAGCGTAACTTTCTGAAAATGCAATTTTTGAGACCTCTTATCGGACTATTGACATCAAAGTCTTTTTGAAGAAAGTACTTTAAAATACAAAATAGTTAACAATAAGGATGAAATAATGAAATAGTTTAAAAATTACTTCAACAAACTACAAATTTCATTTTGAAAAATACAACATAGTAATTGCGTTTTTGGTGGTGTGGCATTGGCTTTATTCATTACCATAGAAGTTTTCCTAGCAAACCTGGCCGAATGCCATAGTGGTTTGCAGTGTGTGAGTAAAGGTTTCGATTCATAGCACCATATTTGGCAACTTAATTCGCTTTTGGCATTAAATTAACAATTCAAAATTCACTTTAAAAATAAATGTATACAAAAAATATAGGTACTTCTCCATTATCCCATCGACCACTTTCCATAAAAAAAAACCCATCGCCAAACTGTAGCGCCCAACAAACAAATGGAAGAATGTTGTCATTAGAATCTCAAAAAAAAAAAAAAAAAAAAGGAAAATAGGAAAAGCTCTATTTACTAAAGTATCAACTATCAGTAACTTTAAACAATAAAATTTACAATATATTAATGAAAACAGAAACAAAAATAATTTTGGATATTTATTTATTTACATTATTTTTCTTAATTATCCCTCTCAACTGTCGGATAAATGTTTGTGACGTCAGTTGAAATATATCTATTGTACATAATTACGCTTCGCAACATTTTCTCAATGTTTTTTCTCTTTTAATATCATGGTATCGAAGATGCAATTTTTATTTTAACTAATGAAATAACTAATAAATCAGTAAAACATCATTAAAAATATATTAACCATCAAATTAAAAATCAATTGATGAGATAACAGAACAAGCACTTGTAACACATTTGACGTCAAGTGAATGTGATGCCACGATCATGCAGTTTTGGCGTAAAATCCTAGACATTGGCTATAGTTTTTTTAAATAGAAAGTGGTCGACGGGATAATGGAGAAGTACCAAAATATATGTAATATGATTTTTGCAGACATTGTATTGGTGCTCTAACTTTGGTCTATTTGCTATAAAATGCAGCAGGTCTCATCTCAATGCTAGGTGCAAGCTTCTACCAAAAGTGGTTCCCTTGTGAATGAAATGCATTGAGTAATATCTGTATTTAATGTTTATATGGGCTTGATTTACTTTGATTCTGGATGCCTCAAATATTGTTGTATATTTACACTTGATTTTAACTTTCATTAATTAACTATTTGATATTTTTAAAAAATTAAAAAAATTTGTAAAATGTGAATTAAAATTAAAACTAAGCGTTATTTTGCTACTTTAAATTGCATAATTCTTAATATATTTTTTTAATTTTTGCAGTGTTTGTTTGCGCTGGTACTACATTTCAAGATGCCAGATTTTATGGAAGTATGTCAATATACATGGCATGGAGTTAACTCCTTATCAAGTCCAAAAACTTCTGCCTACACTTCCATCATGTGTGTCTTACATCAGAATATGTTCCCTTTTTTGTCCCAGAAAACAACCTGACCCCATATTTACTTCAGAAAATGCCAAAAAATTGAAGGAATTCTGTCCGCATCTAGAAACTCTTATCATAGAAAATGCCTTTTTGGCTACCTATAAAACTGTTACTGATATTGCAGTGGAGAATTTACCCCAGAAAGTCTGCGTATTGTCACTTCGTGGTTCTATTTTCCGTACTCATTATTTTTTTTCGAATGTAAATACTTGCCAAAATATAAAAATTTTGGACTTTAGTTCCTGCATATGTATAAGAGATAATCATCTAGGCTGTTTTTCTAAAATGCGCAGTCTTGAAGAACTTTATCTAGCTGGGTGTCAAATTCACAATCAGGGCATTAAGGTTCTGCTTGATACATCAGAAAAAAGCACTGTCCTCAGATTAAAAGTTCTTGATCTTGAAGCTACTGAAATAACTGATGAAATTATTATGGTGCTACAAGAAAGACTTTTTTCTCTTGAAAAACTGTTTTTAAGGAGGACACAAATAACAGATGATAGTTTTGCATTTGTCGATAAGTATACTTTTGAGAAATTAAACACACTATGTCTGCAGGACACAAATATGACAAGTGCAGGTATTAGGCCTTTGTTGAAATTAAAGTCTATAAAAGACATAAATTTGTCAATCGAAGTATTAAAAAGTAGTATGCTTGAAATTCATCCAGCCCTAAGAAGAATATTAAGGTTTAAAAATGAAGAAGCTGCCCATTCTCTTTTTTGTGATCATTTTATGAAGAGAAATATTTGTGATTTTCAATCATTTTAGTGGACTTTAGATAATGTCATTTTCCAGTGATCTTTAAATGTTTACTTCGCATTTCATACTTATTTTATTCTGTATTTCTTTGTCAATGTATATTTTATGTATACATAAATTTAATTTATTCTCTTTTGTGAGAATGTGTTGAATTTACCATAAAATTTCCCTTAATATTCTAAATTTAGAAATGGGAAGTAATGAGGTGTATCAAAACATATTTTGCTTAAGAGTCCTGTCCCATTACTGCTCGCTAATATTAATCATATGAGACAGTTATTTTACAAAATCTCGTTTGCATTTCAACATATTTAAACGATTTTTTTTTTTTTTTTTTTTGCATTGGATAGCTGAGATTAATCTCTACAGTGCCTCTATTTTACTTTTTTCATTTTTTTTTTTAAGAAGATATTTTTACTTTCTGAACCGGTTTCCAAAGTGAAAGTATCCTCATAAAAGGTAATCTGCAAGCAAAATCGAAAAAGTAATAGGAGGTGCTGTAGAGATCGGTCTCAGCAATCCCATGCAAAAAAAAAAAATCATTGATTGAATAAAAATATTGAAATGCAAACGAGATATTGTAAAATAATTGTCCCATAGGAGTCCATAAATTTGTGAATTGTCCCATTAGCGAGCAGGTGTTTTTGCATGATGGGACGGGTTCCTTAAGGTAGCACTCTAGTGAAATAGTCTTCCTCCCTCCCTCCTCCCACTGATCATTAAATCCTATGTTAACTTATGGGAAGATTTAAATGAGTGATTAGATTACTGATTATAAAAATTTGATTTTGATCATCAGAAGTTACCAAAATTTTAAATATATTTACTTGAGTAAAATATTCAAGATTTATTGCTGTTAAAAAATAAAAAAAATTATATATATATAATATATATGTGTGTGTGTGTGTATATATATATATATATATATATATATATATATATGAAAATAATATTTGAAAACATAGTATGTACTTATCTTATAGTAAAAATAATATTTTTGTAACTGTGTTAGGTAACCAGTAATTATCTGTTTAAATTTTCCCATTGATTAACAAGTGATTTTGCAATCAACGAGGATTGCTGGAGTATCCTCTTAAAAGTAGCATTTAATATGCTACACTCTCTTAAATTTGTACAGTTTGAAAATAAAGATTTTGAAGATTTAAGTTAACACTAGAAGTGCAGAATGGGTCAGTTCGACACATATAATTTCAACATGTTTTGAACCAGAAATTTCACTTTAAAAAATTTAGCTTACTTGAAAGTGATATTTCATTTCAATGATTAACACTTTCAAAACTGAATAAGTTCTTTTTATTTTGATATGTTGCCATATATGTATTTATAGAAAATTAAATATTTGTCCTGCAGCGATGAAAGGGTTAAGTAAAATTTTTTGCTCAAAACATGTTTATTTCACATAAATTAAATTGACACATACCACAGCTCTGGTGTTAAACATATATAAAAACTGACTTTTTGCTAATCAAAAAAGTTTCATAAATTATTTTTTAAATTGTTTTATTTATAAAATAAAATATTTTGCATGATAAATCTAGTAGTTGTATGGTTTTTAGAGAAAACTATCTACATCACCAAGCGAGTAGATTGTGGATTTTAAAGAATTGTATATTTTAAGACTGTAGATTTCAGAGTACCTACTATATTGCTAAAAAAAAAATCTTTTGATATTTTTCTGAAAATTTGTTCATTTTTAAGTTTGAATATTGTCATTTACTTGTGATATTTGGATGTTTACTAGCAGAAAACTGATTGATTGTTCTTGTATAACTATTTGTGTATGTATAAACTTAATTTACTCATACCCCTATTTATTATTATATTTATCACAATTTTCATATGTCAAAGTTATCGCAATTATGTCATTGTAAAACTGAAATTGGAATTCATCACTTATACTTTGCTCGAAATATTAGATGTTATTATTATTATTATTCAAATTCTTATACTATCTTTCATCATATTGAATTACACATTTTAAATTCAGTAAATTAAAACAAAAAAATCAATTTTCAATTTCACTATAGTTTTTTAAATATTTATAATTTCTATTATGCTTAAAGATATACTGTTATGACTTTGCTGGTTTTATGTTTTTTAAAGTTTTTTTTTTCTTTTTAAAGAGTATCATATTGTACTGTTCTCTAAAAAAAACCATTTTTTGAATTTTTCTCTATATAAAGTCTAATAAAGAATTTAAAAAAAAATTAAACATGGTTAAATTTTTACAGCTTGTTCTGACTAAGATTTTCATGTTGAGCATTTTTCATTTCATCACTTTATTACAAAGTAGCAGTCAACTAAGCAAGAATAATAAAAAAAAAAAACCCACTTTTCTAAAAAAATAACTCATGTTACCTGAAAAAAAAAAAAACACACCTGACATAATCAGCTGAAAATGTCATATTAATGGTTTAACATAAAAACAATTAAAAATTCATGTAGATATTCTAAAATTTCATTATAACAACAAAAATCTGTAAAAATGAAGCTCATGTTTTGCCAGAATTCTACAATTGTTAGTTTAAATTATTTTAAAACTAAATAAGCACTCCTTATGTATTTTTAACTATTTTTATTATTCTAAATGGTGCTTAAAAACATAACAAAACAATAAAATTGACTTTAGTGAAATATTTGTTGTAGTACTAGGGTGAATTTTTTTAGGTAACATTTCACTGCAGGTTATTTTTAGAAGACAGCCCAATATATATTTTAAAAAGATAATAATAAAATATGTACACAGTTAAATGCAATATTGTATGAAGTGCAATAAATTGTTTACATTTATTCACAAAGTTTGAGATGTTCAACATATATCCATCTTTCTTACTTTTTTTATTTACTTTTGTATGTTTATTCCCAAAATAAATATTTTTTTGTGAACAATATCATCAGTGTAGCCCGACGGATTTCAAATTGTCCTTATTGTATTTTTTTTTCTTCTTTTCAGAAAGTGCTCAATTAATTCTGCTTTTAAAAACAATGAAACTTTCCTGTTGAAATGTGTTTGTTGTTCTTGTTCATTATTACATCACAATATATAAATCCTTATTTTTGCTGTTTACCATTTTTCTGACTCAGATAACTATAGTTGTCTTATAATTTCTTTAATAAAAAAAGAATATATATATATATATAAAATTCTATCCGTGTTCTATTAAATATAAAACATTTTAGCATGTGCTGAAATTACTTTCAGTGATTTAGTACAACTGTATTTGATGTCAGAACAGAATATAAATTTTTACTTTCATATATGAAGTATGACAAGCGATTTCTCACAGCATTATTTATTCTTTTACTCATCATCATCATCAGTGAACAATTAATCTTATCTTCTGTAATTATCATGCTTCAAAATATAGAATTTCATTGCTCAAGCTATATGGTTTTTGAACAAACTATAGCTTTAATTAAAGTACCGTATTTTATTATTGATAATGATTTTATATTTTTGTGAAAATTTCATGAAAAGTATTTTACATTTTTATCCCCTTGCTGCTAGAACTGAGCAAACCAAACTACTTAATTTTAGCTCAAGCTTGATAAGTAAAGCCATATAAGCCAATATAAATTACTTATGATCTAGGTCCGACTTAGATTATCTAGTGCTCTGGGACAAGCATCATCCTGGGAAGGTGGGGCTGGACTTCTTTGTGAATTTATGCTGAAGCGACTAGTACTAAACTTCATACTTATTGTATGTACACATAGATTTCATACCAGGTACTATTCACGTCTGTATACAGGATATTAAAAAAAAAGATTGTCACAAATTAAAAAAAAAATCAGGGTTCATATGAACCTTAAAAGTCCTTAAAAACTCCTTACATTTTGATAGTCCTTAATAAGGATCCTTAAAGTCCTTATTTTTTAACGTGAGCTGAATATTTAATGCGAGTCCGTAAAATATTAAAAAAAATATCGCCAAACATTCATAATCCGCCAAGTATGGCAGCTCAAAATTAGTTTTATAAAGCAAAAAATATGGTGTCTTGAAAAGGAGGTATTGCAGTTGGAAAGTAAGGCCGATGAATTAGCCGATAAAGCTAAAACAAATAAAGACATTGAATTATTTATCAAATCAAACAATTGTAGGAAATCTGCTAAAGAAAAAAATGAGGAAATTTTCTCCCTGTCCAAAGAAATTGATGCTAAAAAACAATTGATAGCCAACTAATAAAATGTTTGTTTTATATATGTTTTGTATTTATTTTTATTTTGTAACTCATTAAAAAATAATAATTAATTAGAAAGGGTAATTATGTTTTATTATGTAAAATTTCAACCTTGTGATTAAATTTTAATGTGAGTAAGCATATATATTGTTTTTTATAAACTTTAGAAAGTCCTTATTTTTCTTTTAACGAAGTCCTTATAAAGTCCTAATTTTTCATTTAGCAAACTCTGTATGAACCCTGAAAATTATTAGTAGGAAAATAGTCGAAAAAATGATGGATTGGTTGATGGGAGTATTTGTTTGCAAACTTTTCCTTTTCAACATGCGTCATAAGATGTCTAAAAGGAAGATGTCCACAATTCGTCATAATTAATCGTTTTAACTTGCCTCTTTGCGAAGTAAATGTCAATAATGAAAACAATGGAATACTAAGTTGTAATAAAATTTCAAGCATTCATTTTCTAATGATATATAGTTTCTTCTTTTATTGTGAGGGAGGGGGGTGGGGGGTAATGGCAAGCAGAGAGGGGAAGGGAAGGACCACATTTCTTTTTTAAATCTTTGAAAATGTAAGAATTTTGGCCAATTTCAACCATTTGGCACCTTTTTAATGAAAATCCTGATTACTCGCATGGGAGTCCCAGTGCAGCTGTCCTGCATTAGTCAGGCCCTACTTATGATTTTTAATGTAATTATTGAGCTCGAGGCCAAATGTGTAAAATACTGGGGTCAAAATAGGATTTTTTCTTATGTCCATAATTTTCGAGAATTATTTGTTATTGTTTTTCATTTAGTAAAGTGCATGCATGCTTCATTTAAATCATTCCTAATAATAATAGTAACTTTTGTTATAATGCTGATAAATAATAATTCAATTATTTTTTGTGAAATTAGTATCTAAAGAAAAAATATTTTCAACATTCTGCTTAGATTCAAACTGTTATGCAATAAACATTTTGTGAAGAAAACATTTATATGAGATATAAATTTATAAAGGTTCTTCAGTATTGACTCAATTTTTTCCTGTATTGACCTCTGAGTATGTTACTGAGATGGAGTACACATCAGTCTGAGACATTGGCTAAATATCTGACTTTTAGTGTTTACAGGTGAAAAATATTATTAGTTTTCAACTGTGCCTTGCATGATAAAATCAAAATACTTCTTAGCTCATCAATTTAGAATTTTAGTTATAGTTGAACTTTTATTTTATGAAATGTTCTTTAGAATCTTTATTTTCTATAAAAGTACTAAAAAAACTATCTATAAAGAAAAAAATATCTTAATAAATAATTTATTTGTTTAGAACACAAACAATCTGAAGTAAGGGCAATATTATCCATACTAAGCTGCACAATGAACACTTTCTGCCGGGTGCTTTTCTGTCATTAAACGAAGTAGGAAACGAGATGAACTGGTTTCATTTCAGAAGAACTTTGAAGGAAGATGCCATGACCAAATGGTTTAAAGTACCAGAAAGAAGAATTCTGGTTCTCTAAAGGTGGTGCCAGTTCGAATATCACTGCTGGTACAAGATGTTTTTCAGATGTTGTTAGTTTTCCGATAACTTACAAGGGGGTGCAGCTCGCACCTAGCATCGAGATCTGGTGCATTTTGTAACCCTATCCATAAAAAAAGTTACAGAACTGATAAAATTTATCTGTTAAAATCCTATTTTATATATTTTTTTTATTGATTTAATTTTTTATTATTGGATTTTTAATTGTTAATTTTACGCCAAAAGCAAGTAAGTAGCCAAATATGGTGCTACGAATCCAAACTAGTACTCATACACAGCAGACGACTATGACATTTGTCCAGGATTGGCAAGAAAAATTCTACAGTAACAAATAAAGCTAATTTCACACCGCCAAAAATGGAATTATAATGTTGTATTTTTTTTTTTAAATGAAATTCATAGGTTCTTGAAGGAATTAAAAAACTTTTTTCAATATTTCATACTTATTATTGACTAGTTTGTATTTTGAAATGCTTCTTTAAAAAAAAAAAAACTTCTATGTTAATAGTCTGAAATGGTCTTGAAAATTGCATTTTCAGAAAGTTATGCTGCTGTAAAATAAAAATATATGATTTTAACCGAAAAATTTTATCGATTCTCAAACTGCATAATATAAGGCTTTAAAATACACCCGGTCTCAATGCTAGGTGCAAGCTGCACCAAAAGTGGTTCCCTTGTTAGTTTAGTTGTGTAAAATATATTTTATTTCAGGTGGAAAAATTATAATTTTTCTTCCTTTATTAATATTAAGGGAAATTTACCCTTTCCAATATATATATATATTATTAATGATTTTGTAGTTAAAATTAAAAGCTCTAACATGTAATTATCAATTAAATAAATTGAAATGATCTACAATTTTTGGTATATTCTTTACTTCAATTCATTGATAAGGACAAATACTAAGAACAGTAGGTAATTGTTTTACATAAAAAAGAAGGAAAATATTTATATAAAAAGCTATAAGTTCATTGATTGGTATTGTAATGTAGTTAAATGTTCTAAAATTTCTTTATTTGTAAACTTTTTAAGAAAAAAAAAACTTGGAATTGTTCTTTTTAGGATCTGAAAACTGAATTCTCTCAGAAGTCTGTTGTCTTTATTCATGTAAAGAGAGTTGATATGTAACTGGGGTCCTTAGCTGTTTCACATTTTTTTTTTTTTTTTTTTTTTTTTTTTTCAAGCCAAAATTTTAAACTTTTATTATTTTCACCTAGTTGTTTTACAATTTTTTTTTTTCAGACAAAATTTTAAACTTTTATTATTTTTACCTATTAAGGAAACCATCTTTGAAAAATTCTTTAATTTTTTTGTCAATCATCATAGTACATCATTAGCACAATCTACTTATAATATTTATGGATCTACACCACCTTTCAATTGTGATCAAAGAAATCTGAAGCATTTAAAGTTTTGAAACCATTCAGTATAAGTTGAAATTCTTAGATATTTCTGAAAATGTGTTTCAATCAGCTGTGTTCAAAGCCAAATATCTTTGCTAAATTTTCTTGCTGTAAATTTCAAAAAATAAAATTTTGAAAGATAAGCTTTCTTTTTTATTTTAACTGCATTAGCATGTGTAAAAAATACAGAAGTCAGCAAATATTACAATTTTAAAACATAGTACAGTAGAAGATCTTTATAGCACACACCTTAAAATGAAATGTTGTGCATATTATAGAATTTTGCATTATATAGATCACATTTCACACATCATTAAACTTATTTTGTAAGCATGATCAAATATTTCTGGAACATATTAATATACTGTAGATCTTTATGTTGTATTCTTTGTGATCAGATTATATATTTTTTTGCATAATGTAGATCATTTCACACATTAAATTACCTCATTAACATGAAGCAAATATGCCTGGATATGCCTATTACTCATTTCTACAATGTTTTAATTTAATAATAGCAATTTTTACATTAAAACACCTCAGTAATCACTTTCAGAAGATGATGTGTATCGGTACTATTTAAGTAGAGATTGATTACCATGGAATCAACTATATTATCTACAGCATTGTCTAAATCCCACATTTGTTTTTCCACTTTGTTTGTTACATATTTAATGCATTTTTTCCATATTTCAATGCCAATTCTGCTGATACTTTGAATGTACAAATCTTTTACATGAGGTTTTGTTTTCTTTCACAACAAAATTCTTAATTTGTCCCCAAATAATTTCTATAGGATTCAGCTCACAATGGTACAGTTTTATTTTGAGCTTTTGCTAATTCATCCACAATGTACTTGTCATTTTTATTTCACTTCACTAATTGCAACAGTTCCACTTTTAACCTCCTCATTCCTCCTCCTCAACCTCCTCGTTCCATTCCTCCTCAAAAGCGATAGATATTTCTTGTTAAAAGCTCATTGACAATTTTTTGTTTCTTCCATGAAGTATTCAGTGTTTTTTGTGCTTTTCTAGAATGATAAGGAGCATTGTCCATTACGATTACACAGTTATCTTCGAGTTAAAATAAAATATCAGCCAATCAATTTTCAAACCATTTGGAATTAATGTCTTCATGATAATCTTTATTTTTATTGGATTCGAATATGTCAAGCCCTTCATCCACGAAATCAGAATCGCTACCAATATGGGTAATTATCATCCATTTTCCTTTCCCGGAAGGAGATGTTAATCCTGAAGAAAGATCAGATAAAAATGCTTGCTTTGAAGACTTTATTGAGGTATCTTTCCAAACTTTACCAACTGTATGTCCTGCTTTCAACCAAGTTTCATCCATATATGTTTTGCACCCTTTTTCTCTCAAAGATTTGATTCGCCTTAAGTATATTTTTTTCCCACACAATTATTTCATTTTTATCAATGAGAGTACTGTCCCGTCCTCTCTGCGAATATGTAAAGTTTAATTCTTTTAGGAGATGATAAAATGTTGTCCTTTTAAGGGTTGGCAAATCAGGGTCATCATTTACAACTTTCAAAACTTTATTTATAGTGGAGAATTCATTTCTGAAAAAGAACTCATGGACTTCATTCCCGTCAAAATATACAGGGTGTCCACGTATAACCTGACCGACCTTTATTTTCGCAACCGTTGGTCCTAGATGCATACTTCCAATTACAAAAATAGTTTAAATAAGGTAAATAATTATTTTTAAAACGATTTGGGTGAAGGAAAACATTTATTGAAAAATTACGAAATTAAAATTTTTATACGGTCCCCCGATCCTATGAGTGGTATTTAGTAAAAATTTACTGTGACACTAAAAAGTAAGACAAAAAAAGTCCCATTCATCTAACATTAAAATTGACCGAGTAATAGCTGTTTAAAGTTGGAGTATATTTTTTGCTGCTAAATAGGGTTATTCACAAATGCAGTAGAAATATAAATAATCGTCAGATATACCAAAAAAATAATTGAGAGCAAAATTAACATTGCAATCTAATATAAATGTGAAATCTATAATCATTCTGACATATTAATGCAAAATATACAATTTGTACTGAACATATAAGAGAATAAAAATAACAATTTTTGTTAAATAATAAAAGGATGAAAAACAACAGCCTCAATTCTTTACAAAATGATACAGATTTTAAAATGCTGTTAGATTACACTGTCTTTCAAATTTTGGGTTGTGCCATGTTTTTTAGCTTTTGAAAATTGATTCTTATGTATTTTTTAGCGCTGAATCCGAAAATGACCTTCATTTTAAACCATCATGTCAGGATTTCTCTCATCGCAAATTTCAAAGTTAAAATTGATCCCTTTCCCCTCCCAACCTCATCGGACCCCTGAGCTGTTTAGCTGTAAGAAACCCAGTATAAGCCAAAAATTTGAATAAATTTTATAATTAAATAAAATTAAACTGAATAAAAAAGTCTTACATCTATTTTATAGTATCAGATTTTTCGCTATTTTTTAACCTTGAAATTTACGATTTGTGAAAAATCCTGACATGATGGTTAAAAGTGAAGGTAATTTTTTTTATTCAGCGTTAAAAAATACATAAAACGTAATTAAAAAGTTAAAAAACACAACCATCGTAGGTATATGTTATCTAATCTAAAACTCTTTCTTAAACTTGTTGACGGTAATCTATCTGAATTTTTTTGTGTTATCCTCTAATATAAGTATGTATATTATGGTAAGCGTCGAAAATCATAATAATATTACATTGACATCGGAATTAAGTTGGTATGTAAAATTTAACTTCGATCAGACATTTGAAAGTGAGTTAAAGTTCGAGTACAAATTTTAAACTGGAAAGACGATCGTTGCAAGTTAAATAAAACCTTTTGAAAATAACATAATTTTTGTTAAAAGAAATCATAGCCTCAAATCCTTACAAAATAAAACATATGTTAAAATACAATTATTTTAACTAGTCTGAAACTTAACTAATAAAAGTTAACTCAATGGTAATAGTTGCATGATTTCTTTCAAAATGCAGATACCTTGAAATAAGTACTTTATATACAACCCATGAAAGCATGGCTGAAATCATCTGTATTGAGATGCAAAAAAGTGGTATAAGTCATGCATTTCTAAGTTTCATAACTCGGTCAATTTTAATGTTAGCTGGATGGGACTTTTTTTGTCTTACTTGTTAGTGTCACAGTAAGTTTTTACTAAATATCACCTATAGGATCGGGGACCGTATAAAAATTTTAATTTCGTAACTTTTTAATAAATGTTTTTTTTTACCCAAATCGCTTTAAAAATAATTCTTTACCTTATTTAAACCATTTTTGTAATTGGAAGTATGCATCTAGGACCAACGGTTGCATATATTTTCTAAAACACTTTTACATAATTTGTCGTCTTCGGAGAGTTTAATATACCACAATTTTTATACTCTTGCGTCACTCACTTTACTTACGAGCAGCATTATCTCTTGTATTGAAAATCGGAAGTTCAGGATTCAATTCAAGTGCAGTTTCATATACATTCAAAATCATATCCTTTTCCGCCTTACTCAAACTTTTCTTTTTACTCTCTTCTTTGGTGGGCTGAAAGAAGTTCTTTACTCTCTACTTGTGTGTATGAAATACCAAATCACTCGAAAAAAAATTGTCAATTTTAGCAGTGAAAAACAATAAACAAACACCCAAGAGGAAAAAAGCAGAAGTTCAGACTGTCTGTTTGGCGCTCCTGGCAAAGTACAAGGTGTTTAATCATCGCCAATTTGTATGTGCATTTGTTTAGTTCATTCTCTTGTCTCTGTGAACAGAGTTAGAGAGTAGCAATATTTCTACAATGTGGATTGCATGCACTTCTTAACTGTAAAATTAATTGTTTATATCCGAGATGCTATGCATTATATAGAATTGTGCTACAAAGGTGTACTGTTGTCAAAATAAGCTAAGAATGATGTGTAAATTTTCAATTTTGAAGGAGATATCAATTGAATTTTCATATAATGAACTATTTTGGAGGAATTATGAGATTCATTAAATAGAAGTTCAACTATATTTATATCCACTCTCATTTATTTCATTAATAGGCATAGTTAAAATCTTATTCTCTTTTACAGAGTGAATATTTTTTTTGCATTGTGTTATTATAATTGTAAATATTTCTACATTTTCTAGTTGCATAAAGCACAGTGCTTTCTATTTCCCAAAAGTATCTAAGAAAACAATTTAAAATTCTGTTGTTCTCATAATCCAACAAAAGGCATGTTAGCAAAGATTTGATTCTGAAATAAGTTTTTTACTGGGTGTGTCAAGAGTTTGTTATAACTTTAAATATTGATAAATTGTCCTATCATAGTGTAGTTTGCACCATAAGACTTTTCAAATAATATGTTTGTTTTTTATTCTGTTGCAGTAGGGGGAAAAAAATCACAGAGGTATAAAGTATATTCAGATCTGAAAAATTCAAGCAAACGTAACAAATTGTCATATCAGAATGCTATTTATGCCATAATACTTCTCAAAAAATGGAAGAGGTACTTTTCGAGTATAGGGGCTTTGGCATGTTTAAAAAAAGTTTGGCTGTTTTTAAAATTCTTTTTTTTTTTTTTTTATTAATCGTTTTTTTTTTCTCGTTATTATTACTGTAAATCGTTATTTTTTTTTAAAATCTCACTTTGCATAATATTTAATATCATATCCTACAATCTGCAATTTAAATTTTTAAAGTTATCTATATATTATTTATAAGCATGTAAGAATCCTCAAAGCTTCTGGAAATCATAGAAACGTAACATGGTTTTATGCAATGATATTCTGATGAACTACTTATTTTTGTAATTTTTTCAGGATGAAAAGTTCATTTATTCATTTTTGTTCATTTTTTCTTTTTTAATAAGTCAACTTCCTCAAATCCGCACAGCTTAGGACCAAAGGTTACACTGATTATAGAATTTTACAGATTATAGGCGATTAATTTTTAAATTTTTTGCTTATGTAATTTTACAGCAAATTAATTGGTAAAAATGAAAGATATTTAACATATTATGTATTTAATTAAAACACACATATTTAAGGAAAAATTATTTAATTTTTTTTATATTTCTTTTGTTTGTTTTTATAATTTTAAAAACATAAAAGTTCACAAACAAATAACAATTGATTCTAACTTTTGGTCTAGTACTTTTTCTTGGAGTCTATGTATAATCATTTCTTGTTCTGAAACAAAACTCTGTTTCTGAAGAAAATCCATATATTTATAACCCATGGCCTTAAATATCTTGCTGCAAGATGGGTAATGTTTAGAACAGCAAAAAAATGATTTGGGATAAAATAAACAGTAAAAATTAATGCATCTGAGAAAATATTAAATCAATCGTTAGCTGAGTTACAGATTAACAATTACAAAAGTATAGTGCATTTCTTGGAATTTAATATGGAATAACAGTAATCAGTGAATTAAAAAAAAAAAAAAAGCATAGCATAACAGCAACTTCTGTTCAGTAATAAAATTAGATTAACATATATATTGTTAATTATTAACCTTAAACATAAAATGTAGTTCCTTTCTACACAATAGAAGCTGAAATAAACTATAATATTCATCTGAAAAAGCATAGTATGGCAACCCTCCCTTGTGGGGAGGGGATCAAAACCAATATTGAATCAACAGTTATTTGTAATAATCTTACATTTTAAATTTGGTGAAATTCTATCCCAAACATGCCGAGATTTGGCTATCACGGAAATAATTAAAAATGCGACCCAGTAGAGTCAGCTGTTGGGGGGGGGGAAATACACCAAAATCTAATCAGCATCAATTTATGTTAAGGGTTAACTGAATGTGAAGTTTGATGAAATTTCACCCCAGAAATGCTGAGATTACCTTATTAAAATACCTAATGTAAAATGTGAAAAATGCAGCATAGCAGTGTCACTTGTTGGGCCATATACACCCAAACATAATCAGCACCTGTGCTAAAGTCTAATTATATATGGCATTTGATTAAATTCCATGCTTGTTTTTGATATAGATGGCTACAAAATTTTTATCACATACAGAGAGAGATTTTTTTTTTTTAATGTCAAATAGTATCCATGTCAATCTAAAACGTGTAAAGCCATAAAAAAATGGAAATTATTTTAATGATTACAATCTTTCTTCTGATAAATATATATTAAAAAAAGTATTAGAAAAGAAGAAGAAATTGTAATTAAGATTTCCTTTAATAACTGAGATATACTTCTCCATCAAAACCGAAAACAAAACTACATCTACAATAACATAGGAGTTTGTCTGTGTGCTGAAGAGACTGTTGCGTGTTGAGCAACAAGATTTGGCAGAGAGGGACCCGTATGTCAAAAGTTAGTTTTTAGATTGGATTTTTTTTTTAAAATTTAATTTAATTTTTTAATACAATTTTTACCGTCTCTTTCATGTTTCATGGGGATTTTTTCACATTAATAAAAGGAATTCAGTTTCAATTTTTTAGCCCAATGTAGTAATTTTGTTTTCTTTTTCAATAATTTGTCTTAATAAGTGAATTTCGGAATTTGTATAGTGATTTTTTAATTTTTCATGAATTCTTTATGTGAATTTCAGCCTTTTTTCGTGACTTGCAATAATTTTTTGACATTCGTAAAAATAATTCGGTTTTAAACTTTTTGTCCTAATCTAATCTATTTTCTCCTTTTGCAATTGTGCCTTTGATTTTAATTTTTACCAATTTTTAGCTTTTTTTTCGCATTTCACAATGATTTTTTTTACATTTGTTACAATGTTAACCGTAGTTAATTTTGTCTTGTGCAATTTTTTGAATTTTTAGCGAGTTTTATACATTTTGTGGTGATTTTTTGCAGAGGAATACAGTTTAAATTTTTCTTAGCCTAATATAGTAAATGTTGTCCTCTTTTTAATAAACTTTATTTGAAATTTGTGCAGCATTTTTTCACAATTTCTCATGGGATTTTTAGAGTTTCTTTGCGTATGGAGGCAATTTTTTGACATTCTGAAAGGGAATCTGGTTTTAATCTTTTAGACCAGTTTAGTAAATTTTTTTCATCATTTCAATAAAATTTATTTGGAATTCATAGAGTGATTTTTGAATTTTTGGCTAAATTTTTATGCAATTAATTTTTTTGAATTTTGCGGCAATTTTTTGACAGTAAATTTTATCTTGTTCTGAGATTTTTTTAACTTTTAGTGATTTTTAATGTGTTTTTTAACGTTTTTCCACATTCCACGGCGATTATTTGACATTCTTGAAAGAATTCTGCTTACAATGTTTTAACCCCATTATAGTAAATTTTGCCCTCTACGATTTTTGAAGTTTTAGCGATTTTCAGAGTTTTTTGTGGCATTTTTTCCACATTAACATTTTTTTTAAAAAACATTTCCAGTCACTAAAAAGGGGATTAAGGGGACCAAACTGCATAAAAGGGGACCTTTTTCTAAAAAGGATACAAAAGGAATTAATTACATGAATAGGTTGGAATACTCTTTACACTACTTATGAAGTGCAGTTAGATTTTTCTGGTGCTGCGATATTTCATATCCATAGTTTTATAATCAGAAAAAATTCCTGAATTTTTCTTGAAAATTTCAAATTTCTCTGCTTTTTTTCTAAGAAATTTTAAATTTCCCAGACTTTATCTCATGAATGGTAAATTTCCTGGACTTATTCAGATGACTAGGCATCCTGTTTAAACCAAAATTTTCTACCACAAAAAAAAAGCGATCTTGACCCAGGCAGATTCAATTTCTATAAAACACTCATTTCTTACTGAACGCTACCCTACAATTAAAATTCTGTTACAAGAATATTGCATTTATATTTATGCAATAGAAGCACAGCATTTTGTTTTTTAGATTATATATCTGCAAACCATGGAATGTGGAATAACAACATTAATGATCACTTAGACAATTACATTCGAAAGAAGACTCATGAAACAAAAAAAATATATACATATAGGTTAGAATTGGAAAAAAAAAAAAATTAAAGGAAATAATAATTTTAAAACACATGAAAACAGTTGTATCAATATCTTCCACTTTGACTGGTAGAAACCATGTAAAAGGGTTCTAATTCAATAAGATTAAATTTAAAATAAACAAATAACCTCTTATGACTACAAGAAAATATTTATTTATCAACCATACATAAGCATGAAATATAATACAAAAATGTAAAAAAATTTTTTTTTTTTTTCAAATTGATTTATCAGAAGTTTATTTAGGCAGAAAAGTAAAAAATGTGAATGTACACTTTAAAGAATTTTTCACCTTTCTTTCTCATAGAGCAATTCAGCATTCCTGCCTGCTTGAATCATAAGCATGAAATATAATACAAAAATGTAAAAAAAAATTTTTTTTTTCAAATTAATTTATCAAAAGTTTATTTAGGCAGAAAAGTAAAAAATGTGAATGTACACTTTAAAGAATTTTTCACCTTTCTTTCTCATAGAGCAATTCAGCATTCCTGCCTGCTTGAATCTGCAGAATAAAAACAACTGACAAACAGTTTTGATATCAAAGAAATGCTTTAAGACCAAATCAGATAGATATAACAGCAATCCTCAATACTTTTTATATGACATGATCGATTAAAAAAAGAAATGGTTACTTAGGTATTACCGATGCCAGATAAATACACCACACCAACAGTGGTACCGATAATACTAACTACAGTAATCTTTTTTTCTTTCTTTCTATATTTTAATGCTATAGTTAATATTATGTAGTAGAAATATTAACGGCAATTTCAGAAGCATTTATATATAACTTTATAATATATGATATAAATATGACTATTATATATTGAGTTATTTTACAAATTAGTTGATAATTCCATTCTTTATAAACTGAACTGCTTGTGAGAAATATAAAATATGAAATTAATAATTAAACTGCACAAGCAGGATTTTGTTTTTCTGAAATTGTAAATGGTTTTTTATACTCGTAAAACAAAAAAAATAAATAAATAAAATAAAATAAATCTAAAATTAACATTTATAACCAGGATCCTGTTTAGATATTTAGTTTTAACAGGATCCTGTTTTAATGAACTATAAATATATGTATACAATTTACATAATGACATACATACTGCTATAATACTTTATACATATTAATATTATATAGCTATTTATTTTAACTTCAACTGTTTTGTGACAAATCCAATTTTATTATGACAATTAAACTTATGAAAGGTTTAGTTTATCTTAGAAATGAAAAGTTTTGTAAAAAACCCATTTTTTACAACAAAGAATTTTGTAAAGGATTCTGTTTTAAGATAAAAAATATCATGAAGAGTCCTTTAAATGACCCAACTTATTTCTAAACAAATCCATAAATTTTAAAAACTACTGATACATTTACAAATTATCTGTTTCTTCCTTTAAGCAGTTTTTAGTTATGTTCGAAAATCAGCATAACAATGATTTAAGAAACTACACTGTCCTGAGATTATGAATTATGATTTTTAGTAGATATTCATATTATATGTTAAGAAATTCTTTTTACAAGAGTCAATTAAAAAATTATTGTTATACATTATAACTGCACATAAAAGAAATTATTTTACATTTGACAGCACTTCTTTATATAAAAGAATACAAATTAATTATAGAAATTTGAGAGTATTAAAACATTATGCAAACAGGTTTGAGGGTGAGGGAGACAAAAAAATCTTACATAATTCAAATAAAATAATAATTGAAAATACAATTACTTTTTATATAAGATCTGTATTAAAGATAATTCCGAGAATTCTTTACAAAAGAAGGGTCACATATTATTTGAAAGAAAGAAAAAAATATTTTATTTTTATTACTTTATGCTCCTGATTTTAAAATTTAAATTGCAAAATTTTTGTGTCTAATCTACACAAATTAACACCAAAAACAGACACTATCTTGCATAGTATTTCGGAAAAAAAAAAAAAGAGATGCCTTTGCAGTATTAATTCTGTTGCAAATCATTGTATGTGACTGGTACCAATCAATTAGTAATATGTAGTCTTTATGCTACACTTAAAGTTTGCTTAGGGGATCATGTCTTCTACAAATGGAAATTATACCAAACTTTAAAAATGTCAATACTAACAGCTAATATATATATATATATATGGCCATTAATGACCAGCAACTTTCAATTTTAGACATTTTGTCCAATATTTAAAAATATACTTGTCAGATTCTTCTGGAATTTCAGGATCCAAAAGAACAGGTTTGACTTCATATTTATCATTGTTGATTTGATAAGGAGGACAAATAGGGAACCAAAAAAAAAATTAAAGAAAAAAAATAATACTTGGGGTCACTCTGTAAAATAAAATGCACCAAATGATCTATCGCTACAGAATATAGATAGGCAGACATTGTACAATATGTGTATTCATTTGTGTAAGAATAGCATGTATAGTAATAGAAATATAGCGATTTTTTTTTTTTAAATTAAAAAAATTCTTGCATGTTTTTTGCTTATAACATACAGGGTTTTTAACCAAATTTAACGCCAGTTTCAGAAAAATTGACAAAATGTAGTAGAAACAATATAGTGCAATTGAAATATAAATATATTAAATATTTAAGGAAATATGGGCAGTTGTATAAAATAATTTTTATCTGTGCATGCGCGAATGATACCAAGGAACTTTTTGCATAATTTAATAGTCAACTCTATGGAGCAACTTATTTAAAAAAATCAGTCAAATATCGTAAAAATTCAAAGAGATATCGGCGTTAGAGTGAGCTGTTTTTCAGTTTCTCACTAAAACTCGCTGAATGATAAGGGATTTTCCACAAATTGTCATTTTTTTATTTTATACTATTTACCTATTTTTAATGATACTTTAGTTCTCTTTGAAAAACTACTCTAACGAGCTTATTCGAACAAAAAAAGAATTATCAAAATCAAAGGATCCATTCCAAAAGTATTATAACCTGGTGCAATAAAGTTTTCCAAGGCGAACTAAAGTATCAATAAAAAATCATTCGCGCATGAGCAGATAAAAAATATTTTATACAACTGCCCATATTTCCTTAAATATTTAATATATTTACATTTCAATTGCACTATATTGTTTACTATATTTTGTCAATTTTTCTGAAACTGGCGTTAAATTTGGTTAAAAACCATGTATGTTATAAGCAAAAAACATGCAAGATTTTTTAAATTTAAAAAAAAAAAATCGCTATAATTCTATTAATATACATGCTATTCTTACACAAATGAATACACATATTGTACAATGTCTGCCGATGTATATTCTGTAGCGATAGATCATTTCGTGCATTTTATTTTACAGGGTGATCCCAAGTATTATTTTTGTTCTTTAATTTTTTTTTGGCCCCCTAATAATACTCCTTATCAAATCGGCGTTGATAAATATGAAGTCAAACCTGTTCTTTTTAATTCTAAAATTCCAGAAGAATCTGACAAGTACATTTTTAACTATTCCACAAAATGTCTAAAATTGAAAGTTGCCGGTCATTAATGGCCATATAATGTATATTGACATCTTATTTGAATTCTTTGATAAATTGTACATTTGGGCACCAAAGGGTTGATTGATTAAATAGTTTAGGAAGTATGCAGCTTTAAAATTTTGAACTCCTAATGTTAAATTAATTTTTAATCATTGAAAAGCATATAGCAATGAGAATGGTTTTAAAGCATAACTCTAAAACTATTTGGTAGAATGAACTGTAATTTTGGATTCGAATATTTGAAACTTCTAGAAATTGATTTCTGTTACAAAATTCACAGGTTATAATTAAATTCATATATATTAAGCTCTCCCAAATAGTTTTAGAGTTATGCTTAAAAAACTACTCACACTTCAATGCAGTTTCCAATGATTAAAAATGAAGTTAACATTAGGAGTTCCAAACTTTAAATCTGTATAATTTCTGAAGTACTTGACTGAATGGCTTTCCGTGTGATATTCAAAGGTAACATTTTTCAAAAGATCCACATATGATGTCAAAATTAGGTTTTTGAAAAATTTAAAGTTTGGTAAATTTCTATATGTAGATGACTCCCTAAGCAAAATTTAAGTGTAGCATTAATTAATAGACATTATTACTAATTGATTGAAACCAGTCACATTTTTATACGATGATTTGTAAAAGAATTAACAGGGCTGTCACTTTTTCTATTTTCATGACAGTACATGACATTAAAACTTATGTACAAAGGTCTATGGTCTATATAAAGATGATCAATTTAAAACATTTTTAAATTAATAGTTTTATTAATCTCAATAAGCGAATTATTTTTTATTTTGAAGTTAGGGAAAAATAATATATTTACTGCCCAACTCTTTTGCCCAAAAGACATTGGTCATCGAATTTCCGAATAGTAATCTTTGCCTTATTTAATTGCAAAGTTTCTGACATGAAGTAAGGCAAATTATTCTATTCCAAAATAGTGGCAGCTTAATAGAACATAGACCACAGGTTAAGCACCTTTATAATAAATCTTTTTTGAAAGCTTTTAAAATCAAAGAAATTGTGCATAAAAAATACTTGAACTGCAGTTTACAAATGACAAGGCATAAAGACAATCACATATATATGTAATAAATTTTACATAAAGAAACAAATAATAATACACATATACAGTGGACTCCCTTAAATCTGCATAGCCTAAAAGCAGAGGTTGTGTGGATTTTAGAATTTTGCGGATTTCTGGTCACTGTTTTGTTTACATTTTTTAAACAATAATTTGAATTTAAATATCAATATCAGCACTATCTTGAATTTTTTCAAAAATAAATTTATACTTCCTTCATGAGAAAACATGAGTTGAATCATATTAATCAGAATTACATATTAAAATGTGTACAGAATGATATAAAAATGTTAAAAAAGCTTGAATTTTACACTTATATCTTAACTGTAAGTTTCATTGTTTACATCGGAAACAATGTGCAGATTTTAGGTATTTGCGGATTTGCGGGAGTCTACTGTATAACACATTCCAATGTAGTAGAATATCTTCTGGTGCTATAGCTATTCAAGGACAGTTTTGAAAAAACTATGACCCAAACTTTTCTTTTTATAAATACAGTGGGTGATCGGTTAACGAACTGTTCGGTTTACGAACACTTTCGCAAGAGATTTTTATGTTCAGATAACGAACACACGTTCGGTTAATGAACACCTGACAAAACAAAGCCAAGAAGAAGCAATGCTGTGTTTCAGATTTGCAGAACTGTATTTATTTGTTTCTATTATCGACTTAGACAACATTTTAACAGTTATTGCTTATGGCCCAATTCCTGGACTACCGGGGGTTCAGGCCCTACATTTTAGGGCCACCAAATTAGAATGATCAGATTAAAAACATTAATTTTTATATTCTGTGTCCCTTTTTAAGGAAATATTTTTTATTGGAAATTAATTATTTTAATTCCTAAACTATTAACAGATTTTTGGCTCCACATCAGGCCTGCAGTAAATAAGATCTCTTAGAGAACTAAAGGAGTTTTTGATAGGTCAAAGTGATAAACTGATATGATTTAATGCTGTAGTCAATGAATGTGATCTTAAAAGTTTTTACAAAGTCCATTTTTTTTTTTTTTTTTTTTTTTTTAAGTACGGCACGACACGGACAAAGCCATCAAAATACGATCTGTCCATATTAAATACGGAAAAATTTGGAGATAATTTATATTAATTTTTATATACTATTTAGATTTTAAGAACGAATTAATCGAATTCCCATACAAATCTATACTAAATCTATGATCGGTTAATGAACAATTCGGTTAGCGAACATTGTTTTGGAACGGATTAAGTTTGTTAACCGATCACCCACTGTAGTTTGATATGTCTAGCTATCCTCCATGTATTCAGACCCAATTTTCAAAATTAGTAACATGTGTCGCTGTGACTTTAAGAGGCTCAATTAAATCCAGTGCTTTTACAAATATTTTCTTCTATAAAATATATTAGTTTCTTCAGCAATTCTTCAAGGAAGCATTCTTGAATTGTCTTTGTCATCGTATACTGTCTTTGTTCTCAATTACATATTGAACATCAAGTTTTGAAACAGCAATACTTTAAAATGAGCCCCAATTTGAAAGCCTAAAAAAAAATTAAATCTCAAAATATTTTAAAATTAATTAGCATACTTTTTGTTAAAATGATTACAGTTTTGCATAGGTTTTATTTCATCGTGAAACTTAAATTTTGCTTTTAAATTTTCACTAAGATTCGAGATACAATCCTTAATGATGTCATTTGAAACCACATTTATACATTTCATGGACTTCAATGTTACTAATGAACAAAGAATTGTACCATCAACTGAAGTATTTTTGAGACAAAGATCAGTTAATAATGGAAATTGAAAAGAATGCCTCTCTTCAGATAAATAACTCCCCCAATCAAATGTTACATTTGTCCTGCCTAAAAACAGTTTTTCGAGATAAGGAAGACCAAGTTTTATCTCATACGAAATGCTTCTATCAGTTATATTAGTTCCTTCCAGATCAAACACTTTCAAATTAAATAAACGTGGATGAATTCTAGAACGAGTTTCAAACAGTTTTACCATACTTGTATCATCAATTGAACAGCCTGCTAAGTACAGTTCTTTAAGATTACGCATCTTATGAAACCATCCAAGATGTTCATTTTTTAAAGTTTGGCAAAAACTTAAATCTACTACTGTAATGCAATTACATTTCCTGCTGTCAATGAAGAAATATTCTGGGTCCACAATAGATCCACGTAAGGAAATGACACAGACAGTTGATGGCAAACATTCAACACTGAAATTAGGTTCAAGAAAAGAAGGAGACAACACAAAATTTTCCATTATAAAAATTTTTAAATTCGGACAGCTCTCTTTTAATACTAAACCAGATTTTTTATTTAGCACTATTCTCTTTCTAAAAGAGTTCTCTATTTTTAAATATGAGATATTTGAAGGGATATTTTGAAGAAAAGCACCAATTTGATGTTGTGGCAAACGCAGAGCATTTAAAGTTATCTGCTTCCATAGACTCTCATCTTTAGAGACAGCATGCCACTGGGAACAAACCCTAAAACAGAATGAAAAAGATTAGTGTACTTTTTCAAATAAAGATATTTACAATAAATGATGGTGGCTAAAGAAATTATAATTAATGGCAATTAGAAACTTTAGGTATGTTTGCCATAATTTATGGAATAAATGCCACACTCACGATAATGAGCTTTAAAAAAGAAAATAAATAAATGTCGGTTGCCACACTGACCCTTTGTAATTAATGACGCTAGAATCATTCATTAAAAACATAAATTAAACGTTAATTTTAATTTAAATACTACCTTAAAGTTATAGGTGCAGATTCACGGTCGCCAGTCGCCACGTGGCGACTAAATTTTTTGCTGTGGCCACTAACTTTCGGTGTTTAAGTCGCCATGTCATTTAAAAGTAATCAATTTCTGGTATTCCCAGTCCCCATTGTGAAATGTTGATATTTTTTTTAAAGATTAAGACCAAAACACATAACAAACATTATTGTTATCTTTTAATAACATTTCAGAATGATCTGTTTAACACAGCAAACTATTAAATATATTCGAATAGCAATGTTATTCGTAACAGTTTGAATCTGATAATTTTATTTTACATAGACTGTGATTTAAATATATATATATATATATATATATATATATATATATATAAACAAATGTTTGAAGTGTGTTTTGATTTTTATAGTGCAAAATATTCTCACAAATTCAGATTTTCTTTCATTTGTACTTTTGTCTGGCAAAATCAAAATAAGAAATATTGTTTTTTTGATATTCCCCGCTATCATGATTGCTTAGCTTATACATATTTCTTTTAAACCGTATCTTGCCCAACTTTATCTTCTGACTGCACATGATTTAATATTTAATTAATATTCATATTTTGTTGTACATGTGTTTATATGAAATAAATTACTTTACACTTTGAATTCATTATTATTATTATATTTTTTTTATACCCTATATAAACACTATTGTTTTTATGCGTTTGTTTTACAATTGTGGCCACTGGATTTTTTGGGTTTAGGAGCCAGTGACTCCTTCCAAATGTTGGGAATCTGCACCTATACTTAAAGTGTTTAAAAATTTTGAAATTTATTAGAACAATTTTTAATTTAATTGAAGAGACATTAGTTGTCTTTTTCTAACCATCTACTTTGCAGACCATGCACTTTTCTCATCATCAGGATCAAAGTTTTTTTTTTCCAATTCCTACTATTAGCTCACACTCTCTATTTATTTATATATCTTGTTCAAATTTTCAATCGTTAATAAAATATTTACCTATTCATCCACTCAAGTTCAAATACATTTTTTAAAACTTGTACTGGATGACACTTGATGTTAATACAGTTTTTTCAAATATTAATTCCTTAATTAAATTTAATTAATTAATTTTAGTTTTAAATGGGAGAAAATAATTCCTCCCATTGTTTTCATAAATGAAATGAAAGATTTATCTCAAATTAGTGATGCCACAGAAATAAAATACCGCAACGATGATTATAAAATAATGTTCAATAAAAATAACGTGGGACATTAATGCTGCACGGGTTTATTTTATATATTGTTGTGAGCTCGGGGTTCGAAAGGACTGATGCCAATATATAAGAACAATCAAAAGGCTTTATTCACTATAAACAGTGCAATACGATCACAAATATCTTCTGAAAATTACAAGATATTCAGTAATCTTCAAATCCAATAAAAGCGCAGCAAAATTTCACACAGAAACAATGTGTTCAATACGACGTATCAACGACAAAATCAATCTGAGTAACACAGTTCTCAATGCAAAGCCTCTCGTATGAATTCAATCGCAGTTGACAGACAACTCACTGAACTGAACTGGTGGAGGTCCCTTATATAGGCTTTAAAGATAACTGTAGAATTTTCCAGAGCCTTCAGATGCTAGAAATTACCAGAAAGTGCTTTAACTTTCGATAGAGAACCTAAGCGAGAAAGGATCCCAATGTACAGGTATAAGGGGGGGGGGGGGATTGCACAAAGTCGCCAAATCCGTCGCCAGCTTGGCGATATATCGCCAAATTTGGCGACAAAAATAAGTCGCCAAAACCATCGCCAACTTGGCGATAAACCCATTCCTTGGCGATTTTTCCATAGACTTCCATTATAAAGATGAGGGTGTAAGGTTGTTTTCCTTGCAAACCATCTGAGGCCTTTAGCATTGAGTTACATGATGCTCAATAGGAAATACATTAATAATACTGCAATTTTCACAATAATAAAATAAAATAAATTTAAACACATGGAATATTTACAGATATATACAAAATTCATAACAATATTTATGATTAAAAAGTAGGAACCGACTTAAATTTATTTTTTTTATATTAGTTGTTTCTTTATTTCTTTTAGAGAATGATATTTATTGTTAATGCTTTTTATTAGTGGATTGCATTCAATTCATGTGCTGCTGCATAATTTCCGGTACAGCATGAGATCATAATTTCTTATTCCAAATATTGAATATTTTTAGCTGTATAGTACAAAGTCTCAAATCTGGAATTTTTGCGAACCTTTTTTATTTATTATTTATTTTATTTTTTTTGAAATTGCTAAAAATTTCAAAAATTGCAGAAGACAAAATTTACGATATTAGAGTAAAAGTCTGAAACTGAATTTCTTTTACAAATGTCAAAAAATCACCACAGAAATAAAACACACTAAAAATCACTGTACGAATTCTGAATAAACTTTATTGAAAAGAGTACACCATTTACTATATTGAGCTAAAAGATCAAAACGGATTCCTTTTACTAGAGTAATGAATTAGAACAATTTTTAACCTATATTATATACTAGCAAGCTAAGCCCGCTACACTGGTCAATTTCTTATAACGAACTTTTAATCCAACAAAATATTGACATTTCATAATTCACTTTTATATTTTAACAGAATAATAAGGCTACTATAATTTGTGACTCGTGCTATAGCCAATATACACGCCAGGACACGTCGCCCTTATCATTATCTTTTTACGCATGAAGGTTTCCATTGTGAAGGTACTCCATTGTGAAATTTGATAATTTTTCAAATTCAATATTTGAAAAATGGCATAATCATTAGATTTGAAATTTATATCAAGAAAAATACAATTTTTTACCTTTCAAACGCAGTTTGCCTAACAATTTTCTGACAAATACTTTTCGAGATACTATTTCTTTTTCAGTAACTTCAAATGTTTCATTTTCCAAGATTAATCTGAGGCAACAATTAGCGAAAAACCCAGTCGTCAGAAACGCATAGTTTTTTTTATTAAAGAGGCTGTTGGAGCAGGGATTGTCACCACCAATTTGCCACCATCACTTTTGAAATCGGTTCGGTAGTTCTAGAGATTCCATAGAAATTGTAATTTAGAATGTTTTTAGAACGCTTTTCGCTCATTTCACCCTTTTAAATTTCGATTTTTTTTAAATTTTGTTTTTAGAGAGCATTTACATCTTATAAGTAACTACAATGCCAAATTTCATATTTCTAGCTCCTTCAGTATAAAAAAAAAATCGCAATTTTAGAACGTTTTTCGCTCCTGCACCCCCCCTGTGGTTAGTGACACCAACATAAAATATAGCCTATGTTGAAGCAGGGGTTGTCACCATCAATTTGCCACCATCACTTTTGAAATCGGTTCGGTAGTTCTAGAGAGTCCATAGAAATTGTAATTTAGAATGTTTTTAGAACACTTTTCTCTCATTTCACCCTTTTAAATTTCGAATTTTTTTTTATTTTGTTCTTAGAGAGCATTCACATCTTATAAGTAACTACAATGCCAAATTTCAAATCGGTTCGGTAGTTCTAGAGACTCCATAAAAATTGTCATTTAGAATGTTTTTAGAACGCTTTTCGCTCATTTCACCCTTTTAAATTTCGAAATTTTTTTTATTTTGTTTTTAGAGAGCATTCACATCTTATAAGTAACTACAACGCCAAATTTCAAATCGGTTCGGTAGTTTTAGAGATTCCATAGAAATTGTAATTTAGAATGTTTTTCGCTCATTTCACCCTTTTAAATTTCGAATTTTTTTCTTTTGTTCTTTGAGAGCATTTACATCTTATAAGTAACTACAACGCCAAATTTCAAATCGGTTCAGTAGTTCTAGAGATTCCATAGAAATTGTAATTTAGAATGTTTTTAGAACGCTTTTTGCTCATTTCACCCTTTTAAATTTCGAATTTTTTTTTGTTTTGTTCTTAGAGAGCATTTACATCTTATAAGTAACTACAACGCCAAATTTCAAATTTCTAGCTGCTTCACTATAGAAAAGATCGCAATTTCAGAACGTTTTTCGCTACTGCACCCCCCTGGGGTAGTGGCACCGACATAAAATATAGCCTATGTTGGAGCAGGGGTTGTCACCATCGATTTGCCACCATTAATTTTGAAATCGGTTCGGTAGTTCCAGAGATTACCCCCTACAAACAAACAAACAAACAAAAAAACAATCTTTACTCCTTTATAATATTAGTATAGATAAGTGTTACATTTACATTAATGCAACACCAATAGTGACGTTTTAATAATTTTTTTCAAACTAACTTCATAATTCAATCTTTAGATTTCCACATTTTTTTTATTTCTCCATAAATGAAATTAATCATCTGTGGCACCTGTTTTCCTAGATAGTTTTTTTTTCCTAAATTGGCAACACTCTGAATTCAAATTTTTGTTTATATCCCCAGATCATGGCGAGGTGTAAATAATAAGTTTCATTTTTTCCAAAAATAAATATAAGGGTCGCCCAAATGAAAGTGGAATTGCTGTAATAACTCCGCCATTTGAAGAAAAAGATGACTGTGCATGCTCCTGTAGAGGGCGCAGAGTGCTGGGAATGCATGCGATATCGTCAGATCCCGCCAGATGCGTGTGAGCATATTAAAAGGCATCGTTCGCATCATGGATGCTTCCAAACAGTGTCAAAGCGTGGTTGTGCAATTTTTAACAGTGGAAAATGTGAGTGCTAGTGAAAACTATCATCGAATGCCTAATGTGTATGGCACAGAGTGTACGTCACACAGATCGGTATTCCAATGTTGTAGGGATATTGTAGTGGCAGAAGCAGTACATCCCCCTTACAGCCTAGACCTCTCGCCGTGTGACTACCACATCTTCGGTCCACTCAAGAAAGCTCTGAAGGGACGGCGATTTGCCAACGATAATGAGGTCGAAGCTGCCGTTGAAAATTGGTTCCACAACCAACCTCGGAGCTTCTTCACCCAGGGTATCCATCGTCTCATTGACTGCTGGGACACTTGTTTCAACCTACAAGGTGACTTTGTTTAGCCTATCTATTACGTCTGTATTACTTCTTTCTTTTGTAAACTAATTTATATTAATACCATTAAACCATTTCTCAAACCAACTGTAAAGCCACTTTCATTTGGGCAACCCATATAAATAAATTGATATATATATATATAGTGAAATATGTTTAACCCGAAAATGCTTAACAGGAAAAATCGGTTAACACGAAATGATATAGCAGTCCGGACAGTATACTATGTAATTTAATACATCTTTTTTCTTTTAACAAAAATCGTTTAACACGAAAAAAATTTGCTTTTGATCTTCAGTGGCATGTTTGCTACAAGTCACTGTAGAATTTATTTATGGAACTGTTTAACTTCTGGGAATCGGTTCCTCTTCCTTGTGCTGCTGCATAATTTTCAGTACAGCATGAAGTCAAAAATTTTTATTCAAAAATTGAAGAGTACAAAGCTTCAAATCCAGAAGTTTTGCTATCTTTTTTTTTTTTTTTTTTTTTTTTGAAAAATCCTAAAATTTAAAAAACTGTAGAAGACAAAATTTACTTACTGTGGAATATTTATCTAGGTCTTTTTATGCAACCCTTTTGTGGCCTCTCACTTTGCGCCTGCTGATGTTTCATCATGTGATCGCAGTGGAGAAGTGAATTGAAATATTTTATTTTTGATGTGGAAGTAATTTGGCTGCTGTCATGAGAGCATGCGTTTTATTGTGGCTTCTAAATGGAAGTAAAAATGTTTCTTGAATTATATAAAAAATGTATCTTGATTTCCATTAGGGAATAATGAAAAGTATTTAAACTTTTATAACTGTTATATAATTAATTGTAAATATTGTAGATACAGCTATATTATGTGAATATAATCAAGAAATTTTTAAATGGTGTGTTTTCTTGAAATGTACAAACACAAAAAAGAACTTTCGTTCTGCACCTGAACCCTTGTCTTGATAAAAAATTATCAATGTTCTCCAAAAAATTGATTACCTTGAATATTTAACTGATTATTATAAACGTGAAGGTCTTGAATAACTTGACTTAGATTATTATTTCATGAATCTTCCTGTATTATCGTAGATATTCTTCGTAAAATTCTCCACTTACTATATTAGGCTAAAAGTTTGAAACTAAATTTCTTTTCTGAATGTCAAAAAATCACCGCAGAACACGAAAAAAATCTAAAAATCACTGTAGGAATCCCAAAGAAACTTTATTGAAAGGAGTTTTTTTTTTTTTTTTTTTTTTTTAAGAGAATGGTATTTATTGAGAATGTGTTTTATTAGTGGATTCCATTCAATTCATGTGCAGCTGCATAATTTTCAGTATAGCATGAGGTAAAAATTTCTTATTCCAAAAAATGAACATTTTTAGCTGTACAGTACAAAGACATTGTTTAGACCAGTGGTTTTTAACCTTGTTGGAGGTACCAAACCCTGCAAGTTTCATACATGCATTCACCAAACCCTTCAAAATTGGAAAAATAAACTTCTTTTTTTTTTTTTTTTTTCAAATTAAAAACATAGAGATACTCGTATACATTTTACTAAATGCACAAATGCACTAGTGCACAAAATGAATGATACATCAGTTGCACATAAATCAGTGTCCAAAGAACAAAACCAACAAAACATGAATGTCATACAAAAAAACCACAACTTAATGATTATTTACTGCAAATCAATGTTACTTTTGCTGCTGTCTTTTAATGACAAGTTCAAAAATGCACGGCTTCACCTTGGCAAGTTCCACTCTCATATCATTTTCACAACAATGTATGTTACTTTTTTTTATTTTTATTTCTAGCATCCTCGAAAAGGATTGCTCAAAAAGACACGTTGTAACAAACAGTATAAGTATCTAAAGGGCTTTCTTAGCAATAAGAGGAAACTACAATTTGTGACACCAAACAGTTGAGAGCATTTTTGTTCTGAAAAGTTGCTGTTGAACCTGGTTCTGCTGAAGTTCAATGATTTCGTCTAGGTACTCATCATAGACATCTGTTGTCACAACACTAAACGGGAATGGCTGTCTTACTCATGCTGGATGAGAGTCTCTGTTGGGGAAGTATTCCTAGAGAAACTTTGCACGCTCATCTAAGTTCATGGCAATTGCTTTCTTCAGTTTCTGCAATGTCTCTGATTCAAAACTCATCTTTGATCTGACTTACACAGTCGTCCAGCAAGGGAAAGTTTGCAAAGTTATCATTCTGTGTTTGTTGTTTCAATAACGGTAACTTTTTGAAAAGCCTTCAGGATTTCTTCTGCTTTGATGATGTTGACTTCCCCCTTTGCATCTATTTATTGAGATAATTGAGAGCATCAAATATATTGGCCATGTACACCAAAATGAGAATGAACTCAGACTTTTCGAAGCAATCTGGTTGCGCAAAAACAGGACGAATTCCACAAGTATGGCAAAAATAAGATTCAGTACCTTTCCCCGCAATAACCATCAAATGTTAGAATGGTACAGAAAAGTACCTCGAATTCAGAGCCCATTTCATTACACAGCTCTTTGAAGATGTGGTGCTTCAGAGCAATGTTTCACATATTCCACTACAAATTTTAATACTTCTGCCAGTTTTGGAGGCAAGCTGTTGCCTAATGCATGTCTGTGCAGAACACAGTGCATAACAATGATGTGTGGCGTAAAGGTGAAAATAAGCACTCGCCAGTCGCCACTCGGCGATTAAACTTGAAAAACTGGCGATTAAAAATATGGAAAGAAGCGGCCAAATACAAAATTTTCCAATTTCCTTTTTTTCCTAAAATTCGCGATTTTTCCGCACCCGATCGACGAAATTCATGATTTTTTTCCGTACCTGATCGACAAAATTCGTGATTTTTTCACACCCGATCGATGGAATTCACATTTTATATGCACATGATCGACGAAATTCATCATTTTTATGTGCTCGTTTGACGAAATACATGATTTTCCCGATCCCGATTGACGAAATTCATGATTTTTACGCTTCCGATCAACAAAATTCATGATTTTTACGATTCCGAATGATGAAATTTGCAATTTTTTCCGAGACTGTTTGACGAAACACACAATTCCTGAATTACGAGTGATGTTGGCCAATTTTGGTCTGCGGACCACAGGTTGTACATGTGTAATGTATATCATGTTGGTGTAGAAACATACCTATTTTATTGTTGTCAGATCTTAATTCTAGACAAATATTTTTTAAAAAGGTACTTATGTAGTTAGCTGCACAAGTACCTAAGCTTTCAAGTTTATTCAAAATATAAATTATTTTAATTTAGCGCATAAATTACTTGATTACTGTAAACTCATATTTATTTTTTAATTAAATATTCCGTGATATAAATGTACTTAGACTGGCTACTAAAAAAAATCAACCTACCGGCTAGTGGCTACTAAGCAAAATTCCTTATTTTCACCTTTAGTGTGGTGCAGCGACTTTCATAAGCGCACCAAAACCAGAGTTTCATCCCAGCATGAATGGAGTTCTACCCGAACAAACTGCAGAAACCATATCGCACGAAAGATTGTCTTCTCTGAAGAAGTCATCCACAAGTTTCTTCATGTCGACTGCCTTAGTTGTTATAAGAGGTTTACAAAATAAAAAATCTTTCTTTATCTTGTCATCTTTGACATAGCGCACAAATGCAACAAGCTGGGTTAGATTGGAAACATCGGTCTCATCGAGTTGAAGGTTGAATTTTGCTGGGCTTGAAATCAGATCTGCAACTGTTTGAGCCAAAATGTCATTGCTCATGTAATCTATTCGGTTTTAAATTTTGTCTGAACTAATCTACCCCTAATGTGGAATAATCGACCCAAAATTGGAAAAAAACATTAAAAATTAAATTTAAAAAAATAGTTGTAACTATGATTATTTATTTTTTCCTTTTTAAAAAATATATTACTCTATTAAAGTATCTGTTTTAGATTTATTTCTTTAGTATATTGCAAATGCTCTTCTGGTGTAAATAATTCAGTGTGATAAAAGGATAGATCATCCCAAAACTGCAAATGATCCAAAATTTGGATTTACCGAGGTCTGTCGGATTCCAGAATGTTGGACTTTGTACTGTTTCATCAGCTATTTTGAAAAATATACATATACTGTTTATATTTGCATATAAATTATAAAACTTAGGAAAAAAGATTTTCCAAATGTGTGTAAGAGGGGAAGAGGAAGGGGTATGAACATATGCAATGCAAAATGTTGAATACATTCAAACAAACTTAAAACCTAAACCTTTTTGCCTGACTTCTAGATATAGGAAAAATTTGCAGAGCCCTGAATATAAAACAATATTATATATATATTTAAAACAAAAGCCATATATCTTCTCAATTTTCTTATTTTTTTAAATTACTTGCCTGCCAGTAAAGAAAAGGTGTGATTTCACCTCCCCACAAATAATTTAGAAATCAATAACATAACTAAAAGCATGTATTGTAAAGATAAAATTTTATGAAAACTTTAACAGTAGGACTTAAAAATTTCAATAAATAGTTAGTTTAGATTTGATCTTTCATTACAAATTTTTTTTTTTTCACAAAAAATACAATTTTTTTTTTTTACATGCAAAGAAATTTTGCACTGACCTTTGAAAATATTACCGTATAAACAAGAGTTTCCCCATCGTTTAAAAAAGACAGGGTGCTGCTGGTAGGAAAAGGACATTTTTAATATTTAAAATTCAGTTATTCTTTTAAATAAGTCTATTTTGACCATGCAAGCATATTTAATACAAAAAGCAGAAAGGGTGCTTTTTTTTTGTTTTTATTAATGTACTGAGGGTCAAGAAGGATGTTTTCTTAAAATACTAACAACAACAAAAAAGAACAAGTTAGTTTTTTTTCTTACATGTTTGAAGGAATACTTTTGAATCATATTTTTAAACAATATATTACATATAACATTGAAAATGTTTTAAGATGTTACAAAACACATTAAAATATACCAAGAATCAGCATCAGATGTCATATTATTAAAAACTGTAATTTTGTTTGTAAACTGATCTGAAAAATATATTAAAAAATATTCCTAATTATAAACAATACCATATCATTACCTTCCAGCACAAACAATATCATTAACTGTTGGTAAATGGCTGAAGATTTTTAACAGGATAAATTCTGGTAACTCTGCAAAATTTTGAGGCTTCGTATATTCCTACAAATAAAAACATACTCGGTCAAGTAAATCTAATTAATCTTAAATAATGGCTATAAGATTAAAATAAAGAATTTGAGTTATTATAAATAAAAAACATATATAGGTAATACAGTAGAGAACATTTTAGAAAGATTGAGGTCAGATGTATTTTGGATAACTGGTTGGGCATCAAAGTAACAGCCATTTGATCAGATTTGTGGAATATGTGTGGCTGGTGCAGCATTGTTTCTGATTTCAAATTAATTATTAGATTATTCAGATTAAGAATCAGATCTAAACAAGATCAAAGATTAATTAGAGTTTGAAAGAAGACAATTTATGGGAATCCTTCAGAAACAAAAATTCCTCCGTTTCATCTGCATTAAAATCAAACTGTCAAATATTTAACTAAAATCTGTTCTTATTTTAAATCAATGGCGGATCCCTATGTATGCTGATGGTAAAGAGTCCCCAATCCTCTAAAAGATGGTTTTAATATTTTTTAACTTCTTAAATTAATTTGTTCATAAATGATAGATAAAGGAAAATTATTGTCAATGCTGATTGTAAAATTTAAACATAGATTATTGTAAATTAGGCATCATTGAAGATTCATTAATCAGTAGAATTTCAGGAAACACTTGAAGAATATAATACGATTATATCTATAGAGTTCAAAAACACTGATGATTAAAGTTCAACAAAAGATAAGATAGTTCACGAACACGTTAGACATCTAACATAAAATTTAATATTTCTTTGAAAAGCAACTTGGAAAATCTTGAGATGATTGCAATAGAGAATATGGATGAAATTTAAAAAAATGGCATTTGAAACAACTGGAATAACGATTTGATGAAATTATAAAAATAATGGCACTAGCATAAATTGTTGTACCACAAAAAATTTAGATATTTAGATCTTGAACCACCCATCACAATGCAGCAACACGGATTTCAAAAGATGGGAATGAAGCGTCTCTAATGACTGGAGTTGATGTTGATGCAGCAATGTGTGATTGACTACAGCATACTAACAATTCCGCCGAGAAATTCATTGATGATATTAAATACCAAAATTAACGATGCTGTGCGTTTTCATAACACGGATTTTAAGAAATGGGGTTGAACAGATTCGTGAAGTACCATAATTTTCGGCGTATAATCCGCGAATCAAACAATGTTTCAACCCAGAAATTTTATTTTATAAAATGTAATTTATTAGATAACTGTAAATATTTGACTTCAATTATTGAATAAAATTTCTGGGTTGAAACAGAATTGTTTGATACACAGACTATAGGCCGAAAATTACGGTATCTCTAACAGTAGATTAGAGCAACGATTGACTACAGCATACTAACAATTTCGCCGAGAATTTTGTTGAAGATATTAAATACAGTCAACTCCCTCTAATCCACAACTCTATAATCCGCACACTGTTTCAGATGTAAACAATGAAAATTTGGTTATCATTTAATGCGCGAGAGAAATTCAGGAATGGCAGCAATTTGATTGTTTATCAGTATACAGTCCCCTCCTCCCTAAATTTTTGTATTTCAGTGAAGTAAAACTTTATTTTTCACATTGAAAAAAAAAGTGAAAAATCACGAGACTTTTCTTGCCTATTACATGTTGTAACAATAAAAAAGCACGGTTTCACCCAGTAAATTTTCACATAATGATTTGGAAAACATTTTGTAAATGAAGACTATATGCATTATAGTACAAAGGTATGTTTACCTATACACTGTAAAATATTATTGCTCTTAGACAGTTGTGCTAGACATCCAAAATTATTACAAAAAGGCAATGTCACTACATTACTTTTACCCCCGAATACAAATTCTCTTATTCAGCCAATAGATCAGGGAATTATTCCTAGCATGAAATGCCAATACAAAATGGAATTTATGCACAAAATTATAATCTCTGATTTGTTGGCTAATATGGAGGAATATGGAAGGCTATTTACAACTAAGGGCTGTATATTTCTCTCGGCTGATGCATAAGTCTCTGTATACAAAAACACTTCAGTAGGTGTAAAGCAAAATTTGTGGCCAGCATCTTTAGTTATAGACAGTAATGGTGATGATGTTGACTTAGGTGGCTTCAGTTTGGTTAGTGCTAACTAGAAATCTGCAGAAAAATTCACTAACACAAATCTAAAACTAAATAATTCACTAACTATTGTGCCGGATTTCTTGAATGGAGAAAATATAATTGGATGGATATTCTCCCAAGATGAAGCTGCAATAAAGAGAGTTTCACAAATCACATTATGACTACTACTATGTTAAACTCTGCTGAAAATAGGATAATTCTGACACAGAGTATGATGATGAAGGAGAAAAAGTAACTCTTGAGCAGGTCTTGGATATGGATTATAAATATCTAGATTTTCTTCAGAAAAGAGTTGTTTCAGAACAAAAATTAATGATTATACATAGACTCCAAGAAAAAATACTAGACCAAAAGTTCTCAAACAAATGACAATTAATACTATGTTTGAAAATTGTAAAAACAAACAAAAGAAATTGTAAAATAAAATTTAAAGAATTTTTTCCTTAAATATAATGGGATTTTAATTAAATAATCTAATGTTTTACAATATCTTTCTTTTTTACCAACTAATTTATGCATTAATAATTAATTTACTGTAAAATTGCAGGAAAAAAAATGTAAACAAAGCAATGACCTATAATCCACAAAATTCTATAATCTGCACAATCTTTGGTCCCAAGCTGTGCGGATTAGAGGGAGTTGACTGTATCAAAATTAACAATGCTTTGCATAACCCTTTTTTGCCAAGAAAAAACTGCTGGGGCCTGCATCTTAAATAGACACGTGCACTCACTCTTCATCCCTTTTCAACAACTGACTCAAAACAGATATCAGAAAACAGCCATTATAGTTTGAGATCACAACATTTAGCCAATGGAGGAGAGCGTATCAGTAAACCACGCTTGCACGATGCTACAATGTCATTGACGAACGCATCTTTTCGCCTGCGTCTGCCAGAGTTTAGATATTTTAAAACTAGAATTACACGTGAATGGCAATTGTGTTCAAAGTACGTAATTAATGCTCCAATCAAAAGTGCACGTCTTGAAGGAGGGTGATGAACTTAAAAATATTCTCGAAGGAAGTTTTCTGAGCTCAAGCCAAAATGTCCGACCAGATCATATCACGTGATCCAAAAGCTGTTGGTTTGAGATGGGAGAGAGCTAGAAAAATGGCAATATATTCACGGCATGATGTTTGAAAGAACAAATGGATAATTACTATCTTTTAGCATAACTTCCAAAGTTATTAATGAATTTTCAAACCGTAAACGGATTCTGAAAGTAAAAAAATATATCTACTCAATAAATATAATTTTGACACAAAATAATTAATATTTAATAATTTTGTTCTTTTTAAGCAATCTTTATTTTAAAAAAAACTTTTTATAGACCCCTAAAACTTACTTAAAAAAAATCACCATTTTACAATTTTTCTAGGTAAGTGAGATCGTTGGTTTTCTGTTATTTTTTTATAAAATATATGTTTTTTCACACATAATTTTGGCAATAATTTACTATTTTATGTTTTAAAGTAGGGGTGCACAACCTGTGGCCCGCGATCGGATTACTGATGGCCCGCGGATCAATTTCGCCGATCGGACGCGAAAAAATCACGAATTTCGCCGATCAGGTGCGTAAAAATCGCGAATTTTGCAGAATTTCGCCCATCGGGTGCATAGAAATCGCAAATTTGGCCGATCGAGTGCATATAAATCGCGAATTTTGCCGATCAGCTGCGTATAAATCGTAAATTTTGCCGATCGCCTGCGTAAAAATCGTGAATTTTGCCGATCGGGCCCGTAAAAATCGCAAATTCTGCCGATAAGGGTTCGTATAAATCGCGAATTTTGCCGATCAGGTGCATGTAAATCGTAAATCTTGCCGATTGGGTGCATATAAATCGCGAATTTTGCCAAATTTCGCCCATCGGGTGCATAAAAATCGCAAATTTTGCCGATCGAGTGCATATAAATCGGGAATTTTGCCGATCGAGTGCATATAAATCGCGAATTTTGCCGATCGAGTGCATATAAATCGCGAATTTTGCCGATCGGGTGCGTATAAATCGCAAATTTCGCCTAACGCCTGCGTAAAAATCGCAAATTTTGCCGATCGAGTGCATATAAATCGTGAATTTTGGCGATTGGGTGCGTATAAATCGTAAATTTCGCCGATCGCCTGCGTAAAAATCGTGAATTTTGGCGATCGGGCCCATAAAAATCGCGAATTCTGCCGATAAGGGTGCGTATAAATTGCGAATTTTGCCGATCGGGTGTGTGTAAATTGTAAATTTTGCTGATTGGACGCGTAAAAATCGCAAATTCTGCCGATCGGGTGCGTAAAAATCATGAATTTTGCCGATAAGGTGCGTATAAATCGTGAATTTTGCCGATCAGGTGCGTATATATAGTAAATTTCGCCGATCGTCTGTGTAAAAATCGCGAATTCTGCCGATCGGACGCGAAAAAAATCATGAATTTCGCCGATAAGGTGCGTATAAATAGTAAATTTCGCCGATCGTCTGTGTAAAAATCGCAAATTCTGCCGATCGGATGCGAAAAAAATCATGAATTTCACCGATCGGACGCTTAAAAATCGCGAATTTCGCCGATCGGACGCTTAAAAATCGCAAATTTCACCGATCGGGCGCATAAAAATCGCAAATTTTGCCGATCGGGCGCGTAAAAATCGCAAATTTTGCCGATCGGGTGCGTAAAAATCACAAATTTTGCCGATCGGGTGCGTAAAAATCACAAATTTTGCCGATCGGGCGCGTAAAAATCACAAATTTTGCCAATCGGGTGCGTAAAAATCACAAATTTTGCCGATCGGGCGCGTAAAAAATCGCAAATTTTGACGATCGGGCACGTGAAAATCGCAAATTTTGCCGATCGGGCGCGTAAAAAAATCACAAATTTTGCCGATCGGGTGCGTAAAAAATCGCAAATTTTGCCGATCAGGTGGGTATAAATCGCAAATTTCGCCTAACGTGTGCATAATAATCGTGAATTTCGTCAATCACTAGGAAAAAACTATGAATATTGTCAATCGCACATGGAAAAAAAATGCAAGTTTTTTCCATCCTTTCCAACTGAATTGGGTTATGCTGACTAAGAGGTGGTTGAGTATAGGGAGCTAATCCTTTTCAAAATTAGCATTTTTAGGAACTTTTAGGCCGACCCCCCCCCCCTCCTTGCTCTAAACAAAATTTTGTCCACCCTATGGATGTGTTGGGTCTCGACAATCCAGTCATTTTTGTGACTGCCCCTCCTCTTATAAAGGTTGTGCACGCCTTTGAAATCCACATTTTATGACTGAATATGTTAAGAAGTACAATTTAGAATAATATATGTTTCTCCTCCTCTCCACCTTCATTCATGAAAGCAAATTTTTTTTTTGGCACTGGCAATCTTTAAAGCTAAATTTATTCCTCCAATTTTCACTCTTTGAAAATAATCTTAGCTATAGCTCTTGTATAAATACAAACGTAAACTGTTGATATATCATTGCCAACAGAACTGAATACGTTGACTGGAAGGAAGGAACCTAGGGGGCTAAATCTACACTTCTGAAATTTATGTTTTTTTAATCTGATCCCCCCCCCCCCCTTCCGGTCACACTTCCTTGAAACAAAAATTTTCTGATGGTGGCCCTCGACAACCCAGTCATTTTTGTAAGTGGCCCTTCGCTTAAAAAGGTTGTGCACCCCTATTTTAAAGTATGTATTTTTGTTTTTGATTCTACGCGATTTAAATTTGCATGGTTTTTCGAATACTCATGTATGTTTTATAAAACATAATTTTGGCATTAATTTACTATTTTATGTTTAAAATTATATATTTTTGCTTTTATTTTGATTCTTGCAATTTAAATTTGCATGGTTTTCGGAATATTCTGCACAAAGCCAGTGAGTTTGATTACTTTGTCAATTTCTAAAAAGTGGATTTATTGTTCTGACAACAAATAAACACCTTTTTATACACCCCTTCCCAAACTCCCTTCAACAGTAAGTTTTTAATGTTTCTAGGTAAGAGGTAAGTGAAATCTTTTTATGTTTGAAGCTAGGTTTTTGCTATGTGAAAAAAATAACTTCGACAAATATTTAAAAAATTATTATTATTAATTTTTAATATTTATATGTTTTGAAGCTATATTTTGGCTGTTTTAATTCTTGCTTTAAGCAATAGTATGATTACCGGCAGGTAAACAAAAGATTTAAGTAATCTTTTTTTTTTTTTAAAACCTTTTTATAGACCCTTAAAACTTACTTAAAAAATCATCATTTTAATAAATAAATCTAGGCAAGTGAAATCTTTTTTTTTTTCCCCATAAAATCTGTGTATTTAAAAAATATTTTGCTGTTTTAATTTTGTTTTATCTGTATGTCCCCCCCCCAAATAAATACAAAGGGCCCTTCAAATTTACTTTTCAGAATAACTTTTTATAAAAAAAAATTTCAATCAGGGTAAAAAATGCATTTTTTCCTTACGAAATTTTTATCTAAGAAGCTCGCTCTTTCTAAATTGTTGTTTACACGAAATTTTGATGGTAAGATTTCAAATTGTTGCAGCATACCAAAAATGGATTTAGTAAATAACAAAGTAATTCGTAGAGGGGGGGAGGACCAAAGTAACATCGGGCTCCCCCTACTTTTATGTCTTAAACGGGCCCTGCTTATTACTCGATAAATAATTTATTTGTCAAAAACTAGAAAACGCTATTCGATTCCAAATCGCTTCAATAGCCAGTTCTGCCAATTTTATTCCTTTTTGTTTAAAAATGAGTCAGAAAATATGTCAAAAAGTTTTCCGCTCTTAAGCAGGGAATTTGAAAACCACATTAAACAAAATGCTTTCAATTAAAAATAATATAGAAAATTCCATATAGTAAAAACGTCAAATTCACCTTCTTAAACTTGAAAAAACACAATGCAAACACATTGATAAAAATTTATTTGTTACTATACAAAAACAAGGTATAGTTTTTTGACTGTTTTTTTATCCTCTGATGTTTAGCCAAAAGCGCTTAAATATGTTGACATCTGATTTCACGTCATAAATTGTTTTAATGCTTTAAAACTGTGTTTTTAGCATTTGCGCCTATTATAGTAGCAAATAAATTTTTATCAGTGTGTTTGCATTGTGTTTTTTCAAAACTCTATAATTTTAAAATTTTCCTGTCCTATTTGTAATTTTACAATAACAGTAAATAAATAATGAATCGTCAAAATTTCCCCTTCCCGCCAAAAAATAATAAAAAATCTGCCCCCCCCCCCACCTTTCTGCAACTGATAAAATTAAAAATCTCTATTTTTTTTTCTTATGTGTTTGTTATTTTTTTCAAACAAGAAATATATAATAATTTCAATTATGCCCCCCCCCCCACCCTACTCTCAACTTTCAGTTTTTCCCTTTTGACCCCCCCCCTCCCCCCGTGCACAAATTCAAAGTGTAAAATCTTTCAATTTCGTTTAAAGAAAGTCCCTTTTCTACATTTTTAACAACAGTAAATGAATTTATGAATGTAACTATCTAAATACCGTCCCCCTCCCACTCCACCCATCCAAGAAATAAATACGGTGGAGTTTCTAGACATGGGGGTGTACAAGATTTTTTTCTCTCTCTTTAACAATTAGACTTTTCTCACCTGTCCTGCAATATACCATACCGGACTTGAAGAACCGGTTCATTTTATACAAGGGATCTGGTTGGCATGGCATTTGGCAAAATTCTTCAATCCTGATCTATTCTTCTAGCATTTATAGACAAATTATTCTGCCTTTCTTCATTTATATGGGTTTTAAATATTCTAAATCCACTCCTTGACAGAATAGAACAATTTTATGCAAAACAACGGTCCATTTTAAGCAATTTTGTAACTCTATAATCCTTTAAACATTTCTGGCCTCATAGGCAACAAACGGTAAGTAGGCATCAAAATGCTTGATGATTCAGCCTGTATTATAGGAGCCCTAGTTAAACCTAAAAGGGCTATAAATGACCACTTGGCGAAAACGGCCTTTTCGCGCGCAAAATAATTTCCAAAATGGCGGACAGCAGGCCACTTCCGAAGCTGTTCCCATCTTATGCACAAGTCATATACGATTATAACTGGTTCATATGCGGCACGAAATGTTATATACATCATATATTATTATGGGCTATGATGTCATACACTCACGCACAGATTTTTTTTTTTTAATCGGTTATAAAAAGGAAAAAACTCGCGAAATTTAGGGGATTTTTTTCCTTTAATGGCAACCTAGCCATTGTATTAAGTTATTCGTTTGGCGCGGTCTTGAAAATCGCGCCAACCAAAAAGTCACCAGACTTATGTTTATATGTTTGCGTGAGTAAAGCATCTGTTCCTTATTATGTCACATATGCTCTATAATTTGGCAATAAATCTTGGTCGCTTGACGATTTATCCTCGGGGGCCGCTATAATCCAAAATGACCATTTTTTCTTCCAAAATACACGTGCTCTACATGTCTTTATCATTGAGAAACAAATTTTGAGAGCAAAATACACCTCACACAGTTTTTATAAAATCAAATCTGCAAACAATGAACTTGACTTACTTCTTCGATTTCTTCCATACTGTAATCTTGACTTACTTCTTCAGTTTCTTCCATACTGTAAACTGTTTACTTTAGCGCTTCTATCTATAACGTGAAAACATGTACATGGATGTGAAATCCAATCAAAATATGATTTTGATATGATGATGTGTCGGTGTCCTGCATTAGACCTATCCTGTGTTTAGATTAGTTGGTTGGCTGTTGGCTGATCAGTATGCTTCTTCCGAAAGGCTTAACTTAAGTAAAGAATTTGTTTCACAAATGCAGCAACACTTAAGATTATAAATTTATTTTGAAGATTTATTATTTTGTGAATCTTTTATAGGTCGAATATTTATTTTTTCTTTATGACTATTTCATTTATCATTTTTTTTAGGCACAACAAATGTATCTATTTGCGCCAATCAACCAACCAACCAAACAATATTTTACTTTTCGCGTTGGCAGCATAAACAATGTTTACATGTGTTATTTATTTTTTTTCATTTTCACGAAAGATGAAACGATTCGATTGACTTGACTCTTGACTTATATACAAGTAACTATGAAGTGTCATTATTCTGTATTAGGCGTGGATAGTAACTGTTCGTTTGATGATTTAAAAAAAGCTTATCGAAAATTGGCTTTAGAATGGCATCCAGGTAAAATTATTATTGTGGCCTAGATGCTTTACCTTCCTTTATTTTATTTCTATTGAGAAATTCGCGTTCTATTATTAGTCGTATATTGGAATTTGGAATATAAGGTAGGCACAGATGTCATATACGCACCACATTGACGCGATTTTTTCCCCCGCCAATTTGGCGAAAACTTTGTTGTTGAATATTAATTACAAATAGCATGCAATAATAAATAAACAGCAGGGCTGCCATTTGCAACTAAACTGCTACTAAAAGCGACTATTTTCAGCATCAGGCAACTATGGCTACTATTTTAGTTCAAAAGCGACTATTTTTGGAGGAAAACCAGAAAAAAGGAGACTATTTTCCTATCCCAGCTACTATTTTTGTAAAAAAAATCATCAGTCTCAGAATTGCAAATTTTTTAACCCGATATCCTGACGTAGTATTTCCGTATACATTTTTAAAGTTTTTCATTCAATTTTTAAAATATCTAAAGACTTGAAATTGAATCTTGAAATTAAAAAAAGTAATGAACAGATGTGTTACACTCACGCTAAAATGTAAACAAAAGATTGGCGACTGTTTGTTTGGCGCGATTTCCAAGACTGCGCCAAACGAATAACTTAATACAATGGCTAGGTTGCCATTAAAGGAAAAAATCCCCTAAATTTGGCGACTTTTTTCTTTTTTTTAACCGATTAAATTTTTTTTTTTTTTTTAGCGTGAGTGTAAAGCATCTAAGCTAAAAGTAATAATACTTTTTCAATCTAAATATAGTGCAAAGATACCTATCATTCAAATTTTGGTGGGAAACTGATTTTTGGTTTGTCTACACCAGCCATACTCAACCTTTTTTTCTCGCGGTCCACAAACAAAGGTTTGCGATGTTAGGCGCGCCACAACATACTTAAAAAAGTGTAAATAGAACAGTAAGATAATATGAGTAGTATAACAAAGTTAGTTTTATCAGTAGAGTTGAACATTTGTCGCGGAAGAAATGTAACCAAAAATTTTTAACACCACTATATCCAATTAAGTTTCGTAGTTTATTTTTACTGCAAATGTTGTAGAAATAGGCTGCGAAGTTTGAAATAATGGTGTAAAAATTGTTTGGTGCCAATTATTTTCGCGACAAACATTTGACCCTAAAAAGAAGTGTTAGATATATACAGGGCCATAACCATAAAATGAAATAATACAAAAATGTAGCATTTACAAGTTCTAAACGGAAAAAATGGGGGATTTTCTCTAATATATCAGATTTTTGCTTAATGGAAAAACTTTTTATTTATTTTTTTTTTAATTGTAAAAATATATAGTGCAAATTTAACTAATTTAGAATAATTAGTTTGATTAGTGTTGAAGATTAAGAAATGTACACCACTCCAACACAAATAGGACTACAAACAAAAAGAACTTTTGACTAAGAAAATGACATTTAAGATAATAATTCTCCGAATTACCTATTTTTACAGACATTATTTTATTTTTTCAACATATAGATTGGCATTGTACATTTTTCGAAAGTCTTAAAAACATCTATAAAATCACATAAAACCAGTCATATGTTAAAAGTTTCACAAAAGTAAAATATTTTCACCTGTTGTCCCAGGCATCTTCAATACTGATGTTATAGTTTTCTGCTCTGTCAATCGATTTGTTTGAAACTTTCATTCTGTCTGAAGAAGCTCAACTGAAGAATTCCATTAATACAAGTAAATTTCTCATTCACCGAATAAATCATTTTATTCTCAGCGGACGCAACGTCCTACACATACGAAGAAAATCACAACACCCCCTCTCTGAACAGATTGAGAGAAAAAAAAACAATCAAACACCGTGCATGCGTGCCCAGCGGCGCCGTTAACAGTCGGCGAATACACTCCCCACCTTGAAACCCAAAGGTTTCAATTACAAAACGTACTATTACTACATTTTCACATTAAATATACAATAGATACAAAGGTACACAGTAAACTAACACAATATATACACTCTGAATATACTAATGAAATAAATTCAATTATAGTCATACAATAGCAAAATTTAACAAGTTTACATAACATTATCTGAAATTGGCAAAATAGAAACACTAGAAATGCTACGTTTATAAGTGCCCTTAGGCGTTTTTACCAGAACCACTCTGATTTTTTCATCTTTTCCACGAATAACTCCTTCAATTCTACCAATTAACCAACTACATACAGGTAGTTTTTCTTCTTTTAACAATACAACCATGTTTGGTTTAATATCACCTTTAATACTATGCCACTTAGATCGTTGTTGTAACGTACACAAATAATCTCTGGTCCATTTTTTCCAGACAGTTTAAACCAGTTTAGTTGTCAATTGCCATTTAGAAAGTCTATTAGTTTCTACAGAGGAAATGTCTATCTCAGGTAACGAATTAAGTGGCCTACCGATCAAAAAGTGACCTGGCGTTAAAACATTATAATCATTGGGATCGGATGAAGATGAAAGTGGTGTCAGAGGTCAGCTGTTTAAAATAGCTTCAATTTGATTGCTTACCATCAAAAACTCCTCAAATGTGAGTTTATGCTCACCTACCGCTCTTTTGAAATGGTGTTTACAATGGTTATGGTGTTTTATAAGACTTTACACCCGCCTCCCACAGTCCCCCAAAATTAGGTGACTGTGGAGGGATAAAACTTCATGACACACCTTCAGAACACATGTAATCAATTACATACTCATTTTTAAATAAGGCAATCCTTAATCCTTCTTTTCTCTCTCATGGCCTTCATCTCCTTAGGAAATACCTGCATTTGTACATATTTTATTAAAACCAATTTACCTTTCCTTAATTCAACTGGAGATAAAGGTCCTTTTTCCTTTATACAGCCCTTCACATTAGAGATGAATCTGAAAATAAAACTAATAATTCTAATTAACTTTACATATGAATTTGTGATCTTAAATATATAGTCAATGTCCTTAACCTCATTTAAAAAGTTCATTTCACAGTTCGGCAATTTACAATTTTGCCTGAATTCCCTTTGGAACTCCTCTGTTTCAGTCACAGTTAGAAGTTCTTTATCACTGTTGTAACTTTCCTGATCACACAAAAAGTCAGGACCATTCCACCACAGTTTAAGATCAAGAATTTTCGCTGGACTAACCCCACGGGAAATTAGGTCTGCTGGATTTTCAGAAGTTTTTACATAGTTCCATGAGAAGTCTTTAGTGTTATTTTGAATTTTAGTGACACGATTCGACACAAAAACCTTAAGTGTTTGAGGTGGTGAAGCAATCCATGCCAGTACTACTGTTGAATCTGAGTATAAATATACTCCACGAAATTGAACGTCCAAGGATGACAGTACCTTAACAGTAAGTTTTGAGAGCAACTCTGCCGCGCACAATTCCATACGTGGAATCGTAATCTTCTTGAGGGGTGCCACCCACGATTTGCTACACAGGAGTGACACCTTGGCTTCACCTGACTCGGAGACAGATCGAAGGTAAATGACGCAACCATACGCATTTTTAGAAGCATCCCCAAATCCGATCAAATCAATATGTTTCGAATTTGGCCATAAAACATGACGTTTTATCTGCAAATGTTTCAACTCTGTCAGTTCTTCGCGAAATTTATTCCAAGCCCTTCTTTCTTGTAGTGGAATTTTATCGTCCCAGTCAAGCTGAAGGAGCCACAATTTCTGCATATAAATTTTTGCTGTGACTATCACCGGACCCAGGATACCGAGCGGATCAAATAACCTTGCAATATCTGATAAGACTGTTCGTTTAGTTACAGAATTCACAAACGGTTCAATTTTAAAACAAAATGTGTCCTTGTTAGGATTAAACAACAGTCCGAGCGTTTTGACAGTGTCTGACTCATGATTGTCAAAATCACACTCCTTCTCCGTAGTTGGTACATTTTGTAGTAATAATTTATTATTAGAGCTCCATTTATGGAGTTCTAGTCCACCCACATTTAACATGGATATTAACTGAAGTTGGAGTTCAATAGCACTAGCTACGTCATTTGTACCGCTGAGGATGTCGTCCACATAAAAATCCTTGCCAGCAGCGGCAGCTAACGGATATTTCTCCTTCTCATCGTGGCATAGCTGCTGAAGCACGCGCATTGCCAGATAAGGTGCACACTTGGTTCCGTAGGTAACAGTGAGCAATTTAAAAACGCATATAATTTCATTTTCATGACCCTTCCATAAAATACATTGTAAATCACACTGATCGGGACTAATGTAAATTTGCCGATACATCTTTTTTATGTCCGCAGTGAAAACTACTGCATGCTTCCTAAATCGCAACAAAATTGAAAATAAATCATCCTGTACAACAAACCCAGAATACAACTTATCATTAAGGGATTCTCCAGATGATGTTACTTGAGAAGCATTGAAAACAACGCGTAATTTAGTGGTACTATTATCCGGCCTATAAACTCCATGGTGAGGCATAATGTATTTTGGACTGTCGTTAGTTACCTGCATATGACCTAAATCTTCATACTCAGTTAAGAATTCCCTATATAATTTTAGATACTCAGGTTCTCTTCTCAAACGTCGCCAAAGAGAATCCAATCTTTTAACGGCAATGTCTTTTGACTCTCCTAAACACGGGGGGTCTTCTTTTAATGGCATTCTAACGACATAACGTCCATCGTCATTTCTGAAATGAGTTTTCATGAAATGATCTTCGCATATTAAACTCTCATCGGTTTGCACTCTTTCTGCCTCAACATTTTCGATCTCCCAAAATTTTCTCAAAGTTATGTCTAAATTTTCCATAATTAACCCACAATGAACAGAAGCTTCGTTCTCTATTGCAACACTCCCAGTAGCAATAAATCCAAATGCTGAATTTTGCAAAATTATATCTGTCTCGGGGGATCCTCATTTGACCGGATTTTAAAATTTCATAGAATAGTTGTGCACCCAACAATATGTCCACAGCACCTGGCCTATTGAAACTCTCATCTGCCAATGTTAAATTCTCTAAATCTAGCATATCAATGTTAAATTGCTTAGCGGGTGCGTAATCTGTTATATTCGAGACTATCAAAAGCTCTACTCCTTTTTCGAAAGTTCTGGTATGATTCGCAATTTTCGTTTTGACTACTGAATTTATCACTGACGATGATTTATTCAAACCAAAAACCACAACATTTATTTTTTCTTTCTTCAAATTAAATCTGTCAGCGCACTGTTTTGATATGAAGCATGACTGACTTCCATTGTCTAATAATGCATGCGCTTCATGGAATATTCCAAAGTTATCCGCAATCATTATTTTAGCTGTGCTCAGCAAAACCATACGAGATTTGTTAACATCAATATTTGTGGCTGTGAAAGATAACGATTCTTTATTCTCAGCTGATGAGTTATCACCACATGCTCCTTTCGGAACGAAAATATTTGATCTTGGATCTAAAACGGCACCCGACATTACAAATGACTTGTCATAATTAGTATCTTTTGCATTGCCCTGCGTACGCCCTTCATCTACTTTTTTATCAATATGTAAAATTGTATGATGCCGTTTTTTACAAATAGAACAATTGAATTTGGAAGAACAATTAATAACCTTATGATGCTTAAGACAATTAAAACACAGTTGATTATTTTTAATTAACTTAATTCGTTCGTTAACTAATATTTTTTTGAAAATGGGGCACATATCAAGATAATGATTCTCATTAGACTTGCAAAGAATACATTTTGAAACCCTAACTTCCGATACAAACACCTTAGAATTATTTTGTGGACTGTACACATTACGATATTTTTGCGAATTGTTTCCAAACTGCGGACGTGAAAACACATTATTTTCTGTTTTACATTTATTCTTAGACGCTACATAAATATCAAAACATCTAGATAATTCTTGCGGTAAATACCAAGATTCTCTTTGCTTTACACTAGGGGTGCACAACCTTTTTAAGCGAAGGGCCATTTACAAAAATGACTGGGTTGTCGAGGGCCTTTCATCAGAAAATTTTTGTTTCGAGGGTGACCGGGGGGGGGGGGGGGGGATCAGATTAAAAAAACATAAATTTTGGAAGGGTAGATTGAGCCCCCTAGGTTCCTTCCTTCCAGTCAACGTATTCAGCTCTGTTGGCAATAATATATATCTACAGTTTACGTTTGTATTTATACAAGAGATATAGCTAAGATTATTTTCAAAGAGTGAAAATACTCCTTGACTTTATTTGAAGGAATAAATTTAGCTTTAAAGATTGCCAGTGCCAAAAAAAAATTCTGCTTTCATGAATGAAGGTGGAGAGGAGGAGAAACATATTCTAAATTGCACTTCTTAACATATTCAGTCATAAAATGTGGATATCAAAGGGGTGCACAACCTTTATAAGAGGCAGTCACAAAAATGACTGGATTATCGAGAGCTAACATCCATAGGTTGGACAAAATTTTGTTTCGGGCAAGGAGGTGTGGGGGGGGGTCGGCCTAAAAGTTCATAAAAATAGCTAATTTTAAAAGGAGGGTTAGCTCCCTATACTCAACCACCTCCTTAGTCAGCTTAACCCAATTCCGTTGGAAAGGATAGAAAAACTTGCAATTTTTTTTCCATGCGCGATTGACAATATTCATAGTTTTTTTCCTAGTGATTGACGAAATTCACGATTATTACGCACACGTTCGGCGAAATTTGCAATTTTTTTCGCATCCGATCGGCGAAATTTACAATTTTTCGCACCTGATTGGCGAAATTTGCGAATTTTACGCTCCAGATTGGGAAAATTCATGATTTTTACGTGCCGATCGGCGAAATTCATGATTTTTACGCGCCCGAGCGGTGAAATTTACAAGCACCCGATCGGCAAAATTCGCGATTTATATGCACCCGATCGGCAAAATTCGCGATTTTTACGGGTCCGATCGGCAAAATTTGCGATTTTTATGTTCCCGATCGGCAAAATTCATGATTTTTACTTACCCGATCGGCAAAATTCATGATTTTTACTTACCCGATCGGCGGAATTTGCTATTTTTATGCGCTTGATTGGCAAAATTTGCGATTTTTACGCATCCGATTGGCAAAATTCGTGATTTTTTCACAGACGATCGGCAAAATTTACAATTTACACGCACCCGATCGGCAAAATTCGCGATTTTTATGTAGACGATCGGCGAAATTTACAATTTACACGCACCCGATCGGCAAAATTCGCAATTTTTACGTTCCCGATCGGCAAAATGCATGATTTTTACGCACCCGATCGACGGAATTTGAGATTTTTACGCGCCTGATTGGCAAAATTTGCGATTTTTACGCATCCGATTGGCAAAATTCGCGATTTTTTCACAGATGATCGGCAAAATTTACAATTTACACGCACCCAATCGGCAAAGTTCGCGATTTTTACGTAGACGATCAGCGAAATTTACAATTTACACGCACCCGATCGCCAAATTTCACGATTTTTACGCATACGATCGACGAAATTTACGATTTATATGTATTTGATCGGCAAAATTCGCGATTTATATGCACCCTATCGGCAGAATTCACGATTTTTACGCAGGCGATCGGCGAAATTTACAATTTATACGCACCCGATCGCCAAAATTCACGATTTTTACGCAGGCGATCGGCGAAATTTACGATTTATACGCACCCGATCGGCAAAATTCACGATTTATATGCACTCGATCGGTAAAATTTGCGATTTTTACGCACCCAATAGGCGAAATTTGGCAAAATTCGCGATTTCTAGGCACCTGATCGGCAAAATTCGCGATTTTTTCACGTCCGATCGGCGAAATTGATCCGCGGGCCACCAGTAATCCGATCGCGGGCCACAGGTTGTGCACCCCTACTTTACACCTATATGAATTTGAAGTTCACGATCTAACGAGTTAAATATTTTATCGGAAATCATTAATTCACACAATCCCTTAAAGTCATTCACCTTTCTTAACTGACAGTAATAATCAAATGTTGCAGTTAATCGCGACGCGAATTGAACATAACTTTCGTTTTGAAATTTTTGCGCCCTTTGAAAATTGTTTAACACTTCCTGTGGAGTGGATTGAAATTCTTTCAACACAACGTCTTTAAGTTTATCATATTTACTTAGGTTATCCTCACTCAAATATACCATTAAATTAGTGGCCTTTTCGCCTAAGATATTTAAAAGAATTTCTGCTCTAAATTCCTCCGGAACATTCTTTGTTTTAAACGCTCTTTCGAGTGATTGAAAAAAAAGATTATACGATTCTGCACGCGACGGTACTGGAATAGTTAAGGTTTTAACACTTTTTAACAAATTTTCTAAACTACAATTCGATAGCTCAGAGTCACTTTTTACTACTGCTTCACTGAAATTATGCGGTGTTTCTTTCTGAATATTAGTAAGCTCTAATTGTTTTTCTAACTGCGCAAGTTTAATTTTTTCCAATTCCAGTGCCGAATCTCTTTCTAATCTATCCCGCTCAGCCTTCTTTTCGTTGTCTTTTTCCTTCTGAGTCACAGATTCAACAACCGTTTCTACAAGGTCATAATTATTCTTATAAACATCGCTCGTTTCAATTAATTCTTTTAGCGACACTATCGTCTGCCTTGTAGGGTAAAGTAAGCTCAAGTTCTTCTGCAACCTCGATTAAATCATTCTTTTTTAATTTTAATAACAACATTTTGTTTGAAAAGAGAACCCAGTAATTGCAATAAATTAAAATCAAACTCAAAACATTTAAATTAAAAAATGAAACTAAACTCAACAAAGTTATAAAATTTACACTCGGAATCAATTCACACGTTAATTATCAATAGAATCCAAAAATGACAAACTTAACTTAAAATCGAAACAAAACACAGCACATTTTGCGAACTCTATTAAATTGACTAAAGCGTACTCACCATTACCATGGAACCACTCATCGTAATCATACACTAGTCTTTAGTTTTCACCAAGTTAATAAACACTTCGAATAATAATTTGAAGACGATGTACATTTTTTTTTTCTCACTGCTTTTACACAGTACACTGTAACATCATAGAACACGATTTCACTTTCACTTTCGATTTCACTTTTTCATTTTTTATGAAGTCCACAACTACTATAATATATCCATAGTCACCTGCGGCACGACGTGACCAACTGAAGAATTCCATTAATACAAGTAAATTTCTCATTCACCGAATAAATCATTTTATTCTCAGCGGACGCAACATCCTACACATACGAAGAAAATCACAACACCCCCTCTCTGAACAGATCGAGAGAAAAAAAACAATCAAACACCTCGCATGCGTGCCCAGCGGCGCCGTTAACAGCTGGCGAATACACTGTCTTTTCCCAACAACATCTGTCGCCATCTGGTATCAATTTTGGCGTGAGCCATGTCATTGCAAGTTTCTGAATTTGATGTGTATATTTCTATTGCTTCTCTCTGTAATGCGTAGTTTAAATTATTGTAATTTGATAATTTTTCAACATTATTGAAGTCTATTGTAATTGGGGATTTATTGTTTAATCTGGCTGTTGCAGTGGTTGATTTACTTAAGTTTATGTCTCTTCTGTGTTCTTTCATTCTCTCTTGAATTTTTCTTGATACTTTTCGGTTAGCCGGGGGCCAGTCACATATGTACAATATATAAATATATATGTATATACATAAGTTAATCAAAGTGATTTATGAGCCAAATAGGCTAAATTATGGTATCATATGAAAATCAATAATTTCATTAGCTATGTGGTATTCTGTCTACACATTATCATTAATTATCTCTTTGGAGATTTAAGTAGAATGATACAAGAAACTTGATATGTTTTTTGAAATTCATAGATATTATAATTATATATATATATATATATATATATATATATATATATATATATATATTAATGCATATATATGTATATACATATATATATGTATATATATATGTATGTATTTATATGTATATGGTGTGCATATATATACAGACTTAGATAAAGTGTAAAACTGTCTGCGAACTCAAATAATTTCTTAAATTTTCTGCAAAAAAACCCGCCGCACCCCTCCTGAGTCCTATATCGCCGCTAACAGCAAAAATGAAAAGTTATATGCGAGTGGAGTGCCACTAAGCAACACCACTAAAAGAAAAAATATTAATTTACAAGCATTATTAAAACTCAGTCAAGAAATGTAGTATTGAATGGTATGCTTCATACAGACAACTAATAAATGAAAGAAAAACTAATGAAAATTAAAAAAAAATTTCTTTATTAAAATGTGAAATATTTTAATCATTAACTTATATAAATATATCAATTTATGATTGCTCAATAAAACTGTTATTTTATTAATCTATAAAATAACTGAAATATGAATAAATGAATGTTAAAATAAAAAAGTTATTAGTCTATGAATGGAAGTAATGAACTCTTACTCATCAGTTTATCTACTGTTTTTGAGACAAACTATTCCTTAATATTGCGACTCTTTCTTATAAAATGCCAGTCACTATGCTTAACAAAGAATTGGCCGTACCGGCATAAGCGTCGCACTTACAATATTTTTAAGTTTTAAACTCGTATGCGCCACGGCGCTTTTTCCAAAAAATACTGTAGCATGGTACATGGCAAATAATTTCTAGCAAACTTTTTTTTTTCAAGTTGAAAAATAGTCTGCAGACCTTCTCAAGAGTCTGCGACGTGCGTCGCACCGATTCTCTGCCCGGGGTCTTGATAATTTTTTTTTATAAAGAAATTTGTAAAAAACATCAAAACTGTCTGCAAACTTTGAAAATTTTCTGCGAACGGCATTCGCGCGTTCGTCTATATTATCTGACTCTGTATATATACATGTATATAATATCACTGGTGCCCAGCTAACCGAAAAGTACCTTTTTCTTTTTGTCATACCTATATATGAACTATCTTTTCCTTCGTTATCTTTGAAATTAATTTTGTATATCCCTGATGTCTGTTGATAATTAAGTTTTTCAATATCTGATCTGATTAATTTGACATACGACTGGTTTTATGTGATTTTAGAGATGTTTTTAAGACTTTCAAAAAATGTACAATGCCAATCTGTATGTTGAAAAAATAAAATAATGTCTGTAAAAATAGGTAGTTTGGGGAATTATTAAGTTAGAAAATGACATTATGAAAAATCATAGATTAAATACAGCATTTAAGATGTAATAACAAACTTTTAAGTTAATTAGGAATAACAGAACAAATTTTGTCTTCTTATGAATATACATAAAACAACAGTGAAGGTCTTAAATACATTTTATGCACATCTCAATTAATTTTATAAATATGGATTAATGATTATGTGCCTTGGGCTGCACACAAAAGGTCGCCAGGCCACAGGTTGAGTATGGCTGGTCTACACCCATAACCCTTATGCTTTTAGTATATTTGTCCAAGTTTTTATTGTTTTTAAAGGTATTTAACCCTTTAACTGCTGTATGAACCACAAACAATTAACTGTATATTTGTTCACTGTGCTGTGTGAATCGTATTTGTTTCTAACCTCGTATAAGTGTTTCATACTAGAAGTTTAAATTAATAAACGAGCTTAAATAAATGCTTCTTAGAAATAAGAAAATCTTGTTTTCTATCGCAATTTTTTAATTTAATAATAGATTTAAAATATTGAGAAAAACATTTAGAATGTTGCCTTTCTTACTTATTTAGATGGCTTTATTTGGTTTATTGTTATCTATAAAATCACACTTTATTTATGTTGATTTTGCTGTTTTATTTTACATAAATTTCTTGTAAAGAATAGATTAGTGCGTATACACATTCTCTTTATCAAATGCATCCTTTTTTGATCAAAGTTTCTTCTTTCTTTCTGTACAAAAAGTGGCAAATTTGGGTGGTAGCATAAACTCTAGAGAAAGATGTGGATTTTCATGTTGTTATTATTTTTATGGCAAATAAGGATTCTTGCTGTCCCTTTTATGAAGTAAGCCTGCAACTATTTTGACTACTATTAGGTAGCTTTCAATACAAAAATGTATAAAGCTACCTATTGCAGCCATTCGGAGGAAAGCAGTTCCGGAAAATTTCGATATATTTTCACCGATCATGACCCCCAGACCCCAAAACCACCCTCCGTTCAAATGTTGATTTAATATATATATATCTGTATATATATCTGACCTATGTCATACGATAACGCTCGTATTTATGAATCAATTTTGATGAAACTAATTGTGTGTATTAAGCTCACCAATGTCTTAACCAAGTTCGTTGGCCAGCTTAGTCTGCCATTTTGTTTCAAGATAGCGGCCATTTAAAAATTTAAAACTAAAATAAATATACAAAAAAGTTAAAAATTCGAATTTATTTTTTAATTACATGTTAGGCCTTGATACAAGGATTCCAGAGCATTTTTTGGTTTACCTCTATCTTAAAAAATGGCTGAGATAGAGCAGTTTGAAATTCTAGGGTGGCTGACATTTTGAAACAAAACAGCACATTAACGCGATTACTCGCGAATTATTTTCTTTCATTGTTGTAATAATTTTCCCAATCATACGCATAAAACTATATATTCATATCCGTTAGCGCCAAATTCTCGCCAAATTTGGCAACCAAAATAAGTCTTCATAAATGAAGCCAATTTGGCTATTGCTCAATAATTTGGTGAATTTCTTATTCAAATTCAGTATTAACGAATCTTTTGTAAACGTTTCTTTGTATTTTAACTTGCTGTTTTCGTGTAACATTAGCTAAAATTTTAAAACGAAGATATAGGAAAGCTACCTTTTCCTCCCGGTACAGGCCGGAAGGACTTTTTTTTTACTGTAGGGTACTAAAGCAACTATTTTTGATGCCATTATGGAGTGGCAGCCCTGAAACAGTTATAAATAATAAACAGGGATGAGTTCCGTATCCTGTACCGCTTTGCAAATTTCACGAAAAAAATTGTGCCAAAATGCCGTTTTGGCGACATGAAAAATTTTCCAAGATGGCAGAAAAACATCATTTTAAAATCTTTATGTTATTTATAAATCAATGATTTTACACCATTTTTAAAAATAGAAAATGATGTAAAAGCATGGATTTATAAATAACATAAAGTTTAAAAACGAAGTTTTTCTGTCATCTTGAAAAAATTTTTACGATTCAGTTACACAAATTTTAGCAGCATTCTAAATAAACTAACGAGTAAAAAACTAAACAAATGTGCTTTTTTAGATGAACATAAAAAAGAGAAAAAAACTTATCAGAAAATATTTCAAAAACTGTTATAAATTTAATGTAGATAAAATCTTGCTCACAACTGCAAAAAAAAATTTATTAAATATAAAATAAAAGTAAAAGGATAAATATAAATAAATACCAATAAATGAGATGGCGATTCAGAAAAAAGGGAAGTTTCATACAAAAAATTAAAATATTTACACAAAAAAAAAACAATCAGTTAATATTTACAAAAAAAAAAAAAAAAATCAATAATTTAATGTTTACAAAAAGGGATCCCAGTCAGGGTCTGAAACATTGTCAAGATAAGGTACTTTGCCTTCTAACTGAATTGAATTTAAATTTTGATGGACTTTTGGTAATGCATTTACAAATGTTTTCAGACTTTGCCATTGGTCATAGGCGTAACTAGTGGGGGGGCCGGGTGGGCCGTGCCCACCCCAGGTAGTTCCAGTGCCCACCCCAGAATTTCAAGTTCACGTGAAAATTTTATGACTGCGATATGGTCAAAATTTTAATTTTCAAATATTTGAATGATTATACCAATAAATTATACTATATATTTCTGATTTGAGAACTAATGTAACGAAAACGGCGCGCACGCATATGTAAATGTGTGTGTGTGAGGTATAAAAGAAGCAACAGACAAAGAAAATCCTATTACTCTTCTACAATCTTTGCAACACTTATATGACCCGGAGGGTTCCAAAAGGAACAAAGTGAAATATTATCTGAAAGCTCTAAATCTGAACGAGAGTTTTCTTTTTTTGTCACGAGGTGATGGGGGAAAAATCAGTTCCAGACGTCCAGTTCCATATTCTTTCAACTAAGTCATCTGCTGTGGTGAGAGCTGATGAGAGAGAGAAGGCGATAGTGGGGGGCACAGGTGCCCGAACAGTTTTTTTTCTTACAAAATAATGACCAATTTAAAAAACAGGATGTAATTGGCAAATTACTGATCAATTAATTGTCTTGTCTGAGTGATGAGATACGCAAAAGTCGTAAATGAGAACATCATCGCGGGGGGCTTACCCTTTACTTTGAGGGTTAAGGTAGTGCGAATTTTTTGCAATTTGCCTGCGGCTGTAAGCGTGTGGGATTATTTCCCTTTTCTAAGTTTGCATGCGTAATTATCAGTGCGCAAATAAATTCTGTAGTTTTGGAATTTTTTGTTTGTATTGCTGCATGCTGCTTCATGGATCGAGGCTTTTTGCTTCATGTTTCTGAATGTACTTTTTGTGAGTAAATTTTTCCTTATCAATCTTTGATATTCTGAATAAATAGAACGGCTTAGTGAAATAAGATGTTACGTAACAAAAATAAAATTCTGAGACAATTTAAATGAAAGCTTTTAGTTGCAATTTTTGTTTTATTTTTGTTCTTGTACCTTGTATTTAGTAAGTTAACGAGTAGTACTAAGCTCTCTCAGAAAAACTTAGCAATATTTAATTTTATAATATAAAAATTATTAATATTTAAGTTATTTTTATTAAAATATTAACTTTTAATAAATAATATATCAGATTTTAAAGATTAATTAAAATATAGGTATTTTACCTTTACCATATGACATATTATCTCATAACACTCTCATCGAAAAAATAAACTGTATTTTGAGAAAATGTAACATAATAGGTTCTTGCTCCAACCTCTTTAATTAATGTCATTTATTATTTAAAAAAAAAAAAAAAAAAAAAAAAAAAAAAAAAAACTATTTGGTAAAGACAGAAATTTATTTATGAAATTGTCAAATTTAAGCTTTTTTTTTTTTTTTTTTTTCAAAATTTTAGAAAAATCCTGTATGTTTGCAACTTCTAAAAATGATCGCCCGCTGTGGTGCATTTAAAAATTTCATTGATAAATCAAAAGGAGCAATAATTTTGTTTTGCCGAGTTGCCAATTGAAAAGAATTTTTTTTCTTACTGACTTACTGTTTCTTTCTGACAAATAACACTATATAACAGTAAAATTTTCCTTCTATGTCCTTAAAAATTTCTTTTCAATTTTGGAATATTTATTTTAAAATAAAGGAGCTCTTATAAATTTATTTTAATTTAGAGAAGGAATTATGGAATTTAACGTTTCATTAATTAATAATTTTTAAGATCATCCTCTTCTTAAAAAAAAAAACTGAAAGCTTTTTAGCTCACAGCACAGGCTATCAAAGCCTGACAGCTTATGTGCCCGCCGGTTCTGTATGTACGTACGTACGTATGTATGTATGTCTGTATGTACGTAACGCGATAATTCTTGATAGAACTAACCGTTTTACTTTAAATTTTGTTTATAGGTTCCTTGTAATAAGGCGCTTCCCTGATTAGTTTTGGAGGTTCATTGGTTAAGCATAAACGGGGGAAATGGGGGGCTAACCCCCATAATTTAGATAAATAGGTTTTTCATGCAGAATTATCCCATTTTCTACAAATTTTGTATATAGGTTCATTTTGATAATGCGCTTCTGTCAATAGTTTTGGGGGTTCATTGGTTAAGTATAAAGGGGGATAACCCCCCCCCCCCATAATTTAGATAAATGAGTTTTTATGCAGAATTATTCGATTTTCTTCAAATTTTGTATATAGGTTCATTGTGATAATGCGCTTCTCTGAAGAGTTTTGGGGGTTCATTGGTTAAGTATAAAGGGGAAAGGGGGGGCTAATCCCCCCTTAATTTAGATAAATGGGTTTTTCATGCAGAATTATCCGATTTTCTTCAAATTTTGTATACAGGTTAATGGTGATAAAGTGTTTTCCTGATTGGTTTTGGGGATTCATTGTTTTAGTATAAAGGGGGTAACGGAGGGCTGCCCCCCCTTAATTTAGATAACTGCGATTTTCATACAGAATTATGCGATTTTCTTAAAATTTTGTATATAGGTTCATTGTGATAAGGCGCTTTCCTGATTAGTTTAGGGGGTTCTTTGGTTAAGTATAAAGAGGGTAAAGGGGGGGGGGTTATCCTCCCCACTTAATTCAGATTAATGTGTTTTTCATGGAGAATTATCCGATTTTCTTCAAATTTTGTATATAGGCTCATTGTGGTAAGGAGCTTCCCTGGTTAGTCTTGGGGTTCATTGGTTAAGTATAAAAGAGATACGGGGGGGGGGGGTAATCCCCCTTAATTTAGATAAATGGGTTTTTCATGCAGAATTATCCGATTTGCTTCAAATTTAGTATATATGTTCATTGTAATAAAGGTCTTCCCTGATTAGGTTTGGGGGTTCAATTGTTAACTATAAGGGGGTGGGGGAACGGGGGGATGATCCCCCTTAATATATTGTCGATTTCTATATTTTTCGAGGGGCTTACTTCAAATTCTTTGAAATAAGTGTATAATATACAATTAGTGTGAATAGCCTGTGAGTTCAATGCCCTCGGTTTAACTGGGCAGTTTTATTTATTTTTTTTTTTTTTTTGTGTGTAAAGTTTACTTGTAAAATAACTCATTGTTGTACTCATTCCTCAAAACACAAGTATTTGTGTTAAATATGGTGTACAATTTACTTTAAAGTTTATTTTTGAATACTTTTAAATCTTAAAATACATTAATATTAGGCCTACCGAATTTTCAGCATCTGGTTTACAGATGTCGAATATTCGCTATTGGATCAAAATCACTAATCGATGCATCTCTATAAGCACCTTTCAAATGTGATACAAATAATTTTGAAGAATACTTTTGTTTTCCCATGAAAAAAAGGTAAAACTTAAGCTTTTTTATTTATTTATTTTGGGCGAAAATTATTTCAGGTAAAAATGTTTTCCATGTGAGTTCTCTTTAATCAAATCTCTTTCTGCGGAATTCTGATGGAGCTAATTAAATTTAAAATCAATCCACTACTATAGAAATCATCGTAGTTTTAAAATTATAATGTACTATTAAAATTTAAGAATATATATATATATATTAAACTTTAAAATACTTCTGATTTCTTTTTTTTTTTTTTTTTTCAAGATTTTATACACTATTTTATGTGATATGTCAACTTTTGAAAGGACTATAACTTATACAGTATCGAATCTAAAAATTGTGTTCTTATAAACATATTTTGCACATGTTAAAAATTGAGGATTTTATGCAATAAAACAGTGGAGTAGCCACTGAATTTTAAATAAAAAACGCATCGTTTTCAGTAACGGTTTCGAAGATTAAAAAAAAAAAAAAACATAAGAAAAAGTAAAATGCGGTCTATGTAGAGATTGACCGCAACTATCCAATGCAAAAAATAAAATAGAAAATCATTTTAAAAATATGAAAATGCAAACTAAATATTGGATGTTTTCGCGTAAGTGAAGTCTCTTGTCAGAATGGCAGGCTGACGTATCATTTTTACTGCAGTTAAAGGAAACATTAATTGTCTTTTGCTTATTTAAATGTATTCGTCCCTCAAAATAAAAACTAATCTTTTCCTTCCACTCCTCAAAATATTCTTTTTCACATTCTTACATTTCTTAAAATTTTTAAACAAATTTAGAGTTTACATTAATGATTTCAAGAAAAATTTTCTCTAATTTTCCCGTTTATTCATTCTTAAAATAAATAGATTCAGTTTACTTTACCTGCATAAAATTACAGTGATCGGAAAACTTCTACATTTTAGACAGGTTTCAGTTGTATACATTTTTCAGACATGTATAAATTATATCTATATGGTATTCGTTCTATCGGAACCACGAAATTTTTCTCAAGACAGTTTTCTGTAATAGACACAATTCAACATTTTGCTGTTGGAGAAGTGGAATTCGGTAAGAATCAAAACATTCATTTTTTTTTAAATGAATTTTGGGGAAGTGATAGTTTAAGTGCTGTGTTTAAAACCGGGACAGTAAAGAGATGTATTGGGACACCCAGACATTATGCCTAAAATTGGGTCTCTCTCGGAACTTCTAGTCATCTTAAAAATTTCAATGGCACAATGAATAGCAGTGGTGCCGACTTATATGGGCCCGTGGGGCTTTAGCGTCGAGCCCGCCCAATAATTTTCTCCCCTGACCCACCTAATTTCCCTTGTTTTATTTCACTACGTATTTATTTAAATTTTTAAATCTCTGAAACAAAATTTCATTTTCTATTAGTGGACAACAAATAAGAGTGAAATATGCCAGCCCAGGATATCGTCGGGATAGCTCAGTAGGGAGAGCGTTGGTACGGCAAACCAAAGTACCCAGGTTCGAGTCCTGGGCGTTAGTCCTGTGTGCCTTGGATATAATTTACTTAGTTAAATATACTTTCCTCTGTTCATTATGAAAATTTCATTTTGTTGACGTTGAAAAATAGCATTGACATCCGTAACAGAGACATCAAGAGCACTAAATGTTCTTCAGTACACATATAATTATTAAATTTCTCTCAACAGTTCAATTTCCTATATACTTGATCAGCAGTATTGTTGTCGTACGTAAACCAAAAGGCAAATGCTAGAATCATGTGAACTTTAATGACTATGCTATTGAGAAAGAGAATGTATACGGAGCATTTAAAAAAAAAGATTCTAAAATGTATACGGCGAGTAACTTCGTATGCCCTCCACTATACCCCTTTTGATCAGTGAGTATAAATCAGTGAGTGAACATTATCTATATTTTAGTGTCCTAATCCTGATAATTATAAAGCTCATAAATGACTGAAATGCTTTGCTTCTTGTGTTTTTAATTTGTATTGATATTTATGATATTATAGTAAATATTAACGTTATTATGCAAAAGAATTCACGAATAACATAAGCAAATAAAACGTGCCGTGCTATTTTGCTTAAAAAATTTGGGCCCATACAATATATTTCAAAAGTTGGCTCCATTGATCAATGGCATTCCTAAATAATAACCTTGATAATAAGTTGTTTCTAATTTTAAGTCAAAATTTTCATTAAATTAACGAGTTTGGTCTCAATGCAGTTTTTTTTTTAATATTCTTGTACGCATCAGTGGCGCAGCCAGAATTCTGCTCAATGGGGAGGAGCGGTTTGAATTGTTGATAATGGTGGTCGCTGGTTACTTGAATCACCGGCTAATCGAATCAGTTTAGCTAATGAAGTAATAATCATTTTTTTCCCTCGAAGAGTAGAATCAATAGTTACGTTGACCATAATTCATTTCAGCAACGTTTACTTATATAAGAGTTAGAAAACATAAAATGCACCAATGAAATAACAAAAAACTGTTAGATTAATATAGTGTTTGAAAAATGAGGAGGCAAACTTAAGAAATGGAAGGGAATAGTACAGCAAACAATTTTTTGTACAGAAAATCAGGAATCTATATATTTAAAACGCTAAGCGATTTCTTTCGACAATCCGTGAGAACAAACTACTGCATCAAATTACATCATTCTTTTTTTAAATGAAAGATATTTGGACACAGATTTGTTATCGTGCATTGGTTTATTCGAAAATTTAATTAATTAACCGTAATTTTCAATTAAACTTTTACTTCTGCTAATGACGTCATAATCGGATAACGCCTACTGTTCCGAAGCACAGAGTTTATTTTCTAAACTCTGTGGTTGAATAAAAGAGAAATAATAAATATTAAAAGCACGCGGTTTTAAGGACGAATTTGTTAATTTGCAAGTTAAATTTCGGTAAAAATACTTATCCGCGTGTTTTATAAGGGAATAAAAATTCATATTTATTGTGACGTCACGGGAATATTGTCCATTGGGTTTATTTTATCATTATGCATTATAACTTTGTTGATGCCATTTTTTCATTACAATTAAATACAAAATATATTTATATTTGTGTGCATGGTGTTTAAGCATTAATGTAAGGTACATGAAGTACGTGTGAAAAGTTTGCGCCGGGGAAAATGACGTTATGCTTAGCTTGAAGTGCATTTTAACATTGATAAAACTAAAGAGAAAAATGTATATGATTGTGTTAACATGACATAATTTTACTGATTTTTGCATTCATAATTATAAAGATTAGAATTGGAGCCGTCATTGATTTCTTCATCTTGATTGCATACCTTGATTACATGTTACCAATTGCTTTTTTTTTTAAATTATAGGATAGAAGATTTCCTTTTTTAATTAAAAAAAAATCACAAAAGTAAAGGATTTCAGGAAATTTAAAGTTATTAAAAATAGTGTTATGGTAGAAAAAAATCTTGAAATAATGATTGTATTTTTAGCTAGAATAAACAATGTAAGTTTAATATTTCATAGGAATTATTTTGGTAGATTTATTATAAGTTCATTTAACAGTTCCTTATTAGCGCAAAGTCCTATTTCTTTCACTGTGAATTTCTCTTTCGATGTCAAAAAATGTTTTTCCACTTTTGGACGCCAGCCAAAATACAGTGGCAATTTTTAGAAATGTACAACAGTTGTGACAACAAAGGCGCTGTCGCTTTAGCTTTCATCGCGCTTACATCACTTCGAAATACTACAAATTTCTATTTTTTACTACATTTTACAATTTCAATTCTTACATCATCAATTAGAAAAAAAATTAGCTTTCGATTGAAATTTATTTGAAAACTGCCGATTAATTTAACGACTTTTTAAATAATCTTCAAGCATGAAAAGTTTTTCAATTCTATCTTATCAATGACTACCAGTTTACTTCAATAATGTAAAATAGCCCCTGTGAAAGTTGCTACAATTGAAAATAGATTTCCCTAACCATCATAAAAGGTGAATAATTTTTTTTTTTTTTTTAAAGTGATAAATCATAACATCAGATTATCCATAAGATAGAACATTTTGGCGCTAAACAAAAATCTGTCAGGAAAAATATATATATATATATATATTTAGCTTATGTTGAACATAAAATTGATATGTTGAATTCGTTGATGAATATGTTCCATCAGATATCAGGATATGCTAGGAATTGCATTTTTTTATTTTTTTACATTTGCCAACTGTATAAGGGGGAAAATAATATCCCCGACTGTGATGGAAAAGGGATAATCATCCTGATTATGTCAAGGAACCGAAGAAATCATACAAATAAATTACACTTGAAAACATTAAAAATCTCCCTCATCTGCAGATAGATTTATTACTGTAAAAAACTTCTTAATCTTTGCATAAAAATTGATTAGTTTAAAACAATGGATGCATTTTAGAAGATATGGACTTGAAACGAACAATGATTAAAGAGGACATTTTAAAACTTTTAATATAATCATTTTAAAACTTTTTTAACGTCGAATTTCGATGGTGCTTTTGGGCAGATGCAATGCACATGCGCATAGGAGCTCATTCGGTTGCATTATCATAGGGGGGGGGGAGATGTGTGCTTTATTTACTATGTTCTGTTATTTACTGAATATGATATGAACGTAGGAATATACTATTTGTATATACTTCATAGGTCCATGAATTTTTTTTCTTGCCGTGGGGAATATGGTGGTAATGTCAAACTGATTTGCATTACACAGTTATTTACGGATTGTTTGTTTGGAGTTTGCATCGGAAATAGTATTGTATTTGACTGGGGAAAAAAAAAAATATTTGAAAGACTGTTTTATACGCACCCCTTCATAAATAATAAAGAAGCTTATTTTACTGATATTATAATAGTATTTTTTTTTTGCGTCAAGTTTTGACGGGTTCCATCTAGTCTATTTTTAAATCAGAAATACATAGGATTTCATTCCAAGACAATCCCGAATTCTTGTTCTTAACTTTAGTAATAATAAAGCAATTTTAGCAAAATTTCCAATAGACTTTACTTTGCGTCAGATGTAAAATAACACGAGAAGAGGTAGAATTTATTATAATCCGCGTCCAAACAATGCCAAACTAAGTATTCCATATTTTAGGATGTAGTTGACATTAAATGCGGTATCGTTGACTGAATTACTGACTGTGCACTTCCAGCACTTTATTTGACATCTAATTTCGTATACAGTGTACTGAAAATTTCGTTAAAATATCTTCATTATTATTAAAGCTCTCTAAAAATACTTGGATTCGACTTGACTTCCTATAGCCTATATTTTTCTCACTAAATAAATGGATCGCGACCTGGTTTCCTATACAAAAATCTTTAATTGTAGTGTGCTCTACCACCTTTTACAGATTGTTCTACTTTTTTTTTTTAAACACATTGTTTATGTGTTAAGTATGTGTGCTTTCTAAATATTATTTGTTTTTAACTTTTTTCATGATTTTGGAGAATATTTATCTATTAAAACACACATAAATAACGCCTGCATTCAAGTCTAAACATACACACAAATATTATACACACATACAAACTATAAATACAATAAACCCAACAAGTGTGAAAAATTAGCCAGAGCCAGGAATCGAACCTAGGACCACAGCATACAAGACTCATGCTCTAACCACTGAGCTATACCACTGAGTCACTTGCCCGGCCACCTGGGTCTGCAATTTATTAGTGAGAAATTGCAGACCCAGGTATTGGCCGGCGTAGCTCAGTGGTTAGAGCATGAGTCTTGTATGCTGTGGTCCTAGGTTCGATTCCTGGCTCTGGCTAATTTTTCACAATTGTTGGGTTTATTGTATTTGTAGTTTGTATGTGTGTATAATGTTTGCGTGTATGAATGTTTATCTATTTTTAGTTTTCTGTTAGAAACACCTATGCAGAATGAAAGATAGGTTGTACCTGCCTTCGGCCGTGGAAAAAAAAGAAAATACATTATAATAACATTTTTGAAAAAAGAGGGTACTTTTTAACTTTCTCTGCCCCTTCCTGAAAGTAGGGGCGAAAGGATCTACTTATATATACTTTTATTTAAATGAAATACGTTATAGCTAAAACTCTAAAATATATTCCAGTTTTTACTTCTTATCTGATTTAAACACGACTGTAATTTTGTCCACATGAAAAACAATATGTCATAATTTTGATGATATAGAGGCAGCATTATTTAAGATTTAATAAGTGTAGATCAATGTATAACTAATTTATTACTTATTAATTTCAGTTAAAGCATAATTAGCATAAGTTTGTGTGTAATTATAGTAAATTTTATAAATTCTATGAAAATGCTTCATATTTAACGCTTTTCTTTTGAAAACCTTGCTCATAGGCATGTATCTGTAAGTCAAAGTCAATAAAATTGCAATCAGTGCTTCTTTCCTCCGGGGAACGCGTGGCCTGAAGAACATTTCGAGCTACCTTACTAGCTAATGAACTACACTCTTTAAATATATAGCCCCCACCCCCCACACCTCAGGAACAAATTGTTCGAATGAAACACTACAATAATCTGTTCAATCAAAAACACATTTTACATTTATATCTTTATAGCGCATTTTCTTAATTCTTACTTTGTCAAAGATTTTTACCTGCATCACTCACATACCTTGGTCTTAGAAATAACTGATAGCAAAACACAAAAGAAGATGCACATGCAGAGGTCTGTTTAGGCTCGGTCCTGGCCCGAAACCGGACCAACCCACGGGCCAGTCTCCGACCTATTTTCATTCATGGCGATCGGACCGGGCCTGGCTTCCTTTTTTCCAGGCCGGGCTGAAACTGGAATTCATTCTTCCTAAAGGTCTAGACGAGTTGAAATTTTCGGGTCCTGTTTTTATCAAGCCCATATGAAAATAATTGGTCCTGCCTATCCTGACATGACCCATGCAAAAATCAGTAAAATTTCGATCGGCCCAACAATTTTTGCAAAAAATGCATATATTTCTAAATCGTCATTGTTCTATATTAAAATTTTCAATTTATTCTTTTTAAAGAATAGTTCATTTTCTAGGCAATTAAAATTAAAGTACAATAAAGCGTGTGAAAAAAAACCTGCCCATGACAGAATCCTGTTTCAAACGGAAAAATGTATTTATCCATGCAAAATGAACATAATAATACGTGAGAAAAGAATGTAATATATTTACAACCGACAGTGTATGCTAAGAAGGTAACTTTCCTATAACGGATATTTCTGTCCTCCTACGTGATTCCGTCTTAGATATTTTTACTATACTAAAGAATATTCAGGTTTTTTAAGTCTCCAAGCCATGTAATATGGATTAAAGTTATTAATAACAACTGAGTCATTTGCATACAAATCGAGATCCCAGTAACAAAATAAATATCTCAGCACAAAAGCGTTTTTTAAAAAACGAAGAATGCAACAAACATGAAAAGAAAAACTAAAATAAATATTTTTGTCAGAACTCCTCGTAGAAGACAATTTTTAACCATACCAGTGTAAAAATATGTTTTTGTTGAAATTCAGGCGAGCTAGGAAGGGATAATTACGTTTTTGTATGAGCCAGGCCGGTCTCGGGCCGAGGTTCTAGCTTTTATACTGGGTCGAGCCAATAAACTATGTGCATGGCCCGGACCGGATTCAAGTCTAACTTTTAGCTTTTTTTTTTTGTGCCAGGCCGGCCTAATATACATACATATATTTTTTACGATCCGGATCGAACTTTTAACTATTATACACGGCTGAGGGGCAAAAAAATTTCTACAAGTCGCCGCGCTCGAACAAAGAAATTTCTCCGGTGCAGACCTTAACAGAAAGTCTCAAACTGAGAAAAACCTATAAACATATATTTTATGTTTTTTTTTTTTCCTCCTGGAAATTGATGTCTATTATCCTTTTGAACATGGAGCAAACACAGAAATTCAATTTAAAAACTATCCACTGTATAATACTCAAAGCGTATGACGGTCGAAATAATGATTCTTTTACTGTAAGATGTCTGAAAAATGTAATTGCTACCCTTTTTCAAAACAAATGACAGTTTTCACTTAACCAGTGCATCTAAGATCTAATATACGCTTCCACAGTTTAAATATAATATTCGCGATCTAATTGAATCACTTTGTTGAATATAATTTGATTCAACAAAGCTGCGAATTTCAAATAAACTAAAAAAACTTAATATTAACTTTAGTTTCGATTCATAAAAGCGTCTAATTTGCTTAACTAGTGATTCATATAAGCGGCAATTATAATATTTTTTTAACTCTGGAAGGGGTTTTACCCCTCCCCCCCCCCCTTGGGCTGTGCCACTGGACGCATACACACATACAAAGGACTTATGAAGTTGGGGGCCTGTGCCCACCCCACAAAATAGCTCTAGTTACGCCTCTGCCATTGGTCTTCGAAATTCCAAAAGCTTGAGCCCCTTAATCCCAATAAAGGGTGCATTTTATACAGCTAATGCAAAAATCCTAATATAAAACAAAAAGAAATTACATAAAACAAAAGAAATAAACAACAGAGCAGAGCAATCGAGGATTACCTTACAGCAGCAGAGACGCGACCGAATGTGTGTGGGCAAATTAGTTATCTAATGGAATTCAAAATTTAGCTGACTAGTGGCTCACGTGATACTAATTAACAAATAAGCTTCAAGAACTCGTGTCTTCAAACGTGATTTCTGAAAAAAAAGCAACCCTACAGCCGAAAAGCCAGGCGAGGCCATTTGTCAACAATTAAACTTAAACCAGATCGAAACATTTATCTTGCCAAAAATAATTGCCAAATTCTGCGGCACAGGATATGGGACTTTTCCCAATAAACGTAATAATAAATATCACAATAAATCGTAAATATGAACACTTATTTACACATAAACAAAATAACCGGGTTACCATGTTTGGCATAAAATTGCGATTTTGTTGCAATCGTGCCAATGTGGTGCATATATGACATCTGTGCCTAGAAATTGCCATCAGATCAAAATATAATATTACCACAGATAGAAACCTACATTTTGATAAACATTTATTAAAAATCAGTTGTAATTTAAAATGATAAAAAAATCACGAATATACTTCAATAAAGAACCAAGCCCAAAAATATATTTTTAGCGCAGTTGCCAGAATTTTATTTTACTGAATCAGATTAATAGTGGAGACCGGTACACACTGGACCTATGGGCACAGTAGACCATCTCCTAATATTTTATTTATTATTATTATTTTTTTAAGCTTCTCATCTATCCTAATAGACAACAGCACTGCACTGATTATTTACAGCTTTCAGAAAATATGCTTAACTCAGATTGAATTATTTTATCCTGATTGGGTGTTTTGAGCTTCTAAAAGTAAAATTTTTCATCATCATATTTTTATTTTTTTAGTAATTAAAGGTTGTAGATAAATAAGATAAAACAGCTTTTTTGCAAAGCTAAGATACTTATTTTTATTTAACTTTAAAGTTAATATGTTTAACAGAAAGCTATAAACAATATTAATATGATTATTTATTGAACTTCAACATGGGGCACAGTGGTCCACAATCCACTCTGTTCCTGTAATGCAGAATGTTCAAAATATTTAATAATTGCTTATTTTATATAAAGAAATATTGTTTTAAAGTAGTTATTTAACTGTAAAATAAAGTAAACAAAGAAAAATAACAATTTATTTAACATAGTAAGAAATATTTTCTTTTGTATTTACTGCCTTAGATAAATATAACTGTAGTCTAATTGATGATGATTCTATTCAAGTGAGATTCATGAGACTCAAATTGAATGGAAATCAGTTTATTTTTCCTGAAACTGTAGATGAATCTATTGTTGATGTCAATGATTTCATAATATTGCTCCCAGGCCCAAAACTATTTCAGGAAAATTCCATGCTCAATCTTACTCATAAGTATTTTGGAATTTCATTTTCAAATTTTAATGTGCGCTGATTTTTTTGTACTTAAGTAATAACTTCATCTAAATTGCAGTTGTTTCTGTATTAATCTGTTATTCCTAGGAGATGGGTCCTAGGAGGATGGTACCTAGGAGATGGTCCAATTTTTGCTAAATTGAATTCTGAAAATTAAATATGAAATATTCTACTGATATAGCCATTGTTCAGTTATTCTACATCTACAATATAATTAAAAATTATTGCATACTTTAAACATTCAAGTAAAACAAAATAATGTGCATATTCTCTGAGAGTATGTGAAAAATTGAATGATGGTACTTCAAATTTATTACATGACAGATCCTGCAACTATAGTATATAGATTATTCTTATTTGTTTTGATAAGGGCTTCAATGGAACCAAAACATGTAACCACCAGTTTATTAAAACTTTGTTTACTGTTTTTATAGTTTTTATTTTATACCTTTTAGCGATTTACTGAAGTATATTATGGTATACCTACACTTTTATTTTTTGTCTTTTACTAGATAAAAACCTAGATCGGTTAGAAGAAGCTAAAGAAAATTTTCAACTCATACAACAAGCATACGAAATACTCTCAGATCCCCAAGAAAGGGCATGGTATGATCGGCATAAAGATGATATATTAAGAGGAGGTATTTATTTTATTTTATTTAGATATTTATGACATTTTCATCTTATGCATGGACTGTAAGACATCTATTATCTGGATAATGAGCCCATTAGCATGATTTACTGTGAACCACTTCAGAAAATTAAAATTTATATCTGACCCTAATAGTACTAGGACAAGAGACAATAATATTAACATCTTAGACAATAATATTAACCCATGCAATAAAAATTTTTATTTACAAAGAAATAAAAAATACAATAATCAACAATAAATGGCTAAAATTTGCTTTATGTCTCTAGACTAAAGCAAATTTTGGCCATTTATTTTTAAGCTGTTAGATTTATCTGCAACCCCTACTGCCATACTACATTGTTTGCTGCTTCTGGAATGATAAGTGGTTTTATCTATATAGGTCTTAATCATTACTGTATTTACAAGCAGGCTGTGACAAATGTGATCGTCAGTCGCCAATAACAGCCAAAGCATTTTAACTGGCGACAGTGTTTATACTACTCTTTAAAATTAATTCATTAACTGAGTTGAAGACTTAAAGCAATTTATGATAAATTATTATTGTTATGCTAGCAATTATGCTTCCTCAATCAATTTATAAAAAAACTTTTGTGCTTTTAGAAAATGCATGTTTAAATATATTGTGTGAGTGGGTATAAGGTGCAAATGTTTTTTACTGGTGACCATCTTTTTTCTTATTTGTAGAGCCCTGTATATAAGTATTGGGGTTGGTTTTCCAAACAAACTTAGTAGTGTGTGTCTCACTATCTTCGTTATTTTAGAGACCCAGCTTCGTCAGTGCAGACCCAGGCTTCATCCATTCATAAATTGTTAGTACATCAATCACTATAACCAGCCTTATGTTTCTTATGCCTATAAATCATTAATATGTCAACTTATCATATTGTGATAAAAACACCAAAAATGGCACATACATAGTTTAGTATTTGTTATTTTTGATTGATTAAAAAAAAAGTTGGTGATTTTTTACTTTAACGTTGATTATTTAAATCTGACCAATTAATCAAATTCTGTTGTCAAACAATGTGATTTTCAATGGTGGGCATTAGTGGATAAGCATGATGTTCATTATTGTCAATTAGGCTACTTGTAAATCACACATAATGTACGTATTCCATTTTTGTGGATAAGTCAGTTTAGTGTATGAAGATATAAATTACTATTTCTCTATTTTTGTCTTGCTAAAAAAAAAAAAAAAAAAAAGATTTGGGCCCTTTTATTTACGAAACAGGATATAGTGAGTTGTTTTCAAGATAAAGGAATTTTGCCATAAAAAAATGTGTGCATTAAAATGCCGATGCAGTTTGAAACACTGTGACAAGCAAATATCTATACACTAATTAATTTGTCAGCAGAGCTGAAATTACGCTGTAAATTAATGAAATTGAATTATCACTTTACTAAACAGCTTACAATCATTAGAGTGAAAAAATGTCCAGACCAGGGTTCGATCACGGATCCCTTGGTATAGCGCACCAAGCACTTTACCAATTAAGCTATCCAGACGACATCCAGTCTAGCATTCTCTCACTCTTATATGGTAAGGCTACAACCACGCAGCACAAGATGGAAAGTCAATCATGAGCACAATACCGTTGCCATGCATGAGACAAATTAAACCCAGTATAGGTGAATATTTATACACTAATTAATTTTTCAGCAAAGCTGAAATTATGCTGTAAATTAATGAAATTGAATTATGATTTTACTAAACAGCGTAAATTTCACTCTAATGGTTGTATGCTGTTTAGTAAAGTGATAATTCAATTTCATAATTTACAGCGTAATTTCAGTTCTGCTGAAAAATTAATTAGAGTATAAATATTCACCTATACTGTCTCATGCATGCCAACAGTGTTGTGCTCATGATTGACTTTCCATCTTGTGCTGCGTGGTTGTAGCCTTGCCATATAAGACTGAGAGAATGCTAGACTGGATGTCGTCTGGATAGCTTAATTGATAAAGCACTTGGTGTGCTATACCAAGGGATCCGGGATCGAACCCTGGTCTGGACATTTTTTCACTCTAATGATTGTATGCTGTTTAGTAAAGTGATAATTCAATTTCAAGCAAATATCTATTAAACAAATGGGTAAGTGTGATCGAAGATCACACAAAGGGCTTCGTTTAATATTCCTATCAAAACACTTTATCCTTTAATAAATCCAAATAAATTTCATTTTCCAAAAAACAAAAAGTCATGTTTTTTTTTAAATAAAAATTTATCGGTCTATTTTTTCGGTTTTTTTTTCGAATATCTGAACCGGCCCCATAGTGGGCGAAGTCCGCTGTTCGGCTGTGTCATTATAATATTTGTCATGTGGACCAAATGCGATATTTAATAAAAAGTAGTTCCCCTCTCTCCCCTTCTTTATTAACAATCCCTATTCGCATTATTAATTACATCATTGTCTATTAGCATTTTATTTATTTATTTTAAATCAGCATTTTGTGATAAAATATAACTTTGGTTATAATAATGCGTTCTTTATAAAAATTAGATTTTTGGTTTCACCATAAAAAAAATATGCATATATGCATAGTTTTTAAATCGGTATATGCAATAATAAAAAATAAATTAATAGTGCTTTTAATCTCTTACTACCAACAAAATCTGTATTTTATTTATCTTCCTACCTTCTAAAAAGCCAGGAGAGTCTCTGTTCTCACACACCAGCTGTTCGTCTGTGGTTTTCCAATGAAAGGAAATTAAACAAATTTATTCAAATCTATTTTTAATTAATATTTACACTTCTAGAAGGAGTAATTAAAAAAATTTTAGCAATTCTGATAGCTAATTTCTCTTTTTGTGTGAGTGTCTGAAATTTCATGATCCTAGGTGGAATAGTTTATGAGATAGGGTGTCTTTGAAAATGTCCAATCTGTTATCGCCATTGTAATGCTGTGACTATGGCAACCCTTCCTTATCTTTTGGAATTTTAGAATGAATTTTCTTTGCAGTTTGACTAAATTCTACACTTTAGTTGAATATTTTTTTCCTTTAATGAGTGGGTTTTTAGGGTTTTCATTAATATCTTGTGTTAATGAAGACGTTTTCAAAAATTTATGATTTCCAGTGTGACAGTAGGTATTCAACTCTAAGTACACAAAATTTCAAGTCTCTAATTTATACAGTTTCCGAGAACAGACTCTGTGATGGACAGACAGAAAAGCGAGACGAATAGTGTTTCGTGAGATGAACGAATCCCTAAAAAGGAATGTGGTTTGATGGCTTCAAAATTACATTTGTGAGTTAATCAGTTTAAGGTAGACTAAGTAAGCTTAATCAATTTAAGTTAGACCAAATAAGCTTAACCAATTTAAGTAAGACCAAGTAAGATTAATCAGTTTAAGTTAGACTTGCTAAGATTTATTTAACTTGTTTGTTTTAAAAATTAAATTTGTAAAATAGAAGATCTTTTTTTTTTCTTGCAGAAAAATAGTAAATTTGGAAGAATCATTTTTTTCTTGCTAGGTACAAAGTGGCCAGCCAACTTGGAAGTCTGGAAAAGTCAGGGAATTGTGATTGAAACATGGAAATTTCAATGCAATTTCAAAAAACACTCATGGTACGATTTCATGAAAAAGAAAGAGAGATTTACTAAATTTGTAAAAGATGATGCTTTAAAAAATGCTTCATCTCTAACTAACAATGATATTGTTCAGAGTAAATAAAATATTTTTGTTGACAACTTTATTTTCTTTTTATGCTAATCAAGCAAAATATAAAATTTAATTGCATAATGGGTTAATTTAGTTTTTGAAAGTTGCCTTGTTTGTAATATTAAAAAAAGTAAATTTTTGCTAAGAAAATCGCATGGGAAAGTGAAGTTAAATGACATTGAAAAGACAGAGAAAATGAAAATTTTCAAGTGCTGTGTAGGTAACAAACTCCTCTGTGCTGCAGCTGCAAAAGAAAATCCTAGTTAATTGCTGCCATGAATTTACTACTTTTCTAGGACAGATCAGATTTTTTTTTTCGATATTTTTCTCATCTCCTGTGGTTTTACAAAATTTCTAATGCCAAAAAAAAAAAAAAAAAAAAAAAAAAAAGTTTAACTGTAGATTGCAAATTTAGAGCAATTTACGAAATTTCTTAAAGAAAACATTCTTTAAGAAAATGTAGTACAGAAAAAGAAGTTAAAAACATAAAATTTTTGGTGAAAATTTTGAAAAATACAAATGCATTCCAAGCCCATAAGTTTAACATTGCAGTGAGGAATTTGAGATCTGACTAACCAAGAGCCTTAAACTTAAACTTTCTTGCAAGAAAGTGAATATGTAAAATAAAATTATCTATCCTTTTTCCAACTCCTAATTTGGACAGTTGAAAAAATAAGAAAAAAGTGCTATGCAAGTACAAAACAGTATGAATTGAATCAGTTGTATGAGATGTTGAGTTTCTAGATATTATTAATCTCTAATTAATCCGGATAAATGATGGTCTGCTAGTTACTAATAGTTAACATTAGTTACTAGCATGTATTTGTTTTATGTTTCTTAAATTTTAAATACTAATTGAGTAATTAATTTCAGGTGCTGAAGAAGCATACAAAGATGACTGTCTTGATGTTTATAAATATTTTACAACCAGCTGTTTTAAAGGATATAATGATGAAGAAAAAGTAACTATAATCATATTGTCATATTTCTTCTGTTTAAGTTATATTGTCATATTTCTTCTGATTTTTTTCTTCTGTTCATTGAAATATTGCTTGGAAAAATTTTCTGTAGTTTGAAATAATTACATTCTTGAATACATTGGAAACATTAGCTATAAAATAAGATTTTTTTTTTTTTTTTTAAATCAAGAGTTTAGTTTTAAGAAGCTGTCTACGAATTTCCTATTTCGGAATTTTGACCCTCTATAACTCACTCAAAGTATGAAATTTCTGGTCAGCGTTGATGACTAGAAAAGACAGTTTACATAAGAACACACTTGTTTTCACATCTCAGAGCAACATTTTATTTATTTGCACCAGAGTCGGGCAGTATCGAAAATATATGTATTTGAAATACATTTTCAAAATACTTTTGTATTTTAAACCGATAAAACTAAAGTATTTTGATAATGTATTTTGAAATGATTTATCCATGTATTTTGTATTTTCAAAATGCTCAAAATACATTTCTCGATTTTAAAAACTGTTCGTACTAGACTTAAAGCTGGTTTAAGCCACAAATTACTGATTCACAACAGGAAAATACATACTTGTATGTTTTGTCTAGTCTTTAAATTCATTTCTAGAAGTTAAAATAAACATATTTTTTCAACTCTGGTACGATAAGGATTTTTATCTTCGGACCGGCAAATCACTGGACCGGCCTGGCCCGTGCAAAAGTCTGTAACATTTTACCTGGTTTAAGAATTATTGCAAGAAATACATATATTTTTAAATCGCCTTTATTCTACAATTAAAAAGTTTAATTTATACTTTTTGACGAAGAATAGTACATATATTTATTTCTAAGCAATAAAATTAAAGTACATGAAAACCTGTGAAAAGAAACCTGTCTATGATGGAATCCTGTCTTAAAATCGAAAAATGTGTTGATTCACGCAGAATGAATGTAATAATATGTGTGAAAAAAATATAATGAATTTACAGCAGGTGATGTACCTACCAGCTAAGGTTGGAACTTGCCTACAATGGATTTTTTTTGCTCCTACGCGATTCCATCTTAGAGGAATTTTCTGTTTAATATTTTCTAGATTTGTAAGTCTCTAAGCCATGAAATATGGATTAATGATAACTCAAACATTTACGTATAAATAGAGATTCATAAAAAAATAAACATAGTTTACATGAGTTTACAATTAAATATAGGGAGGGCAATATTTTGGAATGGGTGTACCTTTATTTCGGAGCTCTGTTTGCTTTCTAAAAAAGGAAGAATATAAACATAGTTTATATGAAATAGTTTAAATAAAAAAAAATTCGGAATGCCGCATACAAGAGAATTTTTAACCACATCGGCGTAAAAATTTATCTTTTGTAGAAATTCACTCAGGCCAAATAGGTTTTTGTACGGGCTAGGCTCAGACCGAAATTTCAGCATTTAACGTGACCAGTAATTTTTTTGTACAAGCTATGCCAGACCGAACTTTTAGCTTTTATACTGTGTCAGGCCAAAGAATTTTTTGTACGAGCACAGTCGGGCCTCATGCCGAACTTTTAACTTTTATACCGAGTCGAGCTGTGCCCGTATCTGGAAATTTCAACCCATGCAAAACTCTTTTTTTTTTTTTTTTTTTTTTTTTTTGTTACGGACCTGTCCATACAGTTGATAAAAATTTGTAACATGACGTGACATTGGAATTAAAACATTTTTGCATAGTGCAAGATAGTGCACAATAATTAAAATTAATGCATTTTGTATTTTGAAAATACATGTATTTGGAAATTTGAAAATTTGAAAAGTATTTTGTATTTTAGGTTCTAAAACCAATGTATTTTGTATTTTGTGTTGAAAATGGTTTTTCCATGTATTTTGCCCATCTCTGATTTGCACAAAAATTTATGAATCATCATTCCCCACGTACTCCCCCTTTTCTATTTTAGCAGAACCTTTAATATCCCTCCCCCCACCCTTAATTCTGTAATTAATCTATGTGTCACGTTGCAAACGTGCCACTTTCAACTATTTTACGATGTTATCGTACCCACGTGCACATTTCCCATTTTTAGAACATTTAATCCTAATAATTTCAATAGTTTCTCTTTAATATTAATTTAAATCATCGTTCTCATTTTTCGGCATTTTAAATTCCCTTTAATTTGACATCTCATTTATTTCTCTACGTTAATTCTGTCATATTTTGTAATTCCTCTTTTAAGTTCTTAATTATTCCTTTTTCATTGCGTTTTGCCGCAGTGCCGATTCGCGATCTTGAAGCGACCGGCATTTTCGAACGCTTCCCCTCCTTGCGTTTCGCTTGGCGCGCGTCGCAATTCGTTATCGCCTTTGGCGTCAACACGGACTTACGCTTTGGCGTTCGCTCACCTGTTGGACAGGTTTTTCACCGCCAATCTCTGGCTAGCGCGCGTTTTTTCATACCGGCAAGCAGTTCAGCAGTAGAGACAGTTGAGTCTTGCCTGGGCACGAGACAGCTGTGTTTAGATTAGGCCTCCCGGTCGCCGTAATGGCTTCCGTGGGAGCCGAGCGAGTGAGATACTGACTTGTAAGATGGTGATGTCTTTTTGGAACATATCATGTGCGAGCGACGTCTGCCAATATCATTCCTCTTAAGAGTATACACTTTGTATACAAATAAATAAGTTAGCTGCCAACTACTTTTTCCTGTCTTCTCTACTACGATGTCTGCCTCTACTCTCTTTCAGCACCTCCAGCAGTGATGAGCCTGTGTTCTGATAAGTATCTCTTCCTGATTTTAATACTCGTCGTGAAACGATTCTGACAACAGCGAGCCATTTTCTACAGAACCTGAGTTTTTGCAGATTAACACTTCGCCGCTTTTCTCTGATCGATCACGCCACGTGCTACCTAGGCCTAATGACCTAGCACGTGTTTTCTACAAAGTTTTTCTCAAAGTAACTTTTGTACCAAAACAAGTTAACCACTTCCACGAGAAACCATAACGTTATACTAGAGAACCCTGTTACGTTATACTATGATTATGTAAATATGTAAGATTCTATTTCACAATTATATTTAGAACAAAAATTTTACTTATTTTAGGATAAAATCTGAAATGCTAGTTTAAATTCAATGCTATGTTATATTGACTTTCCGCAATAGAGTTTACTTATACTTACTTGTAATATGCATACACACCACTTTTGACTGGTTGCAAAAATAATGAGGGGCTACAAAATAATTTGTACTTCAAAGGTAGGCAGTATAAAGGGTAAGAAACCACAGAGCTGGCTGTCAAAAAAAAGAAAAATCTGTAAAGGAATTGAATTAACATAAGTTGCTAACTTTGGAAATAGCTTATTCACTCGCTTATGGAGGGAAGAACCAGACATATTAGGAGATGCACAGAATGCATCTGTTCATTGAGACTGCAGATAATATACAGTAAAAGATCTTTATAACGCAAACTTAAAAAAACGCGAGGTTGTGCATTATATAGAATTTTGCATTATATAGATCACATTTCACACATCATAAAACATACCTTGTAAGCAGGACTAAATATATCTGTAACATATCAAAATATAGTACGATATCCTTATATTGCAGTGATTAGGGCCAAAAGTTTTTCATATTATAAATTTTTACATAATATAGATTATTTCGCGCATTGTTAAATTTACTTTGTAAACATGTTTGAAATATGCCTGGACCAAATTATTCATTACAATACTTATTTAAAAATATTTTTATTGTAATAATATCAATTTTTTCATTAAAAAGCTCTGAATTAAGGTGATAACAATGAACTAATGTATTAAATTTAATCTTCTAGGGATTAGCAATTTTTTTACAATGTGAAATGTAGGTGTTTCTTAGCTGCAAAATTCATTGTTTACGTCTGAGAAGTTGTGTGTTATATATAGAATTACATTATAAAGATCTTCTACTGTATTTGTTGGTTTTACCAGTATTTCACAGTGAGTAGAGCAATTTAAGACCGTATATATATATTTTTTTGCTAGTTTGAGCAAACAGTTAATAAATACAAGTTTGAGTTAAAAGATAAATATTAAAACTTATGTACCAGTACTGGATAAAGTGAATACAAATTTATAATACAGAATGGATAAATATATACAGAGGTTGGAAATTTTCAGAAAATCTTACCAGCCAGCAAGGAGGAACATACAGTTGAAAATTGTTGTGTCAGAGTTTACGCAATAGCAAAAATAATTCATTACTACTGCAACACATTTTCATAATTTTTTTTCTATTAAATTAAGAAATATATACAACAGAGGAAAGTTTAATATAGAATATAACTTAGTACCATATTTACATTGTGGTAATTTGAAGAGTTGCAAAACCATATTTATAGTGCGGTAATTTGAAGAATTTCAAAATATAGTTAATAAGTAAAAAACATATATTCTATAGCCTAAAGTTTTTAAAAGACACCATTGAGAAATTGTAACCTAATAATCCCAGTAGCAGAAACTGTGCAGTGCGGCAGCGCCGCTGCAGATTATTTTAGACTTTGCAGATCAATCTAACAGCTTAAAATAAAATTCTGGGCTATGAAAAATTGCCAAAGTTTCTTTTTTGTCTCTAGGTCTATTGTATTTTCTTCTTACATTTTCTTTGTATATACAAATTTTGCTTAGTTTATAAGCTACTGTAATTTCTTATGATAGTAATCTTGGTCTAGCATTCTTGGGTCGCTGATAAATTTTGGTTTTCTGCAGATTAACACAGAAAATTCTGCTACTGGGCTAATAATTTATACTGTATACATGCACATTCATATTGTGAAGAATTTACATATGCATGAAGCTCAGCTTTTTTGTTCAACATGCACTTTCATGCCTGTATGGTGCAGTAGCTTTTAAGGTTGGACCGCCATTGATATATATATTACTAATGCTTTGGCCACAATCTAAATAATTTCTTTTTGGTTATCCTCTTTTTTAATGCTCTCGGTTATATTGCACTTTTTTTTCTTGTCTCCTGGAAAGCATGATATTTAAAGAGACCAATGTATCATTATTATGTTTATGATAGTTTTTTCATGTCTTCAACTTTATATGCATATTTAATTTAAAAGTTATTTTAAAATAAAGCTTGATATCTCAATAACTTTTCATCTTAGTTTTTTTTAATCAGTTTTTGCAAGATTCAAGCTATAAAAGCTGTATGATTTTCTAGTAATTTTTTCATAATTTTTTACAAAGCAAATTGTTTAATCTTTGACATGTATTCATAGAATAAAACATATTGTTATGTTTGAAATTACAGGGCTTCTATACAGTTTATAGGCAAGTTTTTGAGAAAATCACAGCAGAAGATAAACCGTTTATGGATGATGATGAGATGGAAGTTCCACAGTTTGGGTATTCTGACAGTTCATATGAAGAGGTACACATTTTACTTTTATTTCTTGAAAAAGTTCTTTTCTTTTTTTTTTTTTTTTTTTTTTTTTTTTATGATTAAGTAAATTTTTTCTATATTTCTGTGGCAAATTAAGCAAGTTTTTTAATTGAAGGGCTTGCAGCAAAAATAAGTTAGCTCTATTTTTGCACTTATTAGAAAAAAAAATAGTTTTTTAAAATTTTGTCCAAAGTATTTTTTTCCACTTATGCTTTAGCCCACATACCTATGCATAATTTGCTATAAATATTATCCAAAACTACTTATTCTGGATGACTTTTTTTTTTTAGCATGAAAGTGTGAATATCAAACTCTATGGTCTACCTAATATTTGATTTGGTCGAATACTTAAAAAGAAAAACCTTTTTAAAAACCTTACATAACTTGTATTTTTAACTGTCAGTTAATAAAGGCATTCAGAATAATTAATAAATAGAATCTTTTAATGAAAAGAAATTGCTTTTTACATTATTTATGTGACATTTAAGAAAATGACGAATGATTATGCTCTTCATAGGAATTAATGATGTACAAATGCTAGTTTCTGAATATGATCTGGTAATAATCTGTTTCTCGCTATTTCATAAACAGAGAGTTTCTAGAAAAAATAGAATAAACTTTCAGGGTGATAATAGACATCAAGACAGCCAATTTTTGTGCAGGAAAATAGTATTGCTATTCACTTAGTCAAAAATACAATGTATCTCTCACTCCAGGCTAAACTTTGATTTTGTTTGTTACTTTAACAATAAAGATTTTGTAACGATATTTTCAACAGACTTACTGTGATTTCTGTGAAATCAGATGACAGGACAAGAAGTGCTGGAAATTGCCACCATTAATATCCAAATGACACTGAACTAGACATTTCATTATTCAAAATGCAACTAACAGTATACATATACTGTATCACTGATAAAAATTTGTCACTTCCAATGATGTCATTACATTTCGCACAAGCAAAGTTTATATGATGAAAATCTTGCTAAAATATTTTCATTATTGTTAAAGTTGTGAACAAAAATTCAATTTCAGCTTGTAGTAACACACCATCTATTTTTGATTAAATGTATTGTATTTTTGATGGAATAAGTGGATTGTGATGGTTTCCTGTTCAAAAAATGCTTCTCTTGACCACATTATCTCCCCTGAAAGTTTGTTCCAAAATTTTAGGAACACTCTGTATGTTTGTAACTTCTAAAAATGATCACCCACTCCAGACACTGCTGTCTGGTGTATTAAAACCTTCCTTTCTTAAATCAAATGAGGCAAGAAAGTTATTCTTCCTGTGTCACCACCATTTGAATAGATTGTATTATTTATTTATTTTTATACTCTTGTTCCTTTCTGACAAATAAACACTATACTGTAAAATTTTCCTTCGTATTCCTTGAAATAATAACTTAAAGCATATAATTTTTTAGTGTAAAGTTCTCTTGTGAAAAGATCTTGTTCATCAAAATGGAAATATTTGTGTTAAATATTATGTAAAATTGTTTTAAAATTTATCTTTTAATACCTTTAAACCCTGAAATATAAGACTGTTTGGCCAGTCAAATATTCAGTATATGGCCAAATATTCTGTACATTTTGTTAGCTAAAATCACTGTTCCCTGCATCCCTAATTTTGATTATAATTGAAGTATTAGCATTAAATAAAAACTCTAAGCACAGAAATTAACAACATCAATAATATTTGCAAAACCTTTGCTGTTGAAACTTTCTCAAAATAGACACATTAATCACTGACAAATAAATAGGATTATTTAAAAAATATATGTGAGAATAAAACACTGTACTGTATCAATAGCTTCTCAGCTGTGCATAACAAATTAAAAAAAAAAAATATTTTCCTGCCCTCAAATAAAACTTTGCCCCTTCCAAGAAAGTTTTGAAATAGCACACCTGCTAAAACTACCTTTGTTTTAAATATTATACTTAATTGGTAGCATCTCGCATGTTTGATGCCAATATTTGGCATGCAACTTGATCATGCAAGTTTAACCTGCAATAAAACAAACATTTAAGAATAACCTATCATAATGCAAAAAATAAGAATAACATACCATAAAGCAAGAAATAAGAATAGCCTACAATAATGTTAAAATTTTCCACAAAAAATAAAACAAGTATTTGTTGACAGTAAAGAGCTTCAAGTTAACCAGTGGCATGCGGTTAATACATAAGTACAGTCGAAGCACTTTATAACGAATTACGATATAACGAAAAAGTCGAGACAGTTTTCAAAGTTATTTACGTTATACTTTTAATATCTTGATTATAATATAAAATATTTACAATATTAATTTAAACTGATATACATTTGGAATCTATCCGACTGTCTGTCGGGCTTAAATATTAGTTAAATGCACTGTCCTCCCAACCAGCATAGAATTACAAAGACACAATCGCTCAACCTGTCTGATTGAGACAAAAGCTATGACACATCTACTTTCTTCTCATGATAAAAAATGCACATTATCAATATTCTATTGTGCGGAAACATCGAACTTGCGTTTCATTTCACAAGCCTCAATAAAATATGTGCTTTGGTTTGCAGTCGGAAGTTCAGATGAAGAACTACTGCAACCACATTTATATATAAAAAGTGTACCTTATATTTTACTTGATCTATAACTGATTTTATGAAAATTAATTTTCTGATGATACAATTGAAATTTTTCTTTAGGTTGTTCATGAGTTTTATGCTTACTGGCAAAGTTATTGTACAGCCAAAACTTTTTCATGGGTTGACAAATATGACCTTACTGAAGCTCGTAAATCTGGTGCAGGACGTCAGGTGATTCGACTTATGGAAAAAGAAAATAAAAAACTCAGAGACCAACACAAAAAGTTGAGAAATGAGGAAGTGAGAGTAAGTTAAACTTTGTATTTAAAAATTCTTTATTTTTAGTAATTATTGAATCATTTTATTATTGAATTAAGCCATGTATTCTTTCAAATTAATGATGAATTGTAATATTTAGCCCACCATGCTTAGCCAAACGCTATTTAAACAAATTTATTTCTAAATAAACGAAAGCACAGGCCTTTTAGAATAAAGCTTTTCATGTTAGTTTTTTTCCCCTTATCTACATTTATAAGAGTGTATTCAAAAATTGAAGCTTTTAAACTCAATATTAGAGTCCATTATAGCATATCTTCCAATCTTGTGTTTCTTTAAAAAGTCAACAGAAAATTTATTTAATAAAATTATTCATAATATTTACAGTAGAAGATCTTTATAATGCAAACCTAAAAACACAAAGTTGTGCATTATATAGAGTTTTGCATTATATAGATCACATCTCACACGTAATTAAACTTACCATGTAAACATGGCTAAAAATGTCTGAAACATATCACAATACAATAGGATACCTTTATATTCCATTCATTGGAACCAGGAATTGTGTAGATTATAAATTTAGATCATTTCACACATTGTTAAAAGTTCAATTTCCTTTATAAACATGGTCTAAATATGCTTGGACCAAATCATTCATAATATTACTAATTTTCAAAAAATTATTACAATAGCAATTTGTTTATTTAAAAGGTGTGAATTAAGGAGATAAAGTTAAACTAATGTATCAAATTTAGTCCTCTAGAGATTTACAGTATGGCAATGTAGGTGCTTCTTGATGATGGCAGGTGCTATTGAAATGGCAACCGAAATTTGAAATTTGAAAAAAAAATCAGGAAGAAGGCAGTTAAACAAGATGAAGATTACTTTTGAAAATAAATGAAACAAAAGGTTAAATTACGATTGCCGAATAAATTAAAAGATTTAGAAAAAGGGAATTACAGAATATTAAAAATAAATGGGAAATAAAATTATTTAAATTTAAAAATAAATTAATTTAAATTTAAAAATTAATTTTTGAAATAAATAAATTAAGGGAATGTTTATCTTGTTGGATGAATTGGTCTATCTGTTATTCAAGAGCATTTGTCTTCTCCAAATACATTTTCATTAACTGGACAAATGTCTGTTACTACAAAACCTTTAACCAGGACTGTAGTGGAGAGTAAACAACATTACACACTCTATACCTTCTGGATTTCTGTAAGAAATTCCATATACACTCTCTTTTTCAGTTAAAACTACAGCATATATTCCCCAGCATATACCCTCTGGCTTTTTTATGACAATGGTACTAGATGAGGTGAAACCTTTGTAAAATGCATGTTCAATATCTCCTGTTACATCATCTAATGTTATTGGTTGCCCAGGGTATGATATCAACCATTCATTTTTTAATGTATTTCACTACTTAAAGTGTAAGACTATTCGGCTAGTTTAAAAAAAAAAAAAAAAAAAAAAAAAAAAAAATCATTTAAAGTACTCTTTATTCACATAAAATTCACATTATAATAGTTAGAAATTGATATCAAAAGTGAAAGGGCAATTTTAGAGCTACAGAAGTATATCACGTCACAGTAACGAAAACTTCAATTATCTTATGTTTCTTGGCTTTCTTTTTTTTTCCTTTCCAGGGATCGATCCAGGAAAAATTTGGGGCCTATTTAGGGCCCATTCACAAAAATCTATTTAATAAAATGGGCCCTTTCACAAAAATCAATTTGATATAATGGGTTCCTTCACAAAATTCTATTCCATAAAAACTTACTATTTTATTTATTATTTTGTGATGTTTTAAAATGTGTAATTTGTAAACATCTGGTAAACTTGTTACAAGTTTACCAGAGAAGAAAACTTCAGCAAAAGGATTTAAAAAAATTTTTGTTTATAAATGTTAGTTTGAATTTGATTAATTGGATTTCAACTTTCGTTACAAAATGTTATTTTTCACAAAAATATAATAAATTTCTCAAAAATAACCTTTACTTTCCACAAAATTGGGCCCCAAGGAAAAAAAAAACCTGCATCGACCCCTGCTTTCCTTTCCTTTTTTTTTTTTTCATTGCTTTAGATCAAGTCTAAGACAAGTTATCATGCTCACTGCTTTCACCCTCTTTTTTTCAAAGTGCTTCCATCCATTAGCTGTCAGGATACATTTTTTAATACATTAACATAAAAAGAAAAATAGTTTTATTTTAATATATGTATAATAAATTGTGTAAAGAAATTTTTACAAAAACTTCTAATTTCTTTTTATAAAATTCCTAAAAATGTCTTAAATTTCAGGATGTCAAAGTGGCATCACCCCTTAACCTACTGACGACATTTGTAGAGAAGTTTATACAATGTACATTTTTTGAAGCAATTTTGGTTTAAAAATTCCACAGTCAAAGGATGAAAATTCAAATGATAAATATTTACATATTTCAAATACCTGATGATTTGATACATTATGATAATAGAGATAAATGATTTTGAAAAAAAAAAAAAAATCAGTCAGAGGACAGCATAAAAAGTTATTAATTGAAAATTTTATCTAACTGCATTGTATAAAATCACACATTTATTTTTTTTCATGTCCTAAGATACATGTTTTGCTGTTCCAAGGTACCCTCTGCACATGGTTTGAGTAAAACAAAATGTTGAATGTTCTAAATGCACTATTATTCTTTTATTATAACCAAAACATTTAAAAACCTCCTGCTTCCTGTTTTACAGTAGATGTGTATGTAAAATCATTTAATGTGTTTACAAGGCAGAAAAAGGATAAAAAAATTACTTTTGAGAAAAGAAAAAATAGTTTTTGTTTCATCATATCATATCATCTGTTCAAGCTTTTTGATGGTGTCTTGTTTGTTATTTTGTTGAATCTATTACTGGGTGTTACCACTTCCCGAGGTACAACACCTTTTCCTAAGCTGCCTCATTTCTTTTAAAATCAAATTAATTTTCATTGTATTTTATATACTTGTTTATTATTTCATATATATATGTGTGTGTATTTTGCTAATAAATAATGTTGGCTTATATAAAATATTCTGTTTTTGTGCAAAGATTCATGCATGTATATGTGTATGTATTTTACTAAATTAGTAATATATTTTTTATTTATGTAGGAGCTTGTGGCATTTGTTAGAAAGCGAGATAAAAGAGTTCAAGCTGCTAAAGTAAGCAAATATTTTTTAGCAATTTTTAAATTCCTTTTCTGTTTTGTATGATATTTTTTTTCATACTGAATTTTAAATTTCTTTACACTTGGTATTTTATTCTAGTTAAAGTCTAGTTTATTTTAGTCCAAAACTTGTTACAGATGTTTTAATATTATTGTTATTATTATTTTTTTCATTTTAATTTCCTAATTTAGTAATAAATTTATTTTTAAACAAAGTTATTGTAATTTTAAATTTTTTATTAAAAATAGAAAGTGTCTTTTAAATTTCTAAAATACAAAGAAAATTCGGAGTGTGACTTATAATACCATATGTGTAAAATCAGACATCTGACTATCACTGTTTATATCTGTAGTGATAGATACAAGGTGAGCGCCGATTTTTCCCTTACAATTATGATCCACAAAATTTATCATTTTTGGCATATTTTGCCCAATAGCTAAAAATTATTATTGTTATTTTCTGTAATTGTTGTTATAAAAACATTCAGTTCTTTTCAGGAAAAAGTAATAGTTGATTTAGAGAAAATTTGTAAGTATGAAATGAGCTAGACAAGAGAAAGTAGATGCATGATACATTACCACATGTTTGGTATAACTTGATGCCAAGATCTAGGATTTTAAATGGATGTAATTAGGTATAGAACATTTTGATTTTATGCAGAATTATTGTTTCCAATGGATTCTCATAAACTGCCTTCTTTCAAACTCGGATTAATCTTTGTTCTTGATTGGATTTACTTATTAATCTGGTTAATCTAATAATTTGAAATAAAAAGCAATGGCATGGCTATATATATTCTACAAATCTGATCAAAGGGATGCTGTTTTGATGCCCAGTCAGTTATTCAGAATACATCTGATCTAGACCATTCTGGATAAATGTTTCTATAGTGTATTTTCAAAAGTTTTCAGCAAGAAACATCAAGATAAAGAGAAATTTAGTTAGTTCTAACATACGATTGCTTTAGAAGATTATTTATCTGGAGAATTTAAATGTTCTTCATGCATTGATAGATGCAAGAGGTTAGGAAGGCAGGAGGGAAATGATGTCTCACATCCAGAAAAATCATTGCAGTATTTGCTTTTCTTTTGACGGTTTTTTACAAATAACTTTTTCCCCAAAAAACTTTGCTTAAAAAAATTATTGTTTTTTTTGCGAGTAAATTAAATTGAATATATGCACCAAATTATACACTGAATATATTAAAAATGTGACATTTCAGAGTTTAAAAAATAGAGTGAACTTATACACCGGAAAGAACGGTAATTCATTGCAAGTTCTGTGAAATTTACTTGTTTTTCCATATTTCTTCACCTCAAAATTCCTATAATTCCTAACTTTTTGCTAGATTGCACGTGGAACCCCTGTTTACTATATGCTTTTCTTAATTATTATTATTTTTTAATCACAACTTTTGTACTCATAACATTTTGTTAAGACTGAAATTTATTTTCAATTTCTATATACTTAATTTTCTTGTAACTGTAAGTTTATGAAGAATTTACATTATTGCACAAACTTTTAAGTCAATTGAGTTATATTAATTTTATTTTATGTAGAAACGCATGGAAGAAATGAAAGCGGAAAAAGCTAAAAAGGCCGAAGAACAGCGAAGAAAGCAAGTAGTAGAGAGAAATAAGTATGTTTTCTTCTTTTATTTTCATTCTTTTTTTTAATGTTTTTTAGAATGAGTTGTTGTTATTTTTAAATTCTTTTTTTTTTATGTGCAATCTGATTTTGTTTATTTAAAACTAGGTTTTTTTTAAAGCCAGTTAAAATCTCTGTATACTTGGTGGGATTTTCTAATTTTTTTTCAAAGTTGTTATATTTCTACCAATAATTTTGCGCAATTTTATTTAGAGAATGTTCTTTAACAAATGCTAGAATTTCTTTTTCATATCAGTAATTGTTGTATCTCAATTTCTTTAAATTCCCTTACCTATGCAATGATCATTGTGTGCTTTTATTAACATAATTTTGACTGATAACTAATAATTTTTACTCAATCTTCTGCTTTTTTGCTCAAAAGATAAAATATTCTTTTATTTTCTTTCTTTCTTTTTTTTTTTTTTTTTTTTTTTGCTTCTTGATCTGGGAAAATTTCCCGTATCAAAAAACAGAGATTTTGAAAATAAGGCATTGGTAATGACACTAGATTAATTTTACCACAATTACTCGAATTGGTAAAGAAATCATATGAGATGTAATCTTCCCAACTGGGTGAAAAAAATCCGGCCCAGGATTCAAACCCAGGATCCCCTTGGCTGAAGCTACCAATGCTCTACCAACTGAGCATTATTATCATATTCATCTGAGATTGCTCAGTTGGTAGAGCATTGGCAGCTTCAGCCAAGGGATCCCGGGTTCGAATCCTGGCCCGGACTTTTTCACCCAGTTGGGAAGATTACATCTTATATTGGTAATGACAGTTTGTATTTTATCCCTGTTGAAGGCTATGTGTATAGCTGAAAGTGCTTGGAGTAATTGACATTGAATAATATTAATGTAGTTTAACATATTTTTTTACAGTTTTATCATATTTTCTTTTAATAATAAAGCACATTAAGTGTAATTTAAATTTTTGAGTTTTTAAAGATGAATTTTAGCATTCTACTCATTTATTTGAAATTAAAATCTTAAAGGACACAAACCATTCAATTGAAACTTAAAAATATTGTATTAAAAAAAATCTAAATATAAAACAAGCTAATTTTATATAAAAGGAAATATTATGTTTACACAAAAAAACACAGTTAAAATTCAGATAATACACTTAAAAAATTTAAATAACATTAAACATTTAAATATTGAAAAAGTAGATGTTTCAGGTTATTACACCCCTCATCGGTACACAAAATGCAATGACCATAAAAGATGTCAATAAAAATAACTACCGTTAAGAAAAATATGTTCCAAAAGTCAAAACTAAAAGTCAGAACAATACTGCATATTCAGGTAAGGCTTACGTAAGTGTTGCAATTAGACATGATGATACTGGCTTTCACAAAATCAGGACAATGGTCTGTGTCCAAAGCATGTATAACTATTTTTCAGTTTAAGCTGCCTATCTTATAGGCCTGCAATGCTTTTTCAAACTGGTCTCAAAAGTACAACCTGTTTCATCACATTGTATACAGGAAATGCTGTATTTCAAGCCTTTAGCCTATGATAGGGGGAATCTTCTGTTTAAAGTTGCACAAACGTTTCGTAAAGTACTCTTTGGAATAAAAGCAATAAAATGCTAAACATTTTAAGTAAATTTGAAATCCTTTCTGAAAATTTTTTAGAGTATGGAATAGATGTGAAATTACCCAAGTCAGTTGGAATAGGAAGGGGAGTCATTTTAGTTTTGATAACTTCAGAAAAAAAATCTCTTAGCCCAACTAACTGGATAGCCATTGTCTTAAATATCTTTAAAGATCTGTTCCTTTTAACTATTAAATGCAGCGTTATCACTACAAAATCTCAATGCCTTTGTTATGTGAGTTTTGACCACAGCAACTTTATGCAAAGTTGGGTTTGCTGAATTAAAATTAAGATATTGATCAGAAAAAGCGTCTTTTTTTTTTTTTTTTTTTTTAAATGAAAAACGTTGATAGTGATAGTTTGATAATTGGAATTTTCTTTTTCTTTTCGTTCAATAAGGATATACAAAAATGGCAACTTATAAAACCTCATTTTCTATGGTAAACTGCATGGATGTACAAATTGAATTAGCTATAGTTAGTATTTCTGTCAAAACTTCAAATTTTGCCACTAGGAAGATGGTATCAACGTAATGTCTCCAAAAATGTAATTTTGAACCTAACTGAAGGATAATTTTACTGTTGATTAATAGCCTGAATACCTTGGCAATCTTCCCAGATAGTGGAGATCCATGGCCGTGCTATTGACTTGTTTATAGAAAACACCATTGAAGACAAAACAATTTAATGTCAAGCAGAACCTAATGAGATTCACTGCAACACAACCATCCAATTCAAGTGCAGTAGTACCATCCGGCCAAATTTCTTGAACAATATTACAGGCAAAGTCTATCGGTATGGACGTAAATAGGAAGATTACATTCAGTGATGCCATAACACATCCAGGTGTGGAAACTGAATGAACGTAAGTCCTCCAAAAACTTGAAAGATGAGTTGGGACTATGAAGAGATGTAGATGTTAATGGTTTCAACAGATTAGATAAATACTTTGACTAATTGTATAGGAGGGATCTCGTATAGTCTATAATGAGTCTGAGGGGGAAACCAGATTTATGTATTTTTGAAAAGCCATATAATATAAAAATAGAACCAGTATAACATTTTAATCTTTTAGCTATAAAAGCCGACATTCTATTAGATTTCATGAAGTTTCCAAGAAGTGTATTAACTTTCCTCATCTGGTGTCATCTTTATTTATGGTTGTATAAGTTCCCGTATCATTCAAAAGCGCAAGACACTTATCAACATATTCACATCTATCTAGAATTACTGTTATCTGGCCTTTTTCAGCCCTAGTAATAACAATTGTTTTATCAGAGGCAATATCTTTTAATAATTTCACAATTTGAGAGTTATTGTCAGGTCTTTGATAGTTACATTTTAGAATTAATCTGGATAATTCAGATCTAATACGATGTCTGAAGGCTACATCTTGTTTCATTAATATGGGTTAAATTGAAGACAGAAGCTGGGGGATATTGGTTTTAACAGTGCCAACAGAGTAATTCAAACCCTGATTAAGTAAATCCAATGCCGATTCTGAAAAAGAGTTTGATGAAAAACCTAAGGATTAACATTCCTATTAGTAGTTGAGACGGGGAGAAACCCAAAAAAAATAACTTACCAAATTTAATATCATGTTTAGATTTCAGGCTCATTTTAAAAATGCTATTAATTCTAGAAAAATTCAAAATTGCATTAAAGCCATCCAGAAGATTCTGTAAGTAGATATGCAGCAACCTTTTAACAGATTTCAAGATAGTGGGTAACCTAAGGTTATGGCTGCTGAAATAAATAGATTGCTGGGGGATGAGGCAATTTTCTTACCAAGAGTCAAATTAACCAATGGTTTCATGATAAACGATGGAGGGATAACTTTTTATCGCTTACAATGAAGTTCAAAAGTTATCCCTCCATTGTTTATTGTGAAACTGTTGATTAATTCACTCGTGATAAGAAAATTGACCGCTCTACCAGCCATCAATTTATTTCAGCAATCATAACTTCTGAGCTGGTTTGATACAAGGAACTCAAATACTGAGTCAAAAGTGGGTACGACCATTTTCAAAATAAAAGTTGTTACGATATTGAATATATAAGTAATCCTTGAAACATAATTTAATCATACCACAAATTAGTATAGCGTTCCTGCTATGCCATTATTTAAGAATACAGCATTCTGCCTTTTTCTTTAAATATGAAAAGCACATCAAACTGCATCCAGAGATTTCTTGTACCTAAATATTTCTAAATCCATGTGCCCAAGAGTTTGAAAAAATTATAGATTTTTCATCATTTCTTTATGAAAAACAGAAAGTTTTTCAGTCATGTTGTAATTTACTTGGGTTTATTTTTTGTTTGTTTGTTTTATATATATATATACAGTATGGAATCATTTATCCGGAAACCAATTAACTAGAAAACCAGTTATCCAGAATGATATTTCCAATTGTCTGATTTCCGAATCTTTCCTGTAAAAAAGTGCCCCATATGGTGCCAGTTTGACAAGTGCATTGCTTGAAACATTACAACATGCATGGTATAACTTGATGCCAACATCTAGGATTTGAAATGGAAGCATATTCAGTTAGATATTGGACATATTGATCTTTTTGCAGAGGAATTTTTATTTCCAAAGGTTTTTCACAAATTGCCTTCTTTCAAACTCTGATTAATCTTTGATCTTGTTTGCATCTGATTCTTAATATGAGTAATCTAATAATTAATTACCTGAAACAATGTCACAACCACAAATATTCTACAAAACTGATGAAAAAGATGTTATAAATTTAATATTTTAAGTGGCTATACCCAACCAGTTATCCAGAAAAACCAGTTATCCGGAATACGTATGATCATAACCATTGTGGATAAATGGTTCTGTACTATATATATATATATATATATATATATATATATAAACCATAAATGAAACATTACCATAACACGAACTTAAACAATAAAATAATGATTAAGTATGTAATAATTAGTTGTCAGTGAATATATATATATATATATACAGTCAAACCTCATTAACACGAACACGCTTAACGCAAATTACTTTTAGCACGAACTGTTTCTGATTGCCCCGTTCAGTTGCATGTAATATATTTAAGTTCGGATAACACGAACTACTTTTAACACGAACAAATAAAGTTTCCCATTGAGTGTTCACATTAACGAGGTTTGACTGTATATATATATAATTTATAAATTTTTTTGAAATTGGTATTACTTTATTTATCATAGCTTAAAATTACATATTTCCATTCCTTTGTTTTATCCTTATTAAAAACAATACATTTTCTCTTGCAATAATATCTTTTTCTACTGAACTGGTGCTCTTTTTTTTCTGCTTCAATAGTGCTATTTTTGGTGACTAGTCCCCTGCTCTTTTTTCTTTCTATAGTAAACACTAAATTAATAGATGTTATTTCCAATCAGTTAGTGCCTATATACTTTTGTGTACAATTATTTGCAGCAGAATTAGTTGAGGATTATCACTTTTTTTTTTCTGGGATTATATCTATTGTGTAAAGACAGAATTTGGTGTATGTGTGAATTTATTGATAATAAGCTTGTAATTTTCCTTAAAATTACACTTTAAAAAATCACTGTCTTGTTCTGATTTGTCCTTATTAAAAACATTTATAGAGCTTTTGAAGACTATAAAGAAGCAGAATGGAGTTCAATGTCACAGTTTGAAAATCATTTAAATGAACTGGAATCTTCGCTAGATGCTACATTTGGCAGCAGTGCTTATGAAGCTAATGGTAAGTACTTATACATATGTTAGTACCAATTTTAAAGTAGAAAAAGAATGAGATTGCTAATTACATTTTTATTTTAGAGGATGATGAAGATTCTGATGATCTTGGTGATTTATATTGTGTAGCCTGTGAGAAGGATTTTAGGTCAGATAAAGCGTAAGTAATTTTTTATTTATTTATTTATCTCTTTATTTTAAATTAGATCTTTTCAGTATACTAGAACTGAAAATACGTAAATAAAATTAAACAAATGACAAAATTTTTTATGTTATGTCGTTTTCCTTATTTATTTATTTTTTAATGTAATTATTAATTAGTTTTGTGTACTTCTTTAACTATCATTTCAAATTTGAAAATATTATATTGGTATCTAATGTAAAATTAGATGCTGTGTTCCCCAATAGCAGAAATAGTGCAGCACAACATAAAGTATTGGAAATTAGTTTAGATCTTGCAGATTAATCTAGCACTTAAAAAAATATATTGGCTTACAAAAAGAATTTCCTGATATTTCCTTTATGTCTCCAGATTACCATACTTTTATTTTCTCTGAAAATGCAAATTTTGTTAATTTTATGGGTTATATCACTTCTTATGATAGTAAAGTTGGTCCAGCATTGTTTGGGTCAGATAAGTTTTGGTTTGCTATGACTGAAAAGAATGTTACTGGTTAGTGCTAGTTTTCTGTCACATTTATATTGTATATTTTTAACGTATGCATTATTTTTAATAATTGTTTAAAAAATAATATACCATTGAACTTGCTTAATTCGAGAATGGTTGAAAAGAGGAAACGGTTAAAACGAGCAGTTTGCACACTAAGAATTGTTCATCATTCAAACTATATTGAGATGTTCATGCTTTTTACGAGCTGCAAAAGCAGGATCACAGCTAATATGAACAAAGCATTGTTCATTTCAATTTCACTTTTGGCAAAAGTAGGGTAGAAATAGGAAAGAAATATCTTTCTTATCGATGACTGTTCTCTCTCAATGATAATATATTTCTACTTTCAAGGAGAGCCCCTCCCCCCCCCCCCTCTTCATTTTTGAGTTGTGCCATATTTGTTTTACCCTCAGCGTGTTTATGTAATATTACATTGTTAGACTAAAATTTTCTTAAAATACACCAGGAAAAGTCAGGGAATTTTATTCTTCTATATGAGTAACAACCCTGTACCATTTTACACAGTTTCTGCTATTGGGATGAAATAGAATTTTGTGAAGGGTATGCAAAACAAACCCATTTTTGGTTTAGATTGACCTTTTTAGATTTGATCAAATTTAACTGCCCAACTTTTGCTTGAGTTAAAAAAAAATATATTATTTTGATATTGATTTTTTCTGTTGTCTTGATTATTGATCGTTATTTAATACTGTTTAGCTTTAAGAATCATGAAAATTCAAAGAAACACAAAGAAAATGTTGCATTGCTAAAGACATTGATGGAAGAAGAGGAAGCGATGGCTACTGCACTAAATGCGGAAGATAATTGCAGTGAAGATGTTCCTCCTGAAAGTGATCAAGAAGAAAGCACTTCTAAGGATTTATTAGATGAGTTAATTAAAAGGTAATTATTTTAGAAGCTGATATAATCCCAAACATATTACTGATTACACTGTGCAACATGTTTTTTTTTTGTTTGTTTTTTTGTTCTCTAATGAAATTAGATGTAATATTTTTGTAATCAGGGTTGGCATGGTTTAAATCAAATTAAAAAAATAATAATAAATTAAACCATGCATTTTTTATTAATTTATTTTGATTTTGCATGAATATGTCAGAAATAAATTTCCAAACAATTCTTTTGTGATATTTTTGCTAAAGTTTCAGGCCAAAAACTGCCCATTTCAGGAATATCTTTTTGAAAAGAATTTGCCTATAAACATTACAACTTTTGAATGGCAGAAAAGTCAATATAAGAAAATTTATTGATAAAGTCTTCAATTTTTTTTAGCCAGAATTCTGGAATTTTGAAGTAGTAGTAGTTCCATGGAAAGCAGCTGAAGAACAAATGTTTATAACTAATGACACTTTTAACTATCTAATTGATATTAATGATTTCTGTGTGTGTGTGCCCTGTTAAAAATCTGCAGCATATTGTTCAGTCATTTTTATAGATAATGGTTACTTGACTATATTATGAACCATTCTCATTGGTTAAAATAGAGATAAATTACTGTGCTGTAACCATTTTCTATAAAAATAATTGAATGACTGGACAGTTTGCTGCAAATTTTTAACAATGTGTGATATTGTAGAAAATGTTCTTAAAAATTCCAAGAACTATGTAATTCCTGGAAGTATTTAAATGGTCAAAAATATTGTCAGAACAATTGATGTGGGAATAATTGCTAAGTTTAGCAAATAGAGAAAGGAGGTTTTTTTTTCTCAAAGAACATGATATGAGTGCCATGTTGAAATTTTTGAGATACGACTGAAAGATGTTCACTCTAAATGGTACAAGTTAAACTTGCCAACTCTTAGGAGTGTTCAGTTCCTTCCAAGGTCAATGCACTTTTGTAGGCAAATTTTCTAAAGATTAAATAAATGCCTCAGGCCATCCATTTCTTAGAATAGATGAAAAATGTGCTTTTATAGCCTCATCAATCTCATCTTTGGAATGAAAATGACATACAGGTAATATTATTTTTTTCAGGTTAAAAAATAACCAAAAGTCACACATAGCAAGATCAGGAGAATAAGGTGATTTTTCTATCACTTTATGTCTTTCTGTTAAAGAAATTCAACTGTAATTCTTGCTGAATGAGCAGATGCAGTGTTATGGTGAAGCATGAGTCCCATAACATTCACCTCTTGAAGCATTTCTGAAAGACACTTAGTGGTGTACCAGTTAGCTGTAACTGTCTTCTGTCCCTCTAGCTTTATGGATTTGGCCAGCCCTGTACTTCTGAAGAACATAAAATACATTATATTTTTCATTGTTCATTGCCTTTTCACCATTGTTAGTTTGGAGGTCATCTTTGAAGACCCATACTTTACTTTCTTGATGTTTTGGAACATCGTAAAAAGTTATGCACATCTCATCACCTGTTATGATTTTAGAAATAATGTAGTGTTCACCACTATTACTAATTTTATGGTTTCTTTACTGATTCTGACACGCTCCACTTTTTAGTATTCTGTTAAATTATGAGAGACTCAGTCAGGGCTTGAATTTTAGGGCGGGATTACGGGATTCGTGCCGAAAATTTTGAAATCCCGCCCAAAAAATTTCACCATTTTTCGGAGAAATTTGCGTAATTTAATTTACTTGCAACCGAACGATAAATTTCGTGATTTTTTTTCCCGCAACCGATCGACGAACTTAGCGTATTTTTTCACGACAGATCGACGAACTTTGAGGTTTTTTCCGCGACAGATCGATGAACTTTGCCCTTTTTTTTCACGACTGATCGACAAACTTATGGATTTTTAAGCGACTGATCGACGAACTTTTCATTTTAAGCGACTGGTCGATGAACTTTGCGGTTTTTTTTCGAGACAGATCGACGAACATTGCGTTTTCTAAGCCACAGATCGACGAACTTTGCATTTTTTTCGTGACAGATCGACGAACTTTGCGTTTTTTCCGCGACAGATCGACGAACTTTGCGTTTTTTCAGCGACTGATCGACGAACTTTGAGGTTTTTTCCGCGACAGATCGACAAACTTTGCCCTTTTTTTTCACGACTGATCGACAAACTTATGGATTTTTAAGCGACTGATCGACGAACTTTTCATTTTAAGCGACTGGTCGACGAACTTTGCGTTTTTTTTCAAGACAGATTGACGAACATTGTGTTTTCTAAGCGACTGATCGACGAACTTTGCGTTTTTTGGGGACAGATTGACGAACTTAACGTTTTTTCTGCGATCGATTGACGAAATTTGCTTTTTTCCCGCGACTGATCGACAAACTTTGCTTTTTTTTTTTGCGACAGATTGACGAACTTCGTTTTTTTCGCAACAGATCGACGAACTTTACATTTTTTCCCTGACTGATCAACGAACTTTACGTTTTTTACACGACTGATCGACGAACTTTGTGTTTTTTCTGCGATCAATCAACAAACTTTGTGTTTTTTCCACGATCGATCGGCAAAATTTGCGTTTTTTTTTCGAACGACAAATAGACGTATTTAAAGATTTTTTTCCTGCGACCGAAAAGAGGGAAAAGAACAAAAAAGGGCAGTAAGAGCCACCCACCGGTCACTGCAACCTGTTAAATTGGCCTACAGTCAGCACTAAACAAAAATGAGATTAGAAGAGCTGCAAAGATCTTATTATTTTTACTCCTTGAAGTAAAGGAGTAAAACCTTTTAACCCTTGTGAAAGAGTAAAAGTGTACCTTGTGAAAGAGGCTTCAGCACCCCTCAATCAAATAAAATCTAAATTCAGAAATTTATTTAACAACGTAATTGTTAAGGATACATAACACATTTAATGGAACTTGAAAAATACACTGCATATATAAAACTTACCTTTCTTCCCTTTTTTATAATAAAAATAAACATTTTACATAATCATTCTCAGTTGACTTAATTTTTTAAATGGTATTTTATCATATCTGTATTAATGTAATTCTTTAAAAAGCACGTAATACAATAGTGGGGTTTAAAGATTTTTTTTCTCCCTCCCAAACATTACAACTCCCCTCCATTTAAAAATGTTGGTAGAAAGACTCCCCTCCTTGGAAAAATTGAATTTCAAGCCCTGCTCAGTGATGAACTAATTTTTTTATATGCAGTTCTTCATGAATAATTTTATACATAGCTGCAGATCCATTGTTACGTTCTTTCTGTACCATTTGATAGGTATAGCAATTATCATCAATTAACATTTTCCGTTTGGTCAACGCAGTTTTTGGATGTGTTCCTCATTCAGGAGAAAATTTTGACCCCTTCTAAATTCTGTAAACCATCTTAATACAGTGGCACCAGATGGAGCTTCATTTTGATATGCTAATTGTAGACGCTGCAGGCATTCTTCTTGATTTAGCAGCCATAGAAAATCATAGCTTGATAATGCTCTTGCATCAGCTACATTTTTTCTTCTTTCAAAATTTATTTTACAATAGCTAAATTGCAATTGTTACCACAAATATCTGTGGACATAAGAGTTCAAATTTAAATATACGGCCAATAACTACTTATATATATATTTTTTTTTTTTCGTGCATATTGTCTGTCCCTGTGTGTCTAAAAAATTTCAGTGTTTCCCTCATTTGTTCATAGAATTGAAGTTGGCTAACTGTTTATAATATATCAAATATAATGCCAAGTAGTTCTAATTGATTTACCTTTAATAAAACAGTATTTTACTTCTATAGTGAAAAGATCGTTAAGAAAGAATTGCACAGCTGGTGATGCTGGGTTCAAAGGTAAAAATTGAGTGCAGTGAAAGCATTCAAGAAATATAGAAAGCAACATTTATGAAATATCTCAAATAACATGAATTATTTAATACTTTTTTTATTTAAAAATTTTATACTGTAACATAAACTAATTATCTGTATTTCTATCATTGTTTTATGCAAGTACTAACTATTTGAAATAATAAACTACCTTTCAATATTTTTTTAATGCTGTTCCACATCAGTATTGTTGTATAAAAATAGTTGTAAAGGCATTTGTAACTAATTAAAAAAGTCAATTTTGACAGTTTTGTCAAGAAAACAACACCGCATATATATATTTTAAATAATCCAGAAATCAAGCCTTTTTAACCTATTGAGAGTAATCCTGATTAATTTTGAAAATCTTTTAAGTATTTCTCTACTAACCAAGAGTATAAATAGAAATGCTTGACAGGCAGTAAATTAGTATTCTCAAAATTTTAGAGAGTTAAGCAATATCATGCATTTTTCACATAGTTAGAGTTGTTAATATGGAATCAATAGCAACAGTTAGAGTTGTTAATTGCAACTTGGTGGAGTGAACTTGAATTTTTGTTAATTTGTGTGTCCTGCTTATAGTATTACGTTGTTTTGATGCATTTTTCTGAATGTTTGCTAAAACATTCTGTTCTTATAGTGGGAAGCATTTTGAATTTTTTTCTTTATACCAAAAGATCTAATTTTTTAACATTGTTTTTATGAAATTGGAAAGTGTTTCATAATCTGTGTGTGAAGCATCTCTTTTCTTTCTTGTTTATATTGAAATAGTCATTAGGAAAGAGAACCAGTTGTTAAATTATTTGAATGCTATCACTGGTTATACTGTGTTTTGTACCTATGTAAATGACTCTTCTGTAGGGTAAAATAGAGATTCCTTCTTGCTGTCAAGTAATTAGAAAGATATATTAGTATGTAATACATTTTTTATTACATTTAATTGCAAACTCATTATGAATGTGTAGCTTTTGTTCTTTGAAAATTACTTTAAAGTCTAACGTATTCTGAAAGTCATATATTTATTCCAGATCCATTCGGTAATGTTTTTTAAAGTCTAAAAAATTTATATGACTGAGAGACACTTATGACAATGCTAGAAAACAGATTTTATCTTTCAATTAATACTTCCTTATAAATAAACTCATAAATGAAATAAGAATTATAACAATTGGAAAATTCTTATTTATGTCTGTTTTAATTGGTTGTACTCATTTTGTGAGTATTGTTTAAATGCTCTTGGGTTTATACATTTTAAAATATTTATAAGTCAAATTTTCTTTTTAGTTCAACCAAAAAGTCCAAAAAGAAAAAGAAAAAAAACAAACCACCTTCTGCAAATAATGATACGGTATGTACAAAATAATATCTAGTTTTTTATTATTATTGTTATTTAAGAGTTGCAGCATAAAAATTATTAAAAACTTTTAATACTTTTGTTATTTATATTATATTGTAATTTTAATTTTTCTTAGAACAAAAGCTCTGAATAATCAAATTCTGCCTTGTTAAAAAAAAAAAAAAAAAAAAAAAAAAGGGGGAAACATTGAAATTAACTTGAATTTTAATTAACAAATGACATATATGTGGAATTATTACATAACTTGATCACAAAATCTTCGAAATGATTATGCTAAATTTATAACGATCATTTAATAAAACAAAAAGTAGATGAGCATAGTAAGTATGTTACGCCATGACAGAAACTTTCTTTTAATTTAAATATATTAAAATCTTCCCCATCTCAATGTAAAATTACTTTTCTTAAATGTTATTCAAATCCTAAATATTAATTTTCATATTCCCTTCTCAGTTAAAAAATCTCTTTTTTATTACTTTAAAACTTAAGACTAGTCTATTCAAATATTTTTTTTTCTCTTCTCCAAAAAGATACGCTTTTAAACACAATAACAACTTCGCACAGGATCATTGACTTTACCCCATCTCCCTCACTTCAAATATGCGATCATCATTGCCATTTGAAAGAACAGAAATCGTTTCAGCACGATCTACCGTTTTTGTATCATCAACGGAGTGTTTTCATTGGCTCGTTCATGGGTTCGAGATTGCACTGTGCTCGGAGTTCAAAAACTTTTGGGCATTTTTCCCTCTTTTCTGCTTGGTATTGCCACCGAGGATGCACAAGTCCTCGGTGTGCATAATGAGTAAATTAAAAAAAACCTTTACGTACGTTGGACTTGTTAATTTGATTAACATTACAGTATTATTACCTTTATTTAAGTAATAATTAACAATATTGTCAAATTACGTTTCATAAATCAGGAGCATGAGAAAATCGTTTGGAGTGAGAGTAATAAACTTCAAGAAGACATAATGAAATGATGCATGCTTGGTCAGGGTGTGTCTCCAGAACGTCATTCATTTTTTTTTGGGAAGATTCTAGATCTTCAATTATATCATAAGAGAAGGTGATACGTTGTATTTAAACTCCGATATATGGAATTGTGACTGTGAACTCTGCTATATGGAATTGTAACTTAGAGTTTGTCAAGAATTTTCATCCAAAGTATGATAATTTTTCTTCAAGCTTCACAAGTTAGTTCATGATGTGGAGTCTACCAGAGTTTTCATTGATTCAAATATTTCTTATATTGTAATTACATGCAGCGAATCATCAAGAATGGTAATGTGCTTTTTTTTTATTATCTGTTAAAGATAAAGATTCGTTTCCCAGAATAATCACTCGTAAAAAATATGATGCGTCATCTTCTTCTGTGATGATCTTCTCCAGAACAAACTGTTACTGTTGAACTATAGGAAATTCGATAGTCATCTTATCAACTGATTCAATCTCCTGTAAATCTAAAGAATTTTAAATAATATTATAATAAGTTATATGTATATAATATACAAGCCAATTGATTTAAATAACACAATAGCATTAATAATCTACTAGCTGGCTTCGCCCGCTAGCGAGCCCCTAATCTAATTGAATTCTCCATTTGTATAAAACCTGGAAACGAATGAACCTCTGGCTTGCGTCTCCCTCAAACCGAACGAACCTCCGACCTGGGTCCCTATAGATTGGAGAGAAATGTTATTTTACTTTCATTGAAATTTATTTTTATGGCTTCTTCCTGATATAATCTTGCCAGGGCTGTAGTTTTTCTATTATACTTAATATCATCTATATGCTCTTTTTTTCTGTAATTAAATTTCCTGCTAGTCATGCCTATGTAGTAATTCTTGGATCCGCTTTTTTAATAAAAGGTATTTCATTACATAAAAGGAATTACTACATAGGCATGACCAGCAGGAAATTTAATTACAGAAAAAAAATAGCATATAGCTGATATTAAGTATAATAGAAAAACTACAGCCCTGGCAAGATTATATCAAGAAGAAACCATCCAAATAAATTTCAATGAAAGTAAAATAATATTTCCCTCCAGTCTATACTATCCATCCATAATAAGAGAAACCGTAGTGATATTAACACGCAAAAATACAATATGTAACGATGTGGCATCTTTTATTTTACCGAAACTGTGGCTCAAGTTACTCCATGGTCGCGGATATGAAAATAAACAACCAAGTAAAAATAAATGATAACGTGTGTAATTAAAAAAAAAAGTACATGAAAATAATAACTTCAAAGCCTGTGCAATTATGGAATATTCTCATTTGTTTTTGAAAATGTCTCGGAGTGAGTCGAAACATGTAAAAGAACCTAATAAAAGTTATTTTAATTTGTATTATGTTGTTAATTTACACCTTTTAGCATTTAAAAGAAATATATTATTACAAGGTGTTATAATTTATTATATTGTTATATTTATTAATATTTACACAATGCTGTTTACCTCTTTGCACTTCTACTATAAATTGTATTTAGATCATTGGCTAAAATATTCTATCTTCCTCTCCTATTCTGAAATCTCAAAATTTAAATATCTATAAATGAATATTCCAAAGTATTTTTTAACTCCATTTTAGATTTAGCCCCACCAGTGGCTGAGAGGTTTTGCTCTCGAAGCTGGTAGACAGGAAGTGCTGGGTTCAAACCCTTGTCGCGCTCATCGACCTAACCGTTCGGAGTTTTCTTCGAATCTTGCCGTAAATACAGGTTAGGATCCCTTAAAAAGACCCCCACGGAGGACACTCCCATCTAGGGCCTATATCCCTCGTGTTGATAATTGGCCGTGATAAATCAACCCAAACCATTTTAGATTTAAATATTTTACCCTTTCTTTTTCTTCTTTTTCCCCCTTTTACAATAGTTCTTTATAATTAAATTATTTAAACCCTTATTCCTTTTCAATTTGTAACACACACTGTCCAATATTCATTCATTCAGGACCATTTCTTGTCAACTTCTTAAAACTTGGAGTCATGGTTAATTCATTAAAGTATTATGGGGAAATGTTGACCTCATTGCAGCAGATAATAAATTCAAAACAACGTAGAAAATTTTTCAATGGCATTGTTCTTCTTCAGGACAGTGCTTACACATACACACACCAATGCATCTCAGAATTTCCTTTGAAAATTCAAGTGGGATATCTTCGGTCATCCACCTCCTCCCCTATGGTCTGGACCTTTCACCTTGTTGTTTCGCAGTGATTGAGAACAGAAGAAAGCTTTTAGAGAACAATGCTTCCGGTTGTAAGATGATATGAAGGAAACAGTTCAGAAATGGCTCTCCGAACAGCCCCAGGACTTTTAAGAAAATGCTATTCTCCACGTGGTATCCCTCTGGAATAAATACCTCAATAGTTACTGCAAGTAGTTTTCAGTTTAAAACAAATCTTTATTGCTCGAAGACTGTTAGCTCATTATTTATTGAAAGCTCTTAATAAAAAGCATTCAAACTTACCGTTTATACTCGCATATAAGTCAACCCCCTAAATTTTAAATGCAAATTCTGCAAAAAATCAAAAACCCATGTATAAGTCGCCCCCTTAAGTTTTTACTTCAATTTTGCACAAAATCAAGCTAAAGATTTCACTTTCTAGACGAAAAGTAATGCGATAAAGTGGTAAGTAAACAAAAACAAATCAATGAAATATTTTTTAATGATAACTTATTATTATTTGTATATTTTAAATATTATTTTATTATTCTTACACATAAAAAGTCAGAATTGTGGCAGTATTTGAAGGGTTTTTTTTGTTGTTTTAATTGACTCGCGTATAAGTCGACCTCCCCAATTTGCTTGCCGAAAATTGTCAGAAATTCCTCGACTTATATGCGAGTATATACGATATTACTAGAGATCGACCGAAACAGGTTTTTAAGACTGAAACAGAAACCGAAACCGAAAGTGTACAAAAATTTTAAAAACTGATTAATACATACATAACTGCATATAATTATTAATTAATTAATAACAAATAATTAGTAATTACTTTATAACAACTAATTACGTTACTAATTAATTTATTAATTATGCGTATATTGAACCACATTTCTAACAAACACACGTACATATATATGTGTGTGTATAAGTTTCAAACAAAAATGAATCATAAATAATACAACTTTTTTATTTTACTATTTTATAACAACCAAAAATTATAGGCATTTATCAATAATTAATTAACAATGTAGTTAAATAATGTAAAACAAATTTAATAATGAATATTTAATTTTTAAATATATTTATATTTTCAGTTCATTAATATTTTGCATTTAAATTGATTGAAATAAAGTACTTAAAAGTTTGTTTATTGGGAAATTAACATTGAAAATGTTTTAACCATTTTATAATTATAAGTATTATTAATTTAATAGACGTTTAAATATAGATGTATATTTAAATATTGCTGAATATTATTATTAATTATTTAAAATTTTGTACAAACATTTTTATGATACATATGTTTAAATAACATGTTTACTAAAAAAAAAAGTTTTGCCACTCCCTGCCTCTCTAAGAAAGTATTGAAATGGCACCCTGTTTGAAAATTTTATCCCCGGTGCCAAGTTGACTCTCTGTGCCTCTATCCAAAACTATTTATTTTCATATAAAATAAAACGTAATTAATTTATCAATAAGACAGAAATAGTTTCCAATTATACGAATTTCATCTAATACAAAAATATTTTAAGTATACATACCTCGATATATCTTTTGTAATAAATTTCATAGATCTTCATATGTTTTAACAGCACCTTTCTCATAAAGCATTTGAAACAACCTGGAGTTTCAAAGTAAAAATTTTCTATTACTTACTGTGAAGTTTGCAGCTTTTAAAGATCACGTGATAAGAGTCTTTTAAGTTTAGTCATATATGCATTGCTTGCTTTGTAATTCACACTCGCATCAGGAATCAGTCATGACAGATAATGATTAACAGTGCAGTTCACAGCAATAAACAGTGTCTCATTTCAGCCGATACAACCCATATCAATGAGTAAAGTTGAAAATTTCCGAAAGAAGGAACGAGATTTAGAAATACAGATAGTTTCGGTGAGGCCGAAATTTTGGCAACAGTTTCGCCGAAAACGAATATTCGGCGAAACTCCGATTTTGTGCCGAAACCGAAACCGAAATTTCGGTCGATCTCTAGGTATTACATTTTTAATTAATTAATTTCCTTGGATAAGAAATCAAAATGATGTTGACAGTGTATTTTCACATTTTTCAATGTTACCTTTCTAATTTTTCTTTCTTGTTTTAAATTTATTTTTATTCCATTTCATCAAAGATTTTAGTTATCAGTTGGCTCACCTAAATGTTTCACATATTTAAAAAAAAAAATTCTTGTTTTTTAAAAAGTTTTAAAATAAGTTTCATGTCTGTATATTTATTTGTTCTTTTTAAAAGTGTAAAATTAAGTATTGTCTTATTGACTAATTTTTTGTATTTCTATCTTTTAGGGAGTAACTGCAACTTTAGCTGAAGTTGAACTAAAAGTAGAGAATATGAACATTACTGAAGATGCAGTTGACAGTAATAGTGTTCAAAATAATCTCACAGTAGAATTGGAAAATGATGAAAATGCCACCTCTAATTCTAAACAAAGAAATGATTCAAGTCCTCAAACAAAACTAGCTGACTCTCAAAAGCTTTCAAAAAAGAGGTATTTTAAAGTTTTTTGTGTTGTATTCATTTCACAACTGTATTATAAATTTTAGTCAAAATTAGTGTTCCCGCTAGGCTTTTTTTGAAGGGCGCAGCGCCCTGCCCTTTTAAAAATCGGCAAAATGCGCCCTGCCCTTTTTGAAATCGGCAAAATGCGCCTTCGAAAAACGGCAAATTTCGTCAAAAGATCGCGAAAAAACGACAAATTTTGTCAACAGATCGCAGGGAAAACGTGACTTTCGTCAGAGAATCGCGTGAAAACGGCAAATTTCGTCAAAAACATTGCGAAAAGCGGCAAATTTCGTCAAAAGATCGCGAAAAACGGGAAATTTTGTCAACAAATCGCGGGAAAAACATGACTTTCGTCAGAGAATCGTGATAAAACGCCAAATTTCGTCAAAAGATCGCGAAAAAACGACAAATTTTGTCAACAGATCGCGGGAAAAACGTGACTTTCATCAGAAAATCACGTAAAAACGGCAAATTTCGTCAAAAACATTGCGAAAAGCGGCAAATTTCGTCAAAAGATCGCGAAAAAACGGTAAATTTTGTCAACAAATCGCGGGAAAATCGTGACTTTCGTTAGAGAATCGCGAAAAAACAGCAAATTTCGTCAAAAACATAACGAAAAACGACAAATTTCGTCAAAAGATCGCGAAAAACGGGAAATTTTGTCAACAAATAACGGGAAAAACATGACTTTCGTCAGAGAATCGCGATAAAACGGCAAATTTCGTCAAAAACATTGCGAAAAGCGGCAAATTTCGTCAAAAGATCGCGAGAAAACGGCAAATTTCGTCAAAAACATTGTGGAAAAACGGCAAATTTCGTCAAAATATCTTGAAAAAACGGCAAATTTCGTCAAAAACATTGCGAAAAACGGCAAATTTCGTCAAAAGATCGCGAAAAAACGACAAATTTTGTCAACAGATCGCAGGTAAAACTTGACTATCGTCAGAGAATCGCGTGAAAACGGCAAATTTCGTCAAAAACATTGCGAAAAGCGGCAAATTTCGTCAAAAGATCGCGAAAAATGGGAAATTTTGTCAACAATTCACGGGAAAAACATGACTTTCGTCAGAGAATCGTGATAAAACGGCAAATTTCGTCAAAAGATCGCGAAAAAACGACAAATTTTGTCAACAGATCGCGGGAAAAACGTGACTTTCGTCAGAAAATCGCGTAAAAACGGCAAATTTCGTCAAAAACATTGCGAAAAGCGGCAAATTTCGTCAAAAGATCGCGAAAAAACGGTAAATTTTGTCAACAAATCGCGGTAAAATCGTGACTTTCGTTAGAAAATCGCGAAAAAACAGCAAATTTCGTCAAAAAAATAACGAAAAAAATCGCAAAATTTATCAACAAATCTCGAAAAAACTGCAAATTTCGTCAAAAGATCTTGATAAAACGCAAATTTCGTCAAAGGGATGGAACCCCCCCCCCTTAACACCCTGGGGAAAAAAAACTCATCTTTTGCTCTCCCAGCTCACCAAGCTTAAAAGCCTTAACTTTTTTTTTAAAACTTTTTCTGCTCTGTCACTTTATTATAGCAAATAATCGATCAAGTAGTTTTCCACACCCTCACCCAAAATTGATGCCCACCCCTTCTTTCCAAGCACACGAAATTTAACGTTAAAACTCTTTTATTTAAATTTTTTTGTCCTATTTTTAAATCTTTACTAAGGTAACTAAATCAGTCATCTTAAGTTCAAAATTTCTGCTTCCCCTTTAAAATTCATAGTTTCGAGGCGGCTAATAATTTTATACCCACATATGTTAACCTAATTACTTACTAGAACCTTAAAATATCAATTTAATAAAAATGTATTTCTATAATTTATGTTACTAAATGTGTGTACAAACATTGATGAGTATATGATGAACAATAATGAATTTCTTATATTGGTTCCGAATATGTATACTTTTTTTATGAAACAATGCCCTTTTTCGCTGAAACTAGTGCCCTTTTTATGCTTCAATAATGCCCTTTTTGTGACTAGCACCCTGCCCTTTTTTTTTACTAGAGTGAACACTAGTCAAAATAATCTAATTTTTAATATACATATGTTTTGTTCATTAATTTAGTATTTTATTTGGTCACATCTGTTGTTTTTTGGTTAAGTTTTTATGGTTATGTTATAATATATCTTTCTTTTTGTTATGTTCTGGTCTATATATACATTTATTTTTTCATTTTATAGTTTAAATTTTGTGGTACATTTTAAATTTAAAAAGGAATTTTTCAACTATATATATATATATGTGTGTGTGTGTGTGTGTGTGTGTATATATATTAAAATGTGAAAGCTGGATCTGCAGCAAGAAATTTTTTTAATATTATTCAGTGTGGGAAGAAAGAGGTTGGTTATGAGAAGTATTGTGACACTTGGAGAAAGTGTAATAATCTATCCATATTATGCCATATTTCATCTGACAAAGGAAAATGCTCCTCTATTTTGTAGTTTGGCTTTCCTCACTCTAACAATACTGCTAATTGTGACCTGAGGTGAAGTCAAGTGAATATTAGAATGCCGATTTTTATTGATTAAATTTTAAATGAATTGAACATTTTATAATGAATATGAATCATAAATGTTTCGAGTGCTAGTTAGGATGCAAAATTTTGTTCAAAGTAGAAGCTACTATTGTTTTGAAACAGAAAAGAAGCATAATAATAATAAATATTTTATTAAAAGTCTTGTTTTTAACACTTTCCAATATAGTTGAAAAGTGTTTATGAATTCAGTTTGTCTGTCTGTCCATCTATCCATGCTCTAACTCTTGTAAATATACTCGGATTGTCATGAATTTTTTTTTTGTAATATTGAATTTTAGTATAGAATGTTCGGTATTGAAAATTAAGTGTGCAACATTAATAGTTCATTTACAAAGACACAAAAAAACTCCATTATATTATGTTTATAAGGATAAATCGTTTCCGGTGCATTTTATTAATGTTACAATATTTCAAACATAATGAAATTAATGTGCATTACTGAGATAGACTACAGCATGCTTTTAGCAGAGTATACAATTAGTAGCATTTATAGTTCAATTACAGGGACATACAAAATAATTCTTTTACATTATGATCTATGGGGAAAAATTGTTTGTGGTTCATTTTTAACATGTTATGGTACTTAAAACATAATGAAATTTAAAAGGATTACTAAGGTTCAATACAGCTTATTTTCTATTTATTATGGAATGTGTAACATTTATTGTTCATGTACAGAGATGTACCAGAGAATTCGGTTAAAGGACTGACTATGATCGGTAATTGTTACAGTGGTCATAATTATAAGACACCTACCTAATTGGACATACAGTGAAAGAAAAGATTCAGAGCTTAAAAATGCTTTACCAAATACGACAAAAACATACATTTATTCTGTTATCACACGTAATTGTTTTACAGAAATGACATTTTTATAGAGTTTAATAAAAAAAATTAAAAATACCATGGACCAAAATTATAAGACACCCTGACATTTTAATTCAAATACCTGATTTTTTTCAAAATATGCAAATTTTCTGCATGCTGTTATGATGTCAGCAGTTAACTAAAGCAGAGGATAACCGACTTCACGCATTTACAAACATGCCACAAGGTACAGAATTAAAAGAAAGTGAAATTCGCGAATTTCGGAGATTAAATGGAACTGATGCTTCAGTTAATAATATTTCAAAAGTTATTAAGTGCTCTAAATGTACAATTTCAAATGTTTTGAAAAGCGGAAGTAATGGATCGGTGATTAAAAGATCTGGAAGTACTCCTTGCTTGTCCTCGAGAGACATTCGCTATGTGCTTTCGCTCGCTACACAGAATTAGATGACCACTACAGGCATTAAAAATGCTTTGAAACTGAATTGTTCAAGGAGAACCATTCACAGAGTGTTGCATAATGCTTTCTATGTGAAATTTTTAAAAAAATGAAGAAAAAACCACCGCTTCTAAGGCGGCACGAAATGGACCGTTTAAATTTCACTAAACAAACTATGGCCTGGACCTCCAAATGGTACTGTGTGTTATTTTCTGATGAAAATTTTTTTAAACCGGGATGGTCCTGACAGGTTTCACTATTATTGGTATGATTTACAGAAGTCTCCTGATGTACAAATGAGCCCTCAAGGGAAAACCGATATCGTTTTCTGCATTCAAGAATGAATTCTGAAAAGTATAAGAATCTTCTTAAAGATCAACTAGCCATATACAAATTCATATGAGCGGATAACGTGAACTTCTTTGTGGCAAAAACTACACTTTCTAGCACGATAAAGCGTCAATTCATACATCACATGTAACAAAAAAGTGGCTTTCAGGGCAAAGTATCAATGCTCTTCCGTGGCCTTCTCGTTCCCCAGACTTAAATCCCATCAAAAATTTGTGGGGGGATCTTAGGTCGTGAGGTTTACCGAAATGGGAGGCAGTTTACATGTGTCGAAGACCTAAAGAATGCTATAAAATGTGCTGGGGCATTGTGTACCTCGTGGCATGTTTGTAAATGTGTGAAGTCAGTTATCGTCTGCTTTAGTTAACTGCAGACATCCTAACAGCGTGCAGAAAATTTGCATATTTCGAAAAAAAGCAGGTGTTTTAATTAAAATGTTAGGGTGTCTTGTAATTTTGTCCATGGTATTTTTAATTTTTTTTAATTTAACTCTATAAAAATATCATTTCTGTAAAACAATCACGTGTGATAACAGAATGAATTTATGTTTTTGTTGTATTTGATAAAGCATTTTTAAGCTCTGGATCTTTTCTTGCACTGAATGTCAAATTAGGTAGGTGTCTTATAATTATGTCCACCACTGTAGAAGTGCTCTTTCCACTGTGATATGCAATTCTATGCAATTTTTAGTGTACTATGTGCAGGGCTGCCATTTGCAACTAAAATGCTACTAAAAGCGACTATTTTCAGCATCAGGCAACTATGGCTACTATTTTAGCCCAAAAACCTTCAAAAGCGACTATTTTAGAGGAAAACCAGAAAAAAGGAGACTATTTTCCAGTCCCAGCCTACTATTTTTGTAAAAAAAAAAAAAAAAAAAAAAAAAATCTCAGCACTGCAAATTTTTTAACCTAATATCCCAATCTAATATTTCCGTATAAATTTTTTAAGTTTTTTATGCAATTTTTAAAATATGTAAAAACTTCTATTTGAAATTTAAAAAAGAAATTACTTTTTCAATATAAATGTAGTGCAAAGATACCAACATCCAAATTTCTGTGGAAAACTAATTATTGATTTTTGGTTTGGCTACCACCCATAACCCTTATGCTTTACAGTATATTTGTCCAATTTTTGATTGTTTTTAAAGGTATTTAACCCTTTAACTGTCGTATGAACCACAAACGATTAACTGTAGATTTGTTCACTATGCTGCGTGAATCGTATTTGTTTCTAACCTCCTATAAATGCTTCATTCCAAAAATTTTAATAAACGAGCAAGTAAATGCTACTTAGAAATAAGAAAACCTTGTTTTCTATCAGTTTTTTAATTGCCTTTCTTACTTAGATAGCTTTATTTGGCTCATTGATGTCTATAAAATCAAACTTTATTTTTTTCGGACGATTTTGCTATTTTATTTTACAAAAATTTCTTCTAAAGAATAGATTAGTATGCTTTGTATTTTCTTTATCAAATGCATCCTTTTTTGATAAAACCACTTTTTATTGGTTCAGTTAATTTTTGTTTACAAAATGGAATTAAAATTGCAGCTAATAACATGCAATAAAAATTGTATTGTTTTTACTTACCTCACAGTAATGCTCAAGCACAAGATAAGATTATATTCAATTTAGTTTGGGAAAACGAAACTGCATTCTGATCGTATATCTCAGATTATAATTTAAAAAATTTCTTCATTCTTTCTTTCCGTTTGTGTGTGTGTGATTTTATAATTAAATTACAAAAAGTAAAAAATTTGGATGGTAGGGGAAAATGTGGATTTTCATGATGTTTTTATTTTTATGGGAAATAAGGATTCTTGCCCCTCTTTTCTTAAGTAAACATGCAACTATTTTGGCTACTATTTTTGTGCAAATGCTACTATTTTGGCTACTATTGTTTTCATTGTAGGCTACTAAAGCAACTATTTTTTATGCCATTTGGCAGTGGCAGCCCTGTATGTGTTGTTTACAAATTCTGTAGATCATATACAGGGCTGCACGAAAGACTTTGAATATTGACAGCAATTGCTGAAAATGAAGTTTTACTGAGTTATGTATCTTTTAAATTGCTTATTTAGATATCTCATCGTACAAAAAAATTTAATTTCTTAATAATATTCAGTTAGTGTTGGAAAGTGTTTCATAATCTATGCCAAATACATGATTTTCGTTTTTGTTGTTTTATATATAAATCAAACTTCCCTTACAGTATTTCAATTCTGTGAGTCCCTTTGTGTAAAATATGGAATTTTAACAGTTTTGTCTAATTTATATTAAAATATATATATATATATATATTTCTTAATTTACAAGTTTAAAGTATTGTCAAAAATAATTTTAATGTGGTGTTTTAGCCCTTTACTGTTTATCTGTTACATACCAATGAATGCTATTTATTTACACATATGACGTAAATTTGCACTAAAGATATCCTTTTTTCACATAATGAATAATTAGACATATCAATATACAGTGTGTCCTTTCTTATCATTGACCAAAAGCTAATTCCTAAACTGTTAGTTGTAGAGGTTATAGTTCTGATTGTAAAAATGTTTCAATTGTAAAATGAAAGAAAAATAATGCACCAAGTATAGATTGTGAAACACTTTCTAACACCATCAGAATACTGTAACAAAACTTCTCTATTTAATAAGGTGAAATATGATGTCTAAGTAAATAAGGTTAAGGTCAAACTGACCGGGAGGCCTACCTTTCGGCTTAAGCTCAACTAGCCCCACCCAGTGTCTAAGTTAGCAATTTGGAAAATGTATAACACATTTGAAAACTCGATTTCAGCAATTACCATTTATAGTCGGAAAAATATGCAAATTTCTTTGTGCAGCCCTGTATATGATCTATAAATTTGTATGTATACTACATAGTATACAAAAATTTAGTTCAGTTAGCAAATGTATAATACAGTTGAAAACAATCTCTTCAAATCAACACCTTCAGCAATTTCTGTTAATAAGTGGAAATGTACTTAAATTATTTTTTGGCATCTTGTATGATCTATAGAATTTATACATACCCAAGTAGTATGCAAAAAAATAGTTAAATTTAATAATGCATACCATAATTGAAAACACACTTCTGGCAATTATTGCTCATAAACAGTACTGTAACGGAATTCTTTTGTGTGAACCTGTAAATGAAAGATAAATGCACACCGTATTTTATAATAAGCATGTTGTAGTGCACGTCAGTGGTGTTTACTAATTTCAATATGTTTGAAATAGTGTAACTTCATTAAAATAAAGTGCAAATGATTTTTCCCATAGAACATCATAACAGAATTCTTTTGAATGCCCCTGTAAACAAACTATAAATGCTACACACTTCATTTTCAGTACCAAACATGCCATGCTAAACCTCAATAGCATATATCAATTACATGGTAATCCCCACTTATGTGGGTTAGAGCATGGAGCGACAGACGCCCAGACTAACAGAATTCATAAACACTTTTCAACTATGTTGGAAAGTGTTAAAAATGCTCATCTACTATATATATAAAACACAAACAGAAATTTCGTTCCGTTCCTTTATAACTCGAGTTCTGCTGAATGGAATTTGATGGAACTTGCACTGTTGGATAGATAATTTTTCAGGGAAGGTTTTAGTATATATAACACATAGTTCTACGTATATTAGTTATAGAATTATGATGGAAAGTTCTGTTATTTTGGACGATAAGGTTACCATAGGTTATTTTTTTTTGCGACCATTATCATTGGCGAAAGAATTGAATCGGCTATATCTGAAAATAATGCAAACAAATAGAAAAATAAAACAAAAATTCTGTTATTAATTTTATTTAAAATCCTCCCCCCCCCCCCCCCCCCAAAAAAAAAAAAACTGTTTTAATGAGGCATAATATTTAATTTAATGCTTAAAAATATAATTTGCAATGTAATTTGTAATAGTTTGTAATGCTTAAAAATATTTGCAATGCATGAGATTGCAATTCATATTAAGTCAATTTTTGGCGATTTATCGTTTGCGGCAGGTTAACAAAGATGCATCTGATAATTTGATTTAAAAAATATGTGTACATTTTTTTCCTTTTTTTTCTTTCTGTTAATTTTTTTTTTTATGTAACTCCCGTATCATGTGTCTTACCGGAAAAACTAGCTGATGTAATTGTAAATATGACTGCATTTATGAGTTACATGTTATTTGTTTATTTACGGTTTTGATTTTACTTTTGTCGCCAAGCAATGTGATTTTAAGCCAAATATGCATAAGCGTGACATCAGCTTGAGCGGTATTAGCAATAATAGTGTTTTTTCCGTGTATACAAGATCCTTTTTGGAGTAAATTTTTATATTAAAATGCAAATTATATAAATAGCAGTTATTGTTATGAATATGGGATCAAATATTTAAATTTTAGTGAATGTCTGCCACTCAAACACATATTGTAAAATAATTAAATTTTAGACATTTAAAAATTTTCTACGGAAACATGCCGGTTTGTTTTCACCAAACATATTATTTTTTTAGCCTCGAACTCAGACCGGCGAATATTGTCTATTCTTTTATTTTTATTTTATTATTTTTTTAATATATCACCAATTTCACTTGCAGAAATATTCACTGCTTCAAAAGGTAGGAACCAAAGAATATTCTTAGGGACATGTGTGCATTTATGCGTTATTACTATCACAAAAGGCTACATTTTGCAATAAAAATTGTTTGCTGAAATAAATTTTCGATGCTCTTTTTGATTCGTCATTTCTTTTTAGTTTTTTCTGCAATCTTTCTTCCCTTCTTTCAGGAAGGTTTTTAAAAGACATTGGACTTAATTGTCCGTATTTCGGTCATCTGCCCGTTGGCATTTTTACTATATTGTTGGATGTTTCGTTTATATTTGAAGGTTACTCTGGACGACGATTCAGATTACAGAAGATTAGACGACTTTTGAAATTAGCGATTGCTATATTTATGGGGTTTTTTCATTATGAAGCAAAGTTTTACCAAAAAAGCAATGCTTCCAATGTACGGTTGGTTGATTTTATGATGGCTGATTATCTACACGAGGGATATAGACCTTGGGGGAGTGCCCTCCATGGGGGTCTTTCTAAGGGATCCTAACCCGTATTTACGGCAAGGTTCGAAGAAAACCACGGAAAACTCCGAACGGTTAGGTCAACGAGCGCGACAGGGGTTTGAACCCAGCACTTCCTGTATGCCAGCTTTGAGAGCAGAACATCTCAGCCACTGTTTTGGCGCTTTCAATGTACGGAAAAAACTTTGTAATGTCAATGGTGGCGAATGGAATAAATAATATTTGTTGATTTATCATTTCAAGCTGGATAAGGAAAAACGAGTACCTGAAATTCTGATTAGATAATTTTTCGATCATTACAAAGCCTTTTCAACCTACACACAGTCCTAGCAGCTAAGCATAGTGAGCAATGAATTTATTTCTGCGTGGTATTATGCTCTTTAGAGAAATGCAAAAAAATCTTCGGTTTAAGTATTCACCAAAAATAATATTACTAAACATTTTGCATAACTAACTTTATCATTGTCAGTTTTATTTAAGGTATGGAATTTTGTTAATGAAAGATCTATAATTTAATTAACAGTAATTTGACATTATTTAATGGAACATAGCTTGGCGCGTAACTAACTTCTTTTTGTAACTAACTCTGGTACGTTAGTAACCATATCGTTTCAAGCATTTCTAATGTTTGACGTCATACTTGGATATCGGCAAGATTATGGAAGATTAGGAAGATTTTATTGGATACAAACTAGAGGTTTATTCTTCGACCAGAGTTAATAATTGTTTTTTATTTTTTCAGATTAACGGTTACACGAACGCAACTGATCTAAAAAAATGGAAAGATAGTGAAAATGGCGTCATTTTAATTTTATTCATATTCAGCTTTAAAAATTCACTTTTTTATGTTTCACCATTTTTTTAAATATGAAAGTTAAACACTGTTCTTTATGTGCAAACAATTTATTACAATTTTCACTGTATTTATTCTGCTGGAATCGAAAGATGAAAAACCGTAGTAGACTTGCCAGAAGAGGACGTATATTGCGAAATATAACATAACATAGAATGAGAATGTACTTGCGTTACCAGAATCTCACATGGAGAAAAGAAAGAGGGACGGAGTTCAAGAACTTACAGACGAAAATGAATCACCTGAACATTATTTAAGTTCAATGGTCAATCTATGCAATCATTGTAATGCTTTCTCTTTTAGTAGTAAGTTGACTAGAGAACATGTTAGTTCCTGTTGTCCTAATCTCATAATGGCCTCATTTCCCTACCAAACTCTACTATAAATGATCAACTAAATGAGTTGCTTCTTATTAGCCCAAATTTTGTCCAATGTATAATATAATATAACGCAATAATATAACGTTCACATCATCTACAGCAATATTTAAGGAAAATCCAGGTGAACGTCCCTATTGCTTTAAAATACATGCTCAAATCAATTGATATAATTCATTCGATTCAAGGTTCGTTTGAAAATATTTACTAAGGTAGCATCTGTAGATGAAGATCCACATTCCTTTAAAATAAAAAGCCATTTCGTTTGATTTAAGGTACATTTAGATAAATGGCCCAGCGCAGCGGGCGTAGCATGCTAGTTGTTATATGAAAATCTATTTATGGCAAATACTTATTTTTTTAAAGTTACTAAACTTTAAAAAAATAAAATTTTAATAACCATTAATTTTTATATGGTCCCTGAATGATATCATATATTCTAATACGATCTAATCTTGTGTGTGTGCATGTGGTTATATATATATATAGATATATATGCAAATTTTATCTTAAAAACGGCTCTAACGATTTTGACAAAATTTTGTATCCTACTGTTTTGGGGCACTAGAAAACCATTGGTTTAGGTCACATGTTCGAGAAAATTTGATTAGTGGGTCATTTTGGGTTACCATGGGTCAGGGTCAAGCTAATTGTATCTAAAAAATGGTTCAAACGATTTTGACTAAATTTTGCATCCCACCATTTTCGGGCACGAGAAGACTATTAGGCTGGGTCTCATGTTCGAAAACTTTCGATTAGTGGGTCAATGCGGGTCAAGTTAATTTTATCTAAAAAACGGTTCTAATAATTTTGATTAAATTTTGTATCCTACGAGTTTCGGACATGAGAAAATCATTGGGCTAGGTCACATGTCCGAGAAAATTTGATTAATGGGTCATTTTTGTGTCACTGTGGGTCAATCTAATTTTATCTAAAAAAGGGCTTAGACTATTTAGAATTTAGACTAAATTTTGCATCCTAGGGTTTTGGGGCATGATAAAATCATTGAGCTAGGTCACATGCTCGAGAAAATCTGATTAGTGGGTCATATTTGGGTCAAGCTAATTTTATCTAAAAAACGACTCAGACTATTTTGACTAAAATTTATATCCTACGGGTTTCGGCACGAAGGGACAATTGGGCTTGGTCACATGTTTGAGAAATTTTGATTAGGGGGTCATTTTGCTCATGGGTCATTATGGGTCAAGCTATTTTTACCTTAAAAATGACTCAGACGATTTGAACTAAATTTTGTATCCTACGGTTTTGGGGCACGATAAAATCATTGGGCTAGGTCACATGCTTGAGAAAATCTGATTAGTGGGTCATATTTGGGTCACTGTGGGTCAAGATAATTTTATCTAAAAAATTGACTCAGACTATTTTGACTAAATTTTATATCCTACGGGTTTTGGACACGAGAAGACAATTGGGCTTGGTCACATGTTTGAGAAAATTTGATTAGTGGCTCATTTTGGTCATAGGTCATGGTATTTGAACACAAGGCTAATTTTGAGTTCTATACATAATTCGGTCTTCCCTGCTCATAAGTTCTAGTTAGAAAAACTTTTTTCCATGCTCTAACTAGTAAAACAATAAAAATTAAATTATTTTAGGACAAGAATTTACCAAACTATAAGGCTTTGAATTTTATTAATTTTTGGCATTATCTGGTACAAATTGGATGAATAAATGGAAAAAATGAGTTTTTAGTGCCAGAAGATGCTGAAAATTCATGTCACAGATGAGAGTTTTTTTAGGTCGGCACTGATGATGTGTGCTATTTTGTATGTGTCTGTTCTTCCATATAAATTGCGTAATCATTTAATTTTTGTTTTTTTTCTTTTCAGTATCCCCACAAAGAAAAAGGGTAAAAAGGACAAAGAGCAAAAAATTGAAATTGACACTATAGATTCTGATGACGAAACAAAAGAAAAGGTATTTAAAATAGCCTGATTATTTTTCAATTTTTTTTATTATGTGCATGTGTGTTGTTGATTGAAGCTTAAAAGAATTGCAAGCATTATTATTTCTTATATAGATTAATTCTTATAAATATTAAAACATGCAAGATCAATATCTTAAAGTAAAACTGTTATCAATAGCTAGTCATATTTATGTTGTCTATTATAGTGACAGATATAGTGTGTCACCTCCTATTCAGATGATATATTTTTATATGAGACTCACAATATGTTTAATATGTTTTGTTGTAAGTAAAAGAAAGACATTTAGAATATTGTTTTATTAAGTCTGAAAATATTTGTAATTAACAGTAAGTTGACAAATTTGAAAATATTGGATCTATATAAAAAAAATCGGATATATATCAAATTATCAGATATTTTTTATATTTTTAAAAATATCATAATATTTAGAAACTCTGATATGTCACAAACTTTACTGCTGGCTGGTGAAAAAGAGCTATTTGAGGTTGCTATTAAATGTTGCTATTTGAGGTACAAAAGTTCATAGTTTCCTGATGTTACAAATTAAAGAGAAACAATTTTACGCTTATCATGCATGTAAACTCGATGTTGATGTGAATAAGAATCTTGTCCAAGTTAGCTGATAGTATTGTGAAGTGCGTAGAGTTCAGATCAAACGTTCTAGAACCAGGGCTGTAGCTAGAAGTAAACAATAGGGGGTGCTCAAGAAAATGTAGGGGGGGGCTCATACTATTTCTCTCTCTCTGACACGTGCACGCGCAAACACAGATATATATGATCAAAGTATTATATAGAAAGGTAAATTAGTGCCTATTCATATTGTAGACACTATGTTTCTTATTAAACTGTTTATAATAACTTTATTTGATGCTAAGAAAAGTAAAGGTTATCACGCTTGATGTAGATCCGGTAACTTTTGATCAGGAAATAACATAAAGCGACTCACTGGTACATTTAAATACGTTTAATATATGACAAACACATTGACAATGAAGACATTACACAACCCATAGAATAATAGTTAACACGATTCACGACTACATCTTTCGTACGGAATCTTCCACTGCACGACACCGCACGCTTCTCCAACACACTCTCCGAGTCTCTCTCTCTTCGCAGGCCGTTGCCATTCGACAGTTTCTAAAAAGTTCTTGCATCATGGAGTAGAGGCGACCTTCACAAAGGTTGCAGACAGAGATGTAATGGAGGATATACGGTGGATACGCCGTATACCTTCTGAATTATTTGAAGGAATACCGTATAGCCTCTTCTCAAAAACACTATAGCATATACTTTTTAGGGTATACCCTCTGCCTAAAATGTATGCCCTCTGGTTTTTTTACTACTACATCACTGGCTTCAGAATGAAAATTTTCAGTGTATAATTATACTAGTGAAATAATAAGTGATGATGTCAATAAGTAAATAAAAAGCTGACAGTTCACCTGTTTCAAAAGAGTTGCAACCTTTAATTTTTTTCTGACTATTCCCTGCCCTTAAGGATTCTAAAGTTATGGTTTTATAGGATAAAAAACATTAGAAAAATCAAGCTTGTATTTTGCATTTTTAAATTATTTTTGTGTCCAGTCAAAAGCTAAAACCACTTGTATTTAAAATGGCTATAACTCATTAGAATAACTTTGTTTTATACTAATAATGGAGAACGCTGCAAAATGAAAAATTTCAGTATGTAACTAATGTGAAAGTCAATGTTTGCATCAGCAAAAGGTTGCTAATTCTGAGTATGTGCAGATAGGATGCGCGCCTATTGAAGCACTTATTTGCAGTTTATAAACAAATTCTACAATTTAGTATTTATGCAAAACTGTAAAAAGCCCCCAAAACTAAGTTCAATTTTTGAACAGAGTTTCATTTGGATTTTAGAATTTCATTTGGTGGCTTTGGCAACTTTCCCAGGGGGGGCTAAAAATGTTCAGGGAGTGCTGAGCCCCCCCCCCTGGCACACCCCTAGCTACGGCCCTGTCTGGAACCTGTTTGTACAATAGCCTTTCATTTGTCCTCTGTCACTTTCACACATGTTCCTTTAGTTTTTGCGTCTAGTTTATCGTCAGTTAGTAGCGTGAATTTTTTTACTGGTAAAAATGATTGGTGTGAAACGAAAACAGAATGTTTTAAATGTTAAAAAAAAAATTAGAAATCCTTCAAAAACTTGATAATGGAGAATCAGCTAGCCAGGGTTGGCAAGTTACTTCCAAAGTGGAAAAAACCACAGAAAAAACCATGGAAAAAGCCGGCTGGAAGAAACAGATTTTCTTTAGGAATTTACCAAATAAGTTGCAATTTTGTAAGATACAATAAAAATAAATGCATTTTTCTAATAGATAACCTTAAGTAAATTTAATTAGACCTATAAAAATTTAATTAAATATGATAAATTGATATTTACATCAGTTTTTTAGCCAAGATTACACACCTGTCTAAAGATTTCCAATCATTGCGTGCCTGAATAAAATAAATGGTACTTTTCCGTTATACTAACACCATGCCAAAATGTATGTTAATGTTCCATTTATTTCAACCCTGAACATGCAAAGGATTTTTATTGCAAACCATGCCAAACATTGCGATTTTCTATTTATTGAACATGAATCTTTTTTATTATTATTATTATTACTTAATCATAACCTTGCAAAACATCTCAATTTGCTATTTTTCAAATAGAAAATATTTAATATTAAGTTATAACCAGGCTCGGACTGGCTCACCGGTGCGCCCTCGGCCATTAAATCTGCCCCCTCGTCCAGATGATGTAAAAAAAAAAAAAACCCAGATGAAGTTTAAAAAAATTACGGCAAATACTAGAGTAACTAACTTTACAACATTAATAAAAATACTAGCTGGCTTCGCCCGCCAGCGGGCCCCTAATTTACATCGGTGCCTCGAAACTTTTGTATTCTCCGGCTCGCATCCCCCTCGAACCGAACGAACCTCCGACCTGGGTCCCCGCTGCCTTCGGCACCGGATAATCCCATAATTTGCATAATCCCTTAATTTGCATATCGAATAGTATAAACCTCTAACTGAACTAATCTCCGACCCTGGTCCCCGCTGCCTTCGGCACCGGATAATCCCTTAAATTGCACATAGAATAGTATAAACCTGTCACTGAACGAACCTCCGGCTCGGGTCCCCACTGCCTGCGGCACCGTATAGCAGTCGTTCCGACCCTGGTCCCCGCTGCCTTCGGCACCGTATACCGGTCGTGCTACGCACGCACCGGATAGTCCCTTAAATTGCACATAGAATAGTATAAACCTGTCATTGAACGAACCTCCGGCTCGGGTCCCCGCTGCCTACATATTCGGATGCTGCCCTCTTATGATCCATCACTTCCCTTTTGATAAGAACGAAACTCTCAGATATAACCTTCGTAATATCATTTTCAATCCTTCAAACTCTCAAAAGTTAAAAGAGAATTATAATATTCTCAATAAAAATTTCTCTTTCATTACGAAAGAATTTAAAAAAAAATTGACTGACATTGACTTTCTGAACTAAAATACCATAAATTTAGGACATCATGAACTTATATTACTTCGAAAATATTTTATATTTAACTTTCAATTTGCAAAAAATTGTTATTTTTTACCTTTTATATTTTATTATTGTTATGTAATTATATTCATTGTTTCAAATCTAATAAACAGGCGCCTCCTGCGGTGGGAGTTGGAACGGATGGGTGCTATCGGTGTCGGGTAGCGTTTATTTTTCCCCTCGTGGACTTATTGTTCCTATACCTCACGGGTGGCTGTCCACGAGTGGGTGATTTCGGTCCCCGCTGCCTGCGGCACCGTATAGCAGTTGTTCCGACCCTGGTCCCCGCTGCCTTCGGCACCGTATACCGGCCGTGCTACGCACGCACCGGATAATCCCTTAAATTGCACATAGAATAGTATAAACCTCTAACTGAACGAACCTCCGGCTCGGGCAGCTGAACTAAAATACCATAAATTTAGGACATCATGAACTTATAGTACTTCGAAAATATTTTATATTTAACTTTCAATTTGCAAAAAATTGTTATTTTTTACCTTTTATATTTTATTATTGTTATGTAATTATATTCATTGTTTCAAATCTAATAAACAGGCGCCTCCTGCGGTGGGGGTTGGAACGGATGGGTGCTATCGGTGTCGGGTAGCATTTATTTTTCCCCTCGTGGACTTATTGTTCCTATACCTCACGGGTGGCTGTCCACGAGTGGGTGATTTCGGTCCCCGCTGCCTGCGGCACCGTATAGCAGTCGTGCTGCGCACGCGCTGCAGTATACGTTAGTTCCGCCTTCTGCCACCAGGTGGCGCAAATAGAAAAAATAAACCTCGAATAAGATAAACCTCGAACTGAACGAATCTCTAGAACCCCACAGTTAAGATAAAAAACTTGAAGGGGGGGGGGGAGGAAGGACACTGCTTTTCCTTAAACAACTGAATTAGACTGCCGGAAAAAAAAAAAATCTGATGTCAAACAACTTATTTAGACTACCGGACTTCTTGTTCAAAGACAGGGACCTGTAGGAAAACTTAAAACTGAAAAAAAAAAATCGATAACGGGCGAAGCCCGCTTTTCCCTATCATAATATCTGGTTGTCACTCTAAAACAAAAACTTAAGATACTCGTTATGGCAGTTTTTAGACGCGGCCTACTTCTTAAAATCGTACCGGCACTGTAATTGAAATCTTTCTTTTGCTTTAATTATACAAATAACGATGATTAATTATAGAATAAAATAATATATCGGCTCCTAATGAAGATATGAGAATAATTTTTAGATATTCTGAAAGCAGAATCCATTTTGAGTCGCCCTGTCAAAGTTTGGAATTAATGCGCCCCTTAGATTCGGAAATGGGCCCCCCCTCTGAAAAAACGCAGTTGAAAGTCACGTGACTATTTTATCTCTTTCAGAAATGACTTATCCACAGACGATTTGTCTCAGTTGAATGTTGAAATAAAAAAGAAGCTGTCTCTTCGGAATAAAAATAAATTCATTTGCCGTGTCATTAATGAGTTTTAATTGATATCTTCAAAAATTACTGGTCGATTTTTACGAATTTTTTTTTATTGAATTCGCGATTTTTTTATACACGTGTTCGCAAATTTTCGCGAATGTAGAGTCATTATTTCCACTTGTTTCAAAAAGGAATGGGGCGATTTGATCTCGGATCTGTCGACCCTGCATTCTTTACGGCAACCTTTTTTTAAGTCTGGGGTCGATGTTGGATGTCTGGTCAATTTTTGGCCGAAATAAAGAAAAGTTACGGTCCAAATTTCAAAAAATTTGACATTTTGGAACGACAAAAATCGGCCGCGTGTGTACCCCGATTTTCGGATCGATACCTCCGGTACATTTTTTTTTTTTATTCGATGATGCGTTAAAAAGCGACGATTTGGATGTCTGCGATTATCAGAACGGAAATTTTTTTCCTTTCTTTTCCAAGTTCGGTTTCGGTCCGTAATTAAAACACTTTCGTTGATTAATAACTCCCCGGGTCCGGGTCGGAATCCCGACCCGATCAAAACTTGAGCACCGCGCTATTTTTCCGAATTTTTCGGTCCGTGTTCGCCGCCGGTGCATCGATTAGTCCCGGAGCCTTTGCGTATACAGCGGGGAGTGCACAGACAGACAGAAACACACACAGACGTTTACCGCTCTTAATATTAGGGACTATTCTGTATATATTTTAAAAATAACATTCATTTTTTGCAATAAAAAAAAATATATAGTGACTTGTTTTTCCCTTTGCAAGCACTGTTTGTTTTTGAACATTTCTTTGTTTCAGGAAAGCATCCAATCCAAATCTTTTAAAACCTGAAGTATATTCAATCTGTTACCAATGGCGGCAGTCTCCGTGCAATAAATTTCAGACTGTCTGGCACCAAAGAGTGTCGCTTCTATTTAATATTTTATTAAATATTTATATTTATACACTTATTGAGTTTGCTGAAAAAGCATTTATTATATACTAGCTGTTACCCGTGACTTCGTTCACGTATCATTAAAAGAAGCATAAATGCATTAATTAAGCAAAATATTTCATTCCCGATAATTAGAATCGTAAATAATTAACTAACTCTTTATCACATTCCATAGGAGACAATACCGTATTTCTATGTTATACAGGCCTTGACATAACTAAGTTTTAAAAAAGTGAAAATTTGTGACAAATAATCACGAAAAGGAAACTGCAACCAATGAAAAAAGGCGGACCAAACAAAATCGTGGAAATCGGCGAATTGTGTAAAAACATATGTCAAGTTTACCTGGTAAACTATTTTACTTTTCACGCCTTTGTGAAACGTTTTAGTAGCATCCTTCAAAGATAATGGAAATAGTATATTCTTTTTCATTAAATTCAATTCTTGTGAATAGGGAGCAATAATTGTAGACCTAACTGCAAGGACCTTAAATTTGCCTCCTTGATTTAATTTATACCTGAAAAAAAATCTTTATTTCTAAATGAAAATATGTTGACAGACGACTTTTTGTTCTCCAGAATAAATTGATTCATGAAGTTTGAATATGTGAAAATACGTTTTTATTTTTCAAAAATTTTACTGTAATCAAGATTTTTTTTTTCTTTCACTATCTATTCAAATTGAAAATAAATTCTTTTTTTCAGTTTTAATGAGAAAAAATATATTAATCCGTTTTATTTCTTCTTTTTTATCCACAAAAATGGAATAATTTAGTTGCCATTTTTAGAGAAACTTCGTTAAAATTTACAAAAAAAAAAAAAAAAAAAAAAAAAAAAATCTCGGAATTTAAATCATTTTTTTAAATTCTGAGAGTTTATGACATCCTCGGATCAATGATAACCGGTCTTAAGTAAATCGTGTTGCGTTCGACAACCTGAAAGGAGTGGTTGCGAAATGCAAACAGGCGGTCAGATTTTAATATAATAGATTCGTATTTATTTTTCTTTTCCTAATAATTACGTTTTGGTTTTTGGCAAAAAACTCTCATCTGAATGTAACTGATATTCATGCTTAATAATCGGTGTAGATAAAAAAAAATATTTCAAATTTTTCGTTTTAAATATGGCATAAAAGTCATTTACTTTCTAAACTTACCGATCCTTGTATGATTAATGTAAGGAATTGATTCACGCTCCTTGTAAAACACATTTGAAAATTCCCGTTTTATTTCAAATATGACGTCACTTTTTCCTCAGAGAAATCTCTTTTTAATGGCATAATTCTTGTTAATTTTCTTTTTCTGGCAATCAGGGTGTAAATTTTAGCGGAAAACTCACATTTGTATGTAACTGGTATTCAAGCTAATTATTAATCAGTAACGATAAAAAATATTCAGTTTTTCATCTTAAATAATACGTCCATTATCTATCTACTTTCATTATACATTGATATTCATGCTCCTTGTATTATTACGAACATTTGGAAATTACATGTTTTATTTATGACGTCATATTTGTCCAAACCGAGGAGGATCCTTTTCATAGTTCCATGGTCCAAGCGAAATCTATTTTAAATAATATCATTATTGCTCATTTTTCCTTCTAATTATAACGCAATTTTTGACAGAAAAAGATCTTTTTAATGTAACCGATATTCATACTGTATCATGTCATACTGTATCATCATGTATAATGTTGTTTCAAATATCACGGAAATTCATCTTCTTTTGAATTTTTTTTAATTTTCATTTTTCACGTGAAAATCGTTGAATTGAAAATTAGTTGTTGAGGAAAAATTATTTTTCCGAGTTTTTATTTTTTGGCAACGATCAAAGCCCTAGCAACAATAAAGTAAAATGGTTAAATTTTATTGAAAAATGTCCATTTATTCTCTATGAAAATAATGAAATTTTTAATTATTAAAGAAAATATTTGAATAAAATAAATAAAACCTAGTCTATGTTCATTTGAGGGTTATAATCAAACTACATGCAAAAATACAGGATCATTAAAAGCTCCATTTTGACGCTGGCTTCAGCCTAACATTTGCACACAATCAGATTTATAATATTATTAGGATATATGTCGTATACTTATCTGAAAAGTGTAGTGTTCCTGTATTTGTAAAAATTCAAATGTATCTTATAATTTCTAGTAAATGTTTATAAAATAGGTTTCAGAGAATTTTATCCCGGCAATAGGAAGGAATTTTATCCCGGCAATATAATTCAAACTTTGTTTTTTTGTTAACAATTACATTTTAATATGAAAAAAAGAACTGTTTCAGAATTGTCTATAAATGTAATAATAACAAGTTGAAAATAGTACGTCAAACATGACAAAAAGGTGCATTCGTACTATAACTAGTTTAAGTGAAATGAATTATAGTGTCTGTTATTATGATATGATTAATTGAGGGAGTCGGGGCAAGAAAGTACCAAGCCACATTTTTGGTGAAATAAATCTAACACTAATCTGTTGCTTGTAAAATGTAATATCCAACATATAATTTGTTTCTAATGTCACTTGGTGGCAGCCTATATGACATGTTTTGTTTTTGCCCCAGATGTTTATTCCCTCAATGAAGATAGCTAATTTGCAATAAACGTAATAGTAATATGATTAAAGTAATGCCATATTATTATTCAGAATATCTCAAATGTTAGTAAGACATTGGCAAAAAAACTTTAGGTTATATATCTTGATTTGATTATTTGATCAAATTTTCAAATAGAAATATCTCAGAAGTTCAAAAATGTGGCTTGGCACTCTCTTGCCCCGATTCCTTCAATTTTCGTAGAAAAATAAATACATTTTAAGTTGGCAACATTTTATCTTTTGTTGACATTGACTGAAAATTCCAATGGGAAACTTAAGCCTAGCTTTGAAAATTTCAGAACTTGAAATCCATATTTAGACTCTTTTTCCATTTAATATATATTTACCCGGAAACATCTATCCTAAAAACTGTCGGTAGATTATAGGATGGCTATAATGAAATGCTTTTAGTTTACAGATTCGGTTTTTAAATTCAGTAATACGGAAATAATAGGACGTCATCACCATGGCAACATAGAATCATTACCTATCATGGGATATCATTGAATTAATTATGTATGATAGGATTTAATAGAATGAAGAATGTGATTATAACTTGGTCATAGAGGTTATAAAATGTCATCTACGTCACATAGGACTATAACATCATACCCGGTTTTTAGTGGGGTTTTTTTTTCGAAAATTTCTCAGAATTTTTTTTTTTTTTTTTTTTTTTTATACTTCTGCATGTTCGAACGTTTCGAAAATTTTATAAGTTATGTAAATCTTGTCTACCGAGATGCTCTAGAAATACTGTGTCGAAATACGGACGTTTAGATACTTTTAGCATAGAAAAAAGATCGTCTCCGTGAGGCGTGAAGTGACCTGCGTTCGCCGGTGTTGTTGAAAGGGTTACAATTCGCATTTTAAAATACCGATTTCACATTGATTAAAAGAAGGATTTAGCTTTTAGAGCTTATTTGTGGTCTCCGGTACCTTTAAAATTACACCCTATAGCAGGCATGTCAAACACGTGGCCCACGGGCCACAACTGGCCCGCGAACAACCTATCTGTGGCCCGCGAAGCCTTAGGCAGTTTACCCGTGTTTAATTTAGTTGTGTTAGAACACGGATGCTAAAAATACACTTAGCGCGAACACTTGCAGCAATCGTGGTCTTAGATATGGCGAATATCCGAAATATATGTAAATTAGTGTTACCAATTTGACGGGCATTTTTAAATATTCAAAATGCTTCCACTATTTTTGAATAATAATCATATATATTATTTCTCCTGTCAACATCCCTTTTTCTAAGAAAATATGAAACGCAGAACAACGAATGAGATACCATATGAAAGGTTTTTCTGACATAGTACACTTACATTTTTTTAAAGCATGTTTTTGGATTAAAAATTGCTGTTAATTAAAAATTAAATCGACATTGATTTCATAAATGAAATTAAAGGTTTTCTGAAATCAGTGTTGCCACAAAAAATAAAATACTGCATTATCGTATGCATCATCCTCTAATGCAATTAAAATATGATTGTTAATTTATTTCTTGCGCTTGCTTTTTGAAAAAATACAGAGCTTTTAATCGGGTTTTTAAATTAATTTTTACGTGTGCGTCACCTACTGTTTATTTGTTTTCTTTGTTTAATCATGGCTGTTTATATGCGTACTGTATCAGAATCGAAGCACCAGTAGATTACGTAATTTAAGGATTAACTTCCAAATATACATTTCATTAGGATTTACAAAAATTGTAAATATTTATTTTTTAATATTTCATTAAGCTGTTAATATGCCAGCGAAGTCTGATGTCACTTAAATGGCTGCTGGACCACAAAGTTTGAACGCCCCATGTTTAAGTTCCCATAGGCTTTCAAAAAAGTTGTGTACCAAATATTGATTTACGTATTTAAGACATTTCTTTAACAGTTTTGCAAAATCTGAGGAAATGCTTTCAGCACAGATGTCATATGTACGCACCACATTGGCGCGATTTTTCCCCCGCTAATTTGGCGAAAACTTTATTTACTTTTGTTTATTTACTTTTTAAACGTTGTTTATTTACTTTATTTTGTATTTTAATTCTATAAATTGTTGGTATTATGTATATCCACATTTATCTATATCAAACTATCATTTATTTATTTGTATTTCCTTTTTTAAAATAATAGAAACTATTTCATTTATTACGTTATTTTACTTTTATATTGAACTAAAATATCACGTCCTATTATTGTATGCTATTTGTAACTAATATTCAAAAACAAAATTTTCGCCAAATTGGCGGGGGAAAAAATCGTGCCAATGTGGTGAGTATATGACATCTGTGCCATGCTAGCATATAAATTCTCCAAACGTCTGATTCAGTGTTTAAATTTTTTTATAATTCGTTTTTTTTTTTTTTTTTTTTTTTCAGTATAGGGGTCTTGGCAACCTAGAGAAATAACCTTGGCGAGTTAAGAAAATTTGGCAAAATATTTTCTGGCAATCTATTCGCACAAGCAATCATTATATATATTTCATTTGTCAACATCCTTTTTTCTATGCACATACAAAACATACAACGATGAATGAAGTATTCGAAAAGTTTTTGAACAAGTTTCTGAGAAAGTACAACTGCATTTCGTTAAAACGCGGTGATTAAATTAAAAAAAAATCAGTTAATTAAAAATTAGCGCTAAAACATACCAGGAAATAATCTCAAAGATTGCATTGCGAAAGCTTCGCACGGGTCCTTCTGGTATGTATCTTATTTATTATGTTATATGAGGAAAATATTTGTCTTCAGAATGTGGTAGCATTCTGAATTTAAAAAAGTCCTGCTCTCTGGCAACAGTAATGTATTATAGACAGATATAATTCAATTTTACATTTTGGCACAAAAACATTGAGAATACATAGATTACCAATCGGAACGTAGCAAAGGGTCGTAAATTTTTTAAAGTATTTTTACTTATAATGTTAATTTGTTTATGTTGAAACTAATACTTTATTTTACTACTATCTTAGATTTTACACCATTTTACAAAATAATATTCTGTATTTATTAATTACTAAGAAATGCATTATAAAATAATAAAATTCAGCACTAATTAAGTTAAAATTAAAATATAAAATTATATAGCTTTAAATGAGTTGCTTTGAAAGTGGCATAAATAATCACTTTTGTGTTTGACGGAAAAACCCTGAATATGCGATCCAGGTTCTTCATCTGGGCATTGGTCGAACTTAGCTTTTAGTCGGATTTAAGCTCTTTAATTATTTTTATTACTTAGGTTGGTAATTGTGTATGATCTTTCTTTCCTTTCTTTTATTGATATACACATATTTTATTGACATACTCTCATAAATCCCAAGATTTATAAAAAAAAATGTGTTAAAGCTCTTTACCCTATGAATAAATATGATAAACTAAAGATGGACATTGCATACTTTTCTAAAGGTGATTTACAACACAATTATGTTAAAAAAAAAACTGAAATTTTATGCTTGATATGTAGAAACTGTTGTAGTTGAAAAAGAATGTAACATTAAGAAGTGCTACAGCACAAAGTATAAAGAAAACTCACAAAAATCTGGCTAAACATAGAAAAGATAAACTGTCAGAATTGAAACTGATACTTCTTAAAAGAGAATCTAACTGCTTTCACCAAGCCTATTGAATGAAATACATTTGCTTTAAAAAAAATAATTATTGTTTTTAGCACATTAATTGTCCCGGGAGTCGAAATCACTCAAAACAAAATTGAAGAAATGATGTCTAGCGCAGTTAAAGAATTTTGAAAATAGTATAAGTATAAGTACCATTGCTAAAAAGATTTATTTATAACGGATTGATTTCTAAGAGCCGGATTTGTGCTTTTAAACTTATATCCGTTTGTAACATTCTTAATAATCGTCAATCTGCACGAAAATATCTTAGAAATGTGGGTATGAAGATAAACAAATCTACCTTTTTATACGGCATTTGACGGCTTTCCATTATAAAAGTCTACCAACAGACAAAGTACTTGGAGTTTTCATTTCAAATTACAAAGCACCTGAGTAAATTTCAAGGCAAATTTCATAATGCTATCTTGTTAAAAACATAAGAAATTATAACACCTTGTAATAATATAACTCTTTCAATTACTAAAAGGTGTAAAATGAAAACATAAAGAGTAAAATAACTTTTATTAGTCTGTAGACATGTTTCGGCTCTATCTGAGCCATTATCAAAACAAATAAGAATGTTCTATAAGTGCACGATCTTTGAAGTTATTATTTGAAACGCTATCATTTAATCTTTCACGTATTTTTTATTTTTACTTGGTTGTTTATTTCCATATTTGTAACCATGGAGTAACTCGAGCCACAATTTCGGTAAGTTACATGATGCTGCATCGTTACATATTGTATCCAAATAAATTTTAATGAAAGTAAGATAATTTTTCACTCTAGTCTATACTATCCATCTATAATAAGAGAAACCATATATGTTGAAACACGCAAAAATACAATATGTAACGATGCAGCATTATTTAACTTATCGAAATTGTGGCTCGAGTTACTCCATGGTTACAAATATGGAAATAAACAACCAAGTAAAAATAAAAAATACGTGAAAGATTAAATGATAGCGTTTCAAATAATAACTTCGAAGATCGTGCACTTATAGAGCATTCTTATTTGTTTTGATAATGGCTCGGATAGAGCCGAAACATGTCAACAGACTAATAAAAGTTATTTTACTATTTATAATGTTTTTATTTTACACCTTTTAGCAATTAAAAGAAGTATGTTATCATGTTATTTGTTAGTATTAGCGTTTTCAAATAGAATTTATTACTTTGATAAAACAATTTTTTAAAAGGAAATGTATTTCAATTTAAATGTTGCCAGGCACTATAAAAAATCATCAAAGTGGAAATTTTTAAAAATACCAAATATATATATATATATAACCATAAATGAAACATTATATATATATATATATATACCGTATTTTCGGATGTATAGCCCGCACCTAGTGTATTGCCCGCACCCCTAAATCGAGCAGTACAGTAAAAAAGTTCGTTTATAAGCCGCGGAGCTGCATAGCCTGCGGGCTATACATAGGAATGTATATCGCAATCAGGGTTCGCAATTAAAGGTCATTAGTCATAATTTGCAACAGAAATTTACCAAATTTTTTCGCGATGCATAATGCCTTCAGCAATTCGGCTGAAAATTAAGAACATTAGTTCCAGAATTATGCAAATACAAAAAAAAATTGCTTTTTGTTAATTTTTATGTAACTGGCAGATTTTTGTAATAAAAAAGTATAGTGGTGAAATATCTTGAGTAAGTACTTAGACAGCAGTAACTCAGAATTACTATTAAAATAATAAAACTTAATAATGTATATTGCTTTCGGCAAAATCTTAACGTCTCTGTAAATTCAGCAAAAAAATGTTTTGTAGTGCTGCCATCTATTAGCAAAATGAAATACGTATTAGTAATTTTGCATTATTTTAACATAACGAGCATTTGTTTTTATTTGTAATGAAAAAGTATCTGATTGAAATAACTTAAAGCTGCTATCACACGTACTCTCCTATCATAGTCAATATGAGATATTTCCTCCGAAACACGTTTTTCAAGAGGAAAATGCTCGAAAACGATCCATGTGATCGTTTGCTTCTTGTAACTTCGTCAAGCGCTAATTTATGGCTGTTTGTATCGCCTATGATAGTTATCAGCTCGAAGTCCACCAATCAGAGTTATCTAAAAATTGTGTTTCTCAGTTCTTATCCAAGATGGCTACCGACAGTGAGTGTACATGTTATGTTTAGCATGGTACGCAGATATTGAAACCGAACATACAGAAGAATTAAGAAAAATGCAATATCTTTGTTAACACAGGGACCTATTATACGCGAAAATAACTTTTAAAATGTGCAGTTATTTTGAAATTAAAGAATTACGTATGCGCCGATTGTTCTTTCGGAGTTCGCTATTTTCAACGACCTATAAGAACTTTATTTACTAATTTAAAGTTATTTATTGCGTTTATTTTATTTCAATTCCTTATATTATTATTAATTTGTGGCACTCCGTTTTACCGGATGCTTTTTGACGCTTTCCTTCCTTTTTTTAGTTGAATAACTGGAGACATTACTAGTGATTTACTGATTTTGTAATTATTTCATTATTTATTTTAAATTTTCCATATATTTAAAATATTTTGAAAATTATACTTTTTAACACAAGAATCTTCAAAAGTAAATGTTAAAAATTTGCAAGTTCCGCTTTTGGATATCACAATACTTATTAATGTTTTGTTGATAACAAATTATTAAAAACAGAATATTGTTAAACCTCCAAAAAGAATCACACCACTTATGTTACTAAAGACAATAGTAAAAAAGAATGAAAAATAATTATTTAAAAAATGCACTGTTTTTTTTTTTCTCAAGACTTGTTTCAGCCATAACTTCATTACTTCCTCATTCATCCAGCCTTTTTTATTCGCTGTTACAATGATTCCTGAAGGATATGGTCCCTTGGATAGTGTTTTTCTTTTAAAAACTACTAAGGGGTTTAATTTTGTGCCATCTGCACAGCAGGCCAATACAATCATAAAGCAGTTCCTTTCATTCCCAGTTGTCGAAATGGATATAGTCTTTTGACCTAAAAATTAGTGGTGAACTATTCACTTATCATCCACCAGATGTCAGTAAAGAATTAAAATCCCGATGTTTGTGTTTGTGGCAACAGTGTGGTTGCAAAAACTTTTATCTTCATGCTTGTGGGCAACAACAATGAATTCTTGACAGTTCAGACTTTTCCTGGTTTCGCTTGCAGCATGTATCATTTTCCAACCTGACTCAAGAATGTAACTTGCTTAACAATTTATTTTTAACTATATAAATTATTTGTGTAATAGTGTTGTACCTTGAAAATATTAAATAATCTTTAATTACTAAAAATGTTCTGTTAGTTTAAGTTTAGGACAACATTTAAAAACCTAATAAATTAATTAATTGAATTTTTCTATAAATTGGAACAAATTTCATAAATAAAAGATTAATTGTATGAAATGAAATATGTATAAAGCATTACTTACCGATAGTATTTACGGTCCTACTGGGAGGCATATCAAAAGCCATGGACACTTCGTCCATATTTACGATACTTTTAGGCATAAATTTATGTTCTTTGATGATTTTCTCTGCATAATTTTTTAACATTTCAATCTTCTCTTCCAAATCCTTTGGAAGATCTTAGGATATAGTTGTCCAAATTCAAAAGGATTGTCCTTTCCTTCTCATAAATCTGTTGCACCATGACTCATTTCCCATAAATTCTTCTAAATTTAAATCTGCTGCAAAACTTTTCGCTTTCGAATGAATAATGGTCGTTGAAATTGAGTTACCCTCCGATCTCTCGGAATCAATCCATTTATGAAGTTTTTCTTCTAAATCAGTCCATTGCGCTCCTTTTCCCCTCCTTGATCTTTTGCACCGGCATTTTCTCTTGGATTATTTTATCTTTCCGTCGTTGCCAAATACTTTTCTCATCAATGCCTAATTCTCGGGCGACAGCTCTATTGCCCGAAATTTCGGTTTTCTTCACCACTTGTAGTTTATATGCGGCCGTATAATTTGCACATCTCTTAGAAATCGTACATATAAAAATATGAAAAAAATAATATTCTTAGTAGTAGCACGTGTTAGTCGAACAGAATCGAAAATGAGACGAACGATGAGTGTTAATTGTTCAACTTTTGTCCTGATATATCTTACTGGTCGCTGATACCTGTTAGGTCAAAGGTTACATTATTTTGAAGCAGAGGTCAGTTAGCTATTATAGCTCTGTTAGTGCAATACTTGGCGATAGTTACAACAATTCTTCCGAACCCAGAAATAAATAATAATAGCATTTAAACAGTAAAAAAACATTACAAACATGGAAGACTTCTTTAAATTTCGCGGCATAGCGAAAAAAAATCACAAATTTCGACGATTTTTGAAGTTTTTTGGGGGTTTAAAAATTGTAGAAAAGTCACACGAATTCCGTTTTTTTTTTAAAGAAAAAATCTTTGTATAACCCGCACCATGTATAAGCCGCAGCAGCAATTCCAAATGTTTTTTTCTTGCATAACCCACGGGCTATACACCCGAAAATACGGTATATATAAAAGATTTTTGAATTTCAATAAATATGAAAATTGGTTTAATCTATTTACTTCAACTCTAATGATTGATGTTGAAATTATTCTTCAGAATTCAATACTGCTGTTAATCAAAATTCAGTGCAATTTCATATTAAAGTGAAAATATATGGATTTGGGGTTTCAAAATTTCTGTAATTATTCATCAATCGGCCGATTTTTTAAAGTATAAGTGTGCAATTAGGTATATTTTAGCTATGTTCGGTAGCACACTTTTATACGAAATCTTTTCATAGCTGCCAACCTTTTTTTCCCCAAATAAACATAATTTGAATCAGAAAATGTATTTAATAAATCAAATTAAATAAGTAGCCCTTAGAATACAACACACATTTTATTAAATAACTTTTCTCTTTCAAAATATGCTTATTTTACTCGAAGAAAACACAGAAGATTGGCAGCTATGCTTTTGCTAGAACAGTATTAACAAAACAGCGTCTACAATCAATTTTTGAAATAAATACAATTTAGGAAATTCAATTAAATTTTATAGATTTCGTTAATGAAAAAAAAATGAGTATTTTTCAAAAATAAGATAAACTAAACTATGTATAACAGTAACTTTGAAAATTGGCATGAATATTTCTTTAACATGGCTGTGTTTTGTAAATACAAATTTTATCCTGTGCAATGGTAATAATATTAGTATCTAATTTTTTTTAATGTGGCCCGCGGCTTTGTATATAATGCTTAATTTGGCCCGTGGCGGTAAACATCTTTGACATGCCAGGGTTCATACTCATCAGGGGAAACCTGGGAATCAGGGGAAAGTCAGGGGATAAATTCTGTGTCTTAAAAATCAGGGGAATCTCAGGGGATTTTCCAAAAAATACCAAAAACCTGAGAAAATTTGGCAAAACAATCGGCTACTCTTGGAAATGAGGGCACTTGTTGCTATTTGCATGCTTTGTGAAGTAAAAGCATGTATCTGCAAAATGTTCAACAATTTGTAAATTTTGCAAAAAATTCTGTAACAAATCAGTAGTTTGTGCTTCAGAATCAGTTGTGAACTTGAGAGTGGAACTTTCTCAACTCTTAAGATTTTTGTGTGTAACATAACAAAATCTTGATACCTAGAAAATCTGCTGCTGATCTGGGAAAAATACATACAGGTTTTTTATACATACCTGTGTATATATATATATATATATATATATATATATATATAAACCTTCTGATGTAAAAACTTAACTTTTGTGATTACCTCTTTATTTATTTATTTATTTGGGGGGGGGGGGTAATACTTACTAAGTTTTAAAAAATGTCGTTAATTGTCAACATGGGAAAATTATTCATTCTGGAAAATACATCAGGGGATTCTCAGGGGATTTTTTGTGGGGAAATGAGTATGAACCCTGCATGCCTGCCCTAGAGAAACGTTAACATAAGGGAGAAAAATGTCCTTCGGAAAAACTACTTTTTTGAAAAAAAGAAAAAATTCCAAAGGTTAACAAAGATATTTTATCGAATATATTGCAGCATTTGAGACGTAAGAGTATGATCTTTCTGAATATGACGTCCAATTTCAATAGTACTGATTATTTTTGCTGATTTAAAACTATGAAATAATACATACACACACACATACAAAGAAAAAAAAAATAAAATGCGTGTTTACTTATTCACTCCCTCCCGATGCGTAAATCGGGTTCTGGACATGCGCAGATGCTTTTGCTGGCTCTCAAAGAAATATATGAGTTTTTGATTAATATCTTGGCTAATTATCAAAATATTAAAAATCTGAGCCTTTAGGATATGCCTTGCACTGCCTAAATCGAAATTTTCAGACCTGTGCGAGCTGTAGATTTTGCTAGCCATCGTCAACAAACACACAGACAGACAAAAACTTTCTTTTATATTATTACTATAGGTAACAGAGAAGTTTACGAAAATTGACTGTAGCTTTTTAATTACGCACAGTTCCGTAACTCTTTACCATGTCCCCAGAAATCATTTGGAAAAGAACCGACCAGAAACTCCCGGAAACAACGGGTTTTAGAAGTTTTCAGCGATGTTTATGAAAAAAAAAAATTCCTTTGTTTGTCTATAAATTTTGGAAAAGAGGTTTCTGTTGATATCGGAAGCTTGTGGTTGGTTCATGATTGCATGGTCAATTAAGGACTTGCAGACAAAAATTTACAAATAAATTTTCGTATTTTATTATTATTATTATTATTATTATTATTATTATTATTATTTTTTGGCATCAGAAAACATTTCTGAAATTTTGTACAGTGTAGAGATCTTTATAAATAATTGGAAATTTTCAAAATTTAACACAGAAATCAAATTTTTAAAATATAAATATTTCGGATTATATTTTTACAGTCTATTAATTATTAATGGATATTATTGGCTTTCTATAAAAGTGGTAAAATAATGCATCTCTTTAGTAAAGTTGCGCCCTTCGAAAATCCAAGGTCTGCGCCCTTTACAAAGACCCAGTCCGACCCTGGTTATAACTTATATTTATTGTTGACACTGATATAGATTTTACCATTTGGCAGTTACCAAATGATGAGGAAGCTGCAATAAAATTGTTTCAGGACATTGGATTCATAAAAAAAGTTTTATTTAAAAAAAAAAAAAAAAAAAAAAAAAAAACATGAATGCCTTCATTTAAAGAGTGAAATGTTTACTGCAATGTTAATAGACAATTACAGTTCTATGCCTGTAGTTTAAATTGAGTTTTATTTTATTATTTTATTGTATAATATTTATTTGTTCTTTTATTTCGAGTCTAGATTTGTATTGATTTAATAAAATAGTTTGTGAAAGTCTGTAATTTTCAAATGTTATATTTTAATTGCTCAATTGTGTGGCAACAATGTTTTTGTTTTTTTAATGAATTATTATACATGAATTTCATTTTACGCCAATTATTACGCTTGACAATGACAATGGTGTTGGTATAATGGAAATGTAACAAATAAATTTATGTAAAATACACAAAATTAATTAAAAGTAATTCAATTCAAAACAGGCACATTTTTTTTATTATTTAAACTTCTGTAACCAGTAGTAAATAGTATGTGGATCATTTACCTACTGTAGAATGAAACTCCTTTAAATAAAAGACTGCTTTTAATTTACATCCATTTTATTAAGAGAACTAATATACAATAATTACTGTGTTGAAAGATTTCATTAAAATCTCCATTTTCCTTACTACAGTGTAACATTGTATAACAAAACAAAAGTATTTTAGCAGTAGGATGCTGCAATCAATTTCTGAACTTAGAATGGGTGAATGCAAACAATGAAAACATTCTTTCATGTCCTGCAGATAAATAAAAAATTGGTAGGTAGTTTTTTTACAGAAATGACATACATAATGAAAAAAATATCTCATCCCCCTACTTCTAAAGTTGTAAAAAACATAACCTGTAAATAAATACCTGCTAAGCCTGAAGTTTATTAAAAAATAACTTATTTTTTAATAAATAATATTTTTAATATTAAAGTTTCCAATTTAAATCTCATATAATCAGGTTTTGAATTTAATTATTTTATATAGTTAAGATACTTTAATTTTGAGCATCTGTTTTGTTTTCTGTTGGTTTCTGCCATTTCTTCCAGTTTTTTTCCATTTCTTCCATTTTTTTCCAGTTTCTTCCACTGTCCTGGAAGAAACCCAACCCTGACAATATGTAACCCATAGATTACACAGTACTGCTTTAAGTTATGTCAGTTTTTTTTTTGTTTTTTTTTTTTTCCCTTTTTCAATTATTTTGACCAATGTATTTTTTATGGACTTATTTATTAATACTAATTTTTGCTTTCATGTTTTATTTTTCCAGTACTTTCTCATTAAATTTTTATGTTGTTTTCAGCAACCAACTGCTTGTGGTACATGTAGTAATGTTTTTCATTCAAGAAATAAACTTTTTGAACATTTGAGGCAAACAGGGCATGCAGTGTATAAAAATGAAAATGCAGCATCTGGGAAAAAACACAAGAAGAAAAAGTTATAATATAAATTAGTTATAGCCCTGTATATTAAATGCATTTCCTTCCTGTTGTATGAATGTAATATTTATTTATTGTTAATAAATCACTTAAGATCTTAGATATTTGTTGTAGTAATATTTTAGTTAATTTTTTTTATACATACATTATTAATTGTTATTATTTGGTTAATTTTGATAAGTGTGTGATATGCTTATTTTTGACTGACTTTCAACAAAAGAGATTGCAATTTGTTTGTATATATATATATATATATATATATAATGATAATTGTTGCACAACAGACGCAAAAGCAGCACATGAAATATGCAACAAGAATATGATTCCTCAAAATATGAAATATTTAAACGTTATGAAAGAAGATGCATATATATATTTTTTATATAACAATTAACTTAAAACATTAAAACTACACAGGTATGCTGTCTGTTTCTCATCAGTGAATGAACAGACAGAATTAACTATCTCCCCCCCCCCCCCCACTATAAAAACTTGTAGGTTTTGAAACATGAGCTAACGCTACATTCAAAACAAAGTTACTTTTTTAGGAAACAAATTAAAAGCAGATTAAAAAACAATTAAATTACTGTATTAGAAAACACATTAAAAGCTTAATACAACATGCACTAATGTAAAATGTAAAAAACAGTAACTACAAAAAACTTTAAACAAAAATATAATAACGAAGTAAATTAAAATTAAAGGTATATAAATTAAACTTTAAAGTAAAATAAAAATGAATGCAAGACAGCCAGCCTCTGTCCATACCTACAAGAATAAGTTAAATGAACAAAAATATCCTATAAATTACTTATAACAAAAGTCCTCTGCCTGGTAGAAACCAAAAAGAAAACCCAATTCCATATTCCAGCTTCTTAATTTCACAGCAGCAGATTTGGCTTGTGAAATTAAGAAGCTGGAATATGAATTGGGTTTTCTTTAAAATTCCAAAAATAATACCTTACAAATCTACCTGTTAAGACAGAAACCTGTCTAATTCTGTTTTTATAGGTTTTATTGTACTTTGCTTAGTAAAACATGTGCAAACAGAACTTGTTTATAACAGAATCTTGTCAAACATATTAGAAACGTACAAATTTCATATTCCCTGCAGAAGAAATACCACACAATTATAGCTGTTCAATTGGAAACCTATCCAAAACAGAATTGGTTTCGGTTCATAGCGATTCTGCTTTCACAGATTTTACTGAATAAGATTATTGTGCTTATTTAGTACAGTAAGGTGGAATCTCAAATGGCCAAAGAAAAATTCCGTTTTAGATAGGTTTTCATCTTAGTAGGTTTACTTTTATGGTATTCTTTCTATAGGGACAATAATTTTTTCACGCCTGAAACAGGATTCTGTTATAGGCACATTCCGTTTTCATAGGATTTACTGTAATTTTATGACCCAATTTACGCTCAGATCCTGTTTTTTGTGACAGTAGACCTGGCAACATTATTTGGTACTTTTTTTGTTGTTGTTGTTGTTAGAAAGTAAACCCTGGAATTCAGGGACATGTAAAAATATTTTAATTTAGGATTGTCCAATGTTTGTCCAATATCGGCAACAATGGCATTTAAACTGAATATGGATATCTCTCTCACTAAAATACACAAACTGGCATACAATAAGACAAGAAAAATAATTCTTTGAAGTTTATTTCCCCCTTAAAAATTACTTGTTTGTTCTGCTTTTAATATGCACAAATATGCTCAGCAGGTAATTATTTAATTTCCAGTCTGTGGTGGCAATAAGGGATTTTTTTTAAAACACATTACACTGGTCAGTATCAAAATCCTCCCTGTAGAAATAATGATTATTTCTGACAGCTTTAACGATACATTGATCAAATATGACAATCAAATTGCTCCATCACGTACCAATTTTTTTTTGTGGGGGGTCACCTACAAAATTAAAATAGTTTTCTCTTGCTAAAACGTTAGTGCTAAATGCATTCTATTACATTATTTTTGGATGCTCCTCCACTTTGTTTTTTTCAACGCTAATCTAAAAAATATTTCTACCATCTTCTGCAATTCAACGATCTGAATTTGCATATATTTAATCATAAATGACACTCTGTATTTTACTCACTGGAGGGGATTTGCATAGCTTCACTGTTCGGAGTCACATGCAGATTCTTTTGTTTAATTTAATAACTAACTAAATAATTAATCAGCATTACTAATGGAGTTACAACAAGGTTTCATAAAATATAATTGTTTTTTTATGTGATTGGGACAGTTGAGCAAGATATAAATAAGTACATCTGCATGACAATATGGCCACTGCAAGAAAATATTCTTGGCACGAAAAATGTTGCACACCAGGTATTAGTTGACTAGACAAAAATATGTTTACCTACTCCATACAGGGCCAAAGGGGCTCCCCTACAAAATTTGAGCCCCCTCACCCTGGGAAAGATTCAAAGGTCACCAAATGAAAATATTTAAAAATCTAGCTTAGTTTTGGGGCCCTTTTACAGCTTTGAATAAATACTAAATTGTAATATTTGTATACAAACTGCAAATAAGTGTTTTAAATATGTGTTTTAAAAACAATAATAATTTAAAAATGCCAAATACATCCTTGATTGTGTTAATGTTTTTTATCATATAAAAATATGCATTTAGAATCCTTAAGGGCGGGAATATTCAGAAAAAAAATTAAAGGTTGCAACTCTTTATGAAACAGGTGAACTGTAAACTTTTTATTTACTACTTGTTGACATCATCACTTATTATTTCACTAGTATAATTATACACTGGAAATTTTATTTTTGCAGCCTTTTCTTTTCTTAGTGTAAAATGAAGTTATTATAAACAGTTTAATAAGAAACATAGTGCCTATAATATGAAAACACACTAATTTATCTTTCTATATAATACTTTGATCATATATATCTCTGTGCGTGCATGTGTCAGAGAGAGAGAGAAAAAAAAATATGAACCTTCCTTACATTTTCTTGAGCTCCCCCCTCCCTATTATTCACTTCTAGCTGCAGCCCTGACTCCATATGAATTGTGGACTTATAAAACAATTTGTTAAAGCAATGAATAAAGACTGTGACAAATTTATATATATGAGCAAATTTTCACACATAAGCAGGGCCAAAATAAAAGAAGGTATCTTTTTGGACCTCAAATAGAACTTCGAGATCCTGCTTCAAAAAATAAACTGAATGCTGTCGAGAAAGTAACACAAAAAGCACTTTTTAAAAAGGATGTAAAAACTGTTTGGCTAACAGAAAATCTCAAAATTATAAAGAAATTGTGGAGAGTCTACTGTTCTCATTTAGAATATTGGGATGCAATATGACTCGAAATCTGCGCTTCTTACATTCTCAATTGGACTTATTTCCAGATAATGTGGGAGCTTTTTCTGATAAATATGGAGAAATGTTCCACAAGGATGTAATTGAAATGGAAAAGAGATACAGTAGCAAATGGAAAAAATATATGTTAGCAGATAATGACCAGAAACTTATATGGGAGACAGCCCCCCCCCCCCCCCCTCAAAAAAAAAAAATTATACAAAAGAAAAATGTCAATGAAATTACTTCTCCATGGTAGATTTTATTCATTTCTTAACTAAGGTAATGAAAATAAATCATTTTTCAGGTTTATATTGTTTTGTAGCATGGTTGATGAACGTATTAATTTTACATTTGACACTGTAATTTTAAAACTTGTTTACAAAAGCACCCAAATTAATGACTCTTAAAAGTCGTACGTGATGGATGAATTTTGATGACATATTTGGAAACAGGAATGTCAAATTCATAAGTACCCCCCCCCCCCCCCCACTTTTTTTTTTTTTTTTTTTTTTTTTTTGTTGACCAGTGTTATTTATAGGATTCCTTTAATACATTTACTTTTACATCTTAGTTTATGCAAAAAGGCCTCTTAAGTTTTGTATATTTCAGAAAGCTATATTAATATTTTAAAAATTATTTTTTATTGAAAATTCTTAAGATTTTAACTTGTTTATTTATTAGTTTTTCTTAATGTTTCAAAAGTATTTTTAAAATAGACTATGCTAATTGTTAAAAGAAAAAAAGAAAGATGGTAAGAAATTTAGCCTAATAGATAGAAATGTTATCTCAGTTTCCATATTATACATGTTTTAACTTTTTTCCAAGTTTTCTTTTTAATTTTTAGTATTTTACAAAATTGAATTGAAAAATGTAAAGTATAAAAACTCTTTAAACTAAATACACGAGTGGTATTAATATATCCTTGAGGGAGAAGAAAAAAATATTGTTTGCTTCTGTTTTTTTATCAATCTATGAGATCTGAGATACCACATTAAAAAAGAAATCGCATCAATATGTGCCACGATCGAAATAGGTGGTAGCAGTGGCATGGCATAATTATTTGGTGGTTAAAAAATTTTGAATCTGCAAGACCTGGGGTAAGAACAGATTTATGTTCCACTGATTAAAATTTAAGTCTTGTTTTTTTACAATGTACTGACACCCTTTGAATTAAAATTCAAACACCAAAAATAAAGAATTAGCATTTTTTTAAAGTAACTTTATCTACTTAATTTAATTCTAAAAATGCTGAATTTTGTTTTTAATGTTGAAAATAAATTTTTAATTTGTGCAAAAATGCAATGCTTTAAATTTTTACTGCTGGAGATGATACACATTTTTACATTGATAATGAACACACAGCTATAAACAAACAAAAACATAACTGTGTGACAAAAGTTCAATGTTCAATGGTTAGCACCATCTGCTGGCTTTATTCCTTTTGCAACAACTTCCATCTTGGGAAATATATCTGGCAATGAAAGGGGGAGTTCAAGAAGGCCAAGAATCTGCAATGGTCTTCTGATGATGGCTCAATTTAGCAACCTCACTGTGCATTAGGGTGGGCCGAAAAAAACTTTTTTTTCGATTTTCGATGATGGGTAGTGCGAAAAAGGTATCACTGGTGGCACCAAGTTCTCACAAAAAATTTGAGAATTTTAGGACAATTACTTGATTTGTCGCAAATGTCTTGAAGTTTTGCTAAAATGTTGATTTTTGAACTTTTTTAGCAAAAATATTTAAAATGTTAAATTTAATTTATTTTGGTTGTATTTAAATGAGAAATCATGTTTTGTGTACCAAATTTTAAATAAGCTCTTATTACATATTATTTTACTGCTATCTGCTTTAAAAATGTGCAGCTTTTAACTTGTTTTTCGTTCGGGAACAACGCAAAGCAAGTGAGAACTTACCACAAAGAGGTAGGTGCACAGCGAGTTCCACCCACCCTCCTATCCACGGAATAATATATTCTGAATGTATACCTTTTTCGGCTACTAAGTCCTCCTTCAAAACGAATTTCAGCATCTTTTTTTAGTTCTTGCTGTTTTGCTCTGATGAAGGGATCTCTTCTATTCCAACATATCTTTGATGCAGCTTCTGTCACAATTTTAAATGCTCTTTACAGACAGGTAGTGACTTATAAAGCAGACTAACAATTCACCTAACTTAGATCCTGAAATTATGTTCTCTTCAATTTCTTCTGATGAGAGAGTTTTGGTTATTGGAGGCTTACTGATTTTGGTGGAGACCCAGACTATACAGTCATAGTACTCCGTTGTCTTACGAGGCTACTTCACTCAGACGAAAACACCCGCTCGCTAATGTTAATCCTATGGAGGAAATATTTTACGATATCTCATTCGCATTTCAATATTTTTAAATGATTTTTTTTTTTTGCATTGGATGGCTGAGGTCAATCTCTATGCACGCTCCTTTGTACTTTTTCGATTTTTGTTGCAGTTTTTTTTTTATCGTGGATACTTTCACTTTCAAAACCGGTTCTGAAAGTGATAATATCTTATTAAAAAAAACTTGTAATCAAAGTCGAAAAAGTACAAAGGAGTGTGCATAGAGATTGACCTTATATATCCAATGCAAAAAAAAATCATTTAAAAATATTGAAATGCGAACGAGATATCGTAAAATATTTCCTCCATAGGATTAACATTAGCGAGCGGGTGTTTTCGTCTGAGTGGAGTAGCTTCTTAAAATTCAGCTTTTTAACCTGAAACTCTCACACTTTTTTAATAATTGAGGCATTTTTTAATTCTTTTCCATGCTAGTCTTCTAATATCTTGGCTGTCGTCAGTTTCCATTGCTACCAGTAAATTCTCAGGATGGCCATAGTATCCATTTGGTTGAACGACTGAATGCACTGTCTTCTTTAGTTCATCTGGTAGAAACGTTGAGAGTTGAACAATCTTCCTCAGATGTCTTGGTCCGTCTTCGCAACTTGGCTGCTTCCTTATATCGAACCACACTTGCACATAAACTCGTATCACGTACTGTGCGAAATATTTCAGAGCTTCATCAGGATTCAAACTACTAACGTATAACACTAAAATTCTGCAGGCAGTTGTCATCCTTCTCAATTGAACAATTGGTCCTGATTTTCTGTTTTCAAGTCCTCGAAAACACTATCCATTTAAAACCGTTGCACAAATATCAAATAAATACTTTTGAATTGTGCTTAAATCATCATTCTTTTGCATTTCAGATGTCAATGAAACAGGAATATGATCAAACAAAGCGACACGTAGATTTTCGCACCCCATTAGTCTAGCTCCGATTGGGCCAGCAAAGGTCTTAGGTCCCGGGGTTTCACCATCTAGTTTAGACAGTAGATGTCGGGGTGGAAGCTCGTTCATTTGAAGAATACTTATCAAATATTGCAGTTCTCTTCTTATTTTGTTTTTAAGACAGGCAATGATACTGTTACGTATCCCTGTATTAACTGCGGTGCTGTCACACCCGACTGCTATCATTTCAGAAAAATTTGCTTTGGTCTGGTATAGAAAATTAAATAATGATTTTGCTAATTCTTTGCCGTGACTGGAACGAGGTGTCAAGTGACCTAAATATTCCGAACCAGGTTCAGACAACACAGTGATATATTCTTCATCTTTCTCTCGACGGTGCTGCTTGTCCCCCCTTTTTTTCTATGAATATCGTTTTATCTTTTTTTATCATCAAAGAATATACTTTTAATTTTTCTTCCTTCAAGATCTTATTCATCCTGTATCTTCTTTTCAAATTTCTTTTTCTATCTCCTGACCTTATTTTTATCGATGACAAGATCCTTATCTTCTGCTGTGACATTTTCTGTATCTTGAAGTTTGGATGAAGCTATTTACGCAACATCCTTATCCCTCCCTGATACTCCAGTTCTAAATGCGACGTATGCTGTGTGAGAAAGGGATACGTGTTTGGGAAGTGTCTGCTTTTTAAGACTCTGGTTCAAATTCTGATTCAGACGAAAATGCCTGCTTCAAAGCTCCCACATACTTGAATCATCTGACAATATCTGTATCATAGATCTGGACTGATCTCCACTCATTGAGGGCCCCGGCACCGAACCACTATCTCTCGTTGAAAATGCATACCTTTTATTTTCCCCGATATTGTCTTTGCACAGGTTTTGCTCGTTTTTAAAACGATATTTCCGATAAACATTTTCTGAACAGTTCTTTGATCGCATTGGTTTCCACTCCACCTACCCCTCCCTTTCCAGATTTGTTGTTGGGGCATGCTGCGGCCCATCATCCAAACATATGATCCCCAACACATAAAAAAAAAGAAGGGGCATGAAAAAGACAAAAGACAGGAACCGACAAACGATTCAAACAATACTTTCAACTTTTGACCACTTATACGAGAAAAAGCCATAAAAGTTAGCTAATTTAAAATACACATAGCAATTAAATAATGTATAATCAGAGCTTATTTAAATATATGGCACACTAAACATGACTTTTCAAGTAAATACAAAACCAAAATAAATAAAATTTAACATTTTGCTAAAAAAAGTTCAAAAATCAGCATTTTAGCAAAACTTTAGGACGTTTGTGGAAAATCAAAGAATTGTCCTAAAAATCTCAATTTTTTTGTGTGAACTTCGTGCCACCAGTGGCACCTTATCCTCACTACCCATCATCGAAAATTGAAAAAAAGTTTTTTACAACACCCATTTTCCAGATGAGACCTGCGGTGTTGACCTTTATGAGAATGATGGGGTTTTCTTTAAGTTTACTTGATTGGTCGAATAATTAGACACTGGTAAGCTGATTTTAATTCTAGTAAGTAGATTTCTATCACTTTAAAACTTGGGTCAAAATATTTTCTTGATATTTCTCATTTTCATTATTTGATATTCATTGGATTGAAGAACTGTTGTTTTTGTCTGAGATAGAGTGCAATCTTCTACCAATTAGGAAATGGCCAGGTGTAAGAGGTTTTGATTCACAAGGATCACTGAAAACGCAGGTGAGAAGCCTATAATTAAGAATCGCTTAATCACAATTATTTTCAGTTCTTGAAAGAAAACTGAAGTTTTTCCAGAAATTATTTTGACTGATCTTACCAGATACTCCTAGAAACCTCCCAACAAGGCTGCCATTTCAACAATAAAATTCTATTTGATAGACAAGCAGTTAAACATGTTTGGTACATCTTCATTATTCATAATTTTCCATAACAAATGCAATTCTTGTTTTGCCTTGAGGAGAAATGTTTTTGCAATACCACTGTAGATGGTGCTGAAAATCCCTCTTCCTATAAATTTTCTGAAGGCATGAATGAAGGTTTTCTTGGTCAAGTGTGGAATTAATTCTAAGTGCCATAGTTACAACACATGTGCAGAGCAATATACAGTATGCCCACTAAAATCCCTTGCCACCCTCTTAACTTCGGAACGGCTGCTGCTATATTCATAAAAGTGGTGTATAGGTATAGTAAAGTAGCCATGCGCTACTGAATGAAACCGCCTACGGCACCACCTGGTGGAAAACTGCGGAGTTAGCATACCTATCTCGAAAACGGAAAGAGATAAGGAAAACAAGTGATTTACAAAGTTGTAGAGCATCATCGATTTAGTACAAAAAACAACTTGTGGACATTAATACGAAGAATAGAACGGTTAAAACACGCATTTGATTTTTCGTGATTTCCTACACTGTGACGTGACAAAACGATTTTAGAAAGAAAGAAACAACCAGTTATGAGACAGCAGTGTATGCGACACCTCCACAAACATTGCAGGACTTTAAACGACGCATTACGGATGCTTGTGTCAACGTGTCACCATCTATGCTCCAACGTGTGCAACGTGGAATTCACTTATTTCTCTGTGTTTGCAAGAATTTCAAAATTATTTCTGACCTAAAACATAATGCCGAACAGGCATTCATCAGCTTGTTTCAAGTTCATATTGGGTTTACTTGGGATCTTCTTTTGGATCTGAAAGTTCTATCTCATTCTTGTTGATTACGTTCCTCAAAATTGCATCAGCCGATATTTTCTCCGTGCAGATCACATTATAATCCCCACATTTAAAAAGTCTAGGAATGAACGTTCTTGTAAATGTGACATACAAGCGCGAAGTTCATGTATGAGTAACTCATCTTTACAGAAGTCGTGGGATCTATTGTTATGAAATTCTTCAGTTATGTCCATTTATTTAATAGTAGCTACGTGTCAAAGGGCTTTAGAAATTGTCGAATCAAAAACATGATTTCTTGCACTAATTGATATGCTACGAAGGAGAAAATAAATCAATACGATACTACAAAGTCATGGTTTTCACGTAAGGATGAATTTAAAATCTCCATGAACAAAGAACAACCCATAGTACATACACAGTAGACGCTCGATATAACGATCGTCCTTTATAGCAACTAATTGATATGCTACGAAGGAGAAAATAAATCAATACGATAATACAAACTTACGGTTTTCACGTAAGGATGGATTTAAAATCTCCATGAACAAAGAACAACCCATAGTGCATACACAGTAGACGCTCGATATAAAGGTCGTCCTTTATAGCAACTTTTTTATTATAACGACCGATCGAAAAAATTCCTTATGTAACCATTCATGCAGAGTTATTTTTACAGCCAATAGAATGACCAATTGGATCAACGGATCAAGCATTTCAATATAACAAGATTTTCCATCTTCTCTTAGCAATAGTTGTTTAATATTTTTTGTGTGTTTGAAAAGCTTGACAGTGTTTTAGAATTTAATCTTTCAAAAAGAGAAAAAAATCCCTTTCCATCTTAAATTTATCGATTTTTTCTACGTTCATGAATGAAAAGTATTCCTAAGAGTTATTATCGTACTCTATACAGGCTTTGAGCACAATGGACCTTTTATGTCCAGAATGATTGCAACAGGTGTTTGAAAAAAAAAAGGTTTACTGCATATAAAATTACTTGTTTCTTTATTTCTAAAATAGTTCAATAAAAAATACTTTGGAACTTATGCATGAAGCATTTATTCAGCTAGGATAGCTGGCTGAGAACTGGATTATTACCCTTTTAAGAGGTAATTTCTGGCCGTCTGGCTCATTCGCAGTCTCTAATTATCACAGATTTCTAATTTTCACTTTATAACAGAATATTTTAAGTGTAATTTTAGATTTTTATATACTAAATATTTTTATACAACGTTTTTGGTTTTAGTCATATTTTAGAATTTTTATGCAATAAAGAATAAGAAAGACAAATGTGTCCGTTTTAAGTATTCAAAAAATGAAAAACCCCTTAAAACTGGTTTAGATATGTCGACTTGAAGAACTTTTATCATCGCCCAAAGGAGGGACGATCGCCCCATCGGCCCTCCCTTGGATTCGCCATTGAATAAAATTCACAACAAAAATATTTCATTTCAATTTTCTAGAAATTAATTTTTTGTTACATAACATTTTCTCCCTAAGCTCTTCAGTTGTACTTTCATCTTTTCCCTGCATTAAAAAATTCACTTCAAGAATGTCACTTAATTTCGAATAATGAGGTCATTATGGAGATTGTTGGATGGGTGAAGCTCGGGACAAATCATTCTATCATATAATTGCAGACAAATTGTAGCGCCAAATGCATAAGTGAGTGAAAAAGTGGAGAGGTTCTAATGTGCCAATCTAGTTGTAATGCCCCATTTTGGTGAGGTTCAAAACTTGACATCCTTTCTTTGTAGAGTCAGATATATAAAAATATATTAATCTTTTGAGAGAAAAATATAAAATTCATGGTGAAAAGATATAGAAAAAGATGAAAAGGTAAGTAAATTGAATATACAGTATGCCATATATATATATATATATATACCAAAGGAAATAATCCATTAAATATTATTGGAAACCAGGGATCTGTTTAGAAAGAAATTGGGTCCTTTAAAGAACCCTTCACAATTTTTTTAACCATTGGGAAAATGGTTGTTGTTTTCGGTCGAGAATGGACCAAATGATGTTCGCATTTTACTATTTTAACCAGTTTTTAACGAAATTCTGTAACTTTAGAAGAATTTTTCTCTGAATAGGCAATAGAAATGTATAAAATCGTTACAAAATGTTAAAGTTACAGAAAAAAAAAATAGATACAAATTATCAGATATGAAAAAAAAAACGAATTCAAAAATTGACGTCGGGTGAGAAATCGTTTTATAAAGCAAAAAACGTGGTTTTCAACTTTAATTTTCTCAAAATACCTTTAGCTCAGACATCATTCTAAACAAGAGTTAAAGCAATACTTAAATTTTGCTTAGGGGATGGTCTGCAAATAGAAATTGCACCAAACTTTAAAAATTTCAATGCTAACACGTAAAGTTGGCATCATATTTGGATATTTCGGGTTATTCTACCTTTAGATACTAAACGGGAAGTCAGTAGATAGGGAATGGGACTTCTGCGTCAACATTAGGCGGCGGTGTGGTGATAACACCGCCTGCTGCCGAGATCATACTATAGTAGGTGGGTGGAATAGCTAGCGTGCAGATGGGGAAGCTGTGTTATAGTAGGGTGGGGCGAATAGGTCTGCTATAAGAGGGGGATATTTTGGGAGGGGGATAAATTAATAAAATTTTTAAATGTCTTATAGTACGAGGTAACGGTTATGGTAGAGTCCGAACACCGCCCCGCTATCCCTCTGCATTTTCCCAATGGTCGTTTAAATCTATTAAATTAGATTTTGTTTTTCATTTCAAAACGGAATCCTTCACAAAACTTTTCATTTCAAAACAGGTTCCTTAACAAAATTCTTTGCCTTAAAAGTAGCCTTTCACAAAACTTTTTCCTCTCTAAACTGATCCTTTCACAAATTCAATCACTTAAAAGTTAAATCTGACTGTCACTTTTACACATATAAAGAAAATATGTGTATTTTACATACATATATCTTCTTGAAAACGTATAAACAATGACTTGAATACATCGATCATTTCAAATTCACAAAATTATGACTAGATTTTTCACATACGTTAAAAGCTGTTCACAATTTCACAAAAATGGGATCCTGGGTGAAAAGTCTGGACAGGCCCCTGTTGTAAACACTATTTTTCATACTGTATTTCAAATTTAGTAATCTTTAACTTGTATTTCTAGATTTGTGTAATAAAACCATTTATATAAAAAAAAATCCATTAAAAACAAATCATTTTGAATTTATTACTTTTCAATAATTATTTATTATTATTATTATTATTTTATTTAGAGATTTGTGGCAACATTCATTTGACAACATCTTTTAATTTTGATTTATGAAAAGTTGCATCGTCAAATGCTAAGATTGTCATACGAACATTTAAGAACATTACACAAGAACTGGAAATAAAATTACATTATCTCAAAAGTGGTTTAAAATATAATGAAATCTCCCGAATTCTTTCTAGACACATAACAATTTATTTATTATAATTAAAAATTTAGTAATTAATACGTGATATTTTAATTTTTGTTTTTTCTTATCACCAAAAGAGCAGTTTTACACTTTATTAAAGGCTTGGTTGCTGTCAAATTTTGTAGAATTAATATCGCTAAATTTTACACTAATTACAGTTTAAAAATTTTAATGTGAAATTTGATTTAAATATTAACATAATTAAAGTACCTAATACATATCGGAATATTTATAGGTACTGAACATTCCAGTTAATTTTTTAATACCTATTATTAGAAAAATAATTGGAATTTTTTAAATTTAAATATGCAGAAAATAATTGGAATTTCCCATTCCAAAAAATTGTATAAATTTTAAAGACTTTTTGTAAATAGCATTTATCTTTTCAGCATGCTGACGGAATCATGCTAGCGTATAGAATTTTGATTGTTAGTTGATTTTTGAATTTTAACTGTCTTGATTGATATTTAATGGAGTATTTCTAGTCATCCTGACAAAAATTTCGGAGGGGGTCAAATACTTGTGATCCCCCATTGGCTACGCTCTTGACTATTGCTAATAAATATTCTGCATAATTTTCTAACATTTTAATAATGTAATAAACCTTTCTTCTGTGGAACCTTTAACTTCTTTATCGTCCTGTTTTGGTGGGTACTATCTAGGGCACATATATATTCCTGGTTCTGGTCTATGGTTTCTTCCAATGAACATGAACACAAGGATACCATTGTATTCTTGCACTGGGCTGCAAAACTTGAAGGATACCACTGTTTTTTCCCCTATGTCCTTCAAATGGCACCATAAACCACCACCCTTCTGCTGCCAACTCAACTCCCCCCTTCTTTCAAGTTTACACTTGTAAAGAGAGACTGGTTTCAGTTTCAGTGTGTTAGATGTAGTCAAGTAAAGGAAACATTATTTTAAACTCTGCGTTTTAAACGGATATTTGTCAAAGCCATTTCATCTAAAACAGTAAATGTGAAGATTATCTTCAAAAAGGTGAGTAATCATATGTATTATTTTTGACATAAACATTTCTTTTTCTATGCAAGTACAAAACGTACAACGATGAATGAGGTATCACACGAAATATTTTTGAACGGGCTTTTGACATATTGCTCACATTTTGTTAAAACACGTAAACATATTGTTTGATTAAAAGTTGCAGTTAGTTAAAAATTATTTAAAAGACGTAACAGTATATGATCTGAAAGATTGCAATTCGAAGGATCGAAGGCCTCAAGTCCAAGATATCGCTAGAATCGGAAAAGTACGCTAAATACGTGGGTATTATATATATATATATATATATATATATATATATATATATATATATATATATATATATATAATAAAACTTTTGTAAATAATAACCATTAAACCACATACATAATCAACAATAGATAAACCGATAATTACAATATAACACACACACACACACACACACATACATATATATATTATACATAAATTTTTGATTTTTCATCCTTTTAAGTATAATTCCTTCAGTGTCCATTCCATTACTTTTTATTATGTCTTATCCTTAGTTTTTCACATGTGTTTTCATTTATATATGTATATATATATATATTTCCATCGTTGTAGCGAATGCAGCATTTTTGAAATATAGAAAAAACAGAAAACTTGAAAAAGAATCGGAAAACACAAAAATTAGCCTGCATTTAAACTTTTGATTTTTTTTTTAATAGTAGATATTATTATTATTTATTTAAAGACATCATTAGAAAGGAAAATGTACCCCTAATAAATGGGTATTTTTAGTTTTTTTTTTTTTTTTTTAATTATTATTTATTTATTTCTGGAAAGTTTTCTACATATGTGTAGAGTGTTTTAAATCGGTACCTCAAATACTTTTCTTAATATTTGCAAATTAGTGAAAACAAAAGCACCCATTGCCATCGCCAAAATAGACATAGCCGTTTTTTCGACGCCACGTACCTTAGCGTTATATATATATTTGTAACTCATATATATATATATATATATATACAGTGGAACTTCCCTTTAACGAAGTCCCTATTTAACGAAGTTTTCTACTTAACGAAATTTTCTGCAGAACTTTGACTTTGAACACCATTAGCATGTAAATTAATCTCCACATTACGAAAAATATATTCTATATAACGAAGTTTATTCCACTTTTGTACGTGTACAGAATTCAAACTAAGCGATTGCTGTTCGAAGGATATGCAAATTTATTTCAGCCGATTGGATTGTATGAAACTGAACACATTTAAATAATTTCCATTCTGCTTGGTGCTAAATAAAACAATTTTTTTTCACACTAAGAAAAACACTTGTTATCACTATTCTCTCACTCCGAGACTCCAGCGCTGACAGTTGGGGGAAGTCAAAATCTCCTTTTTACCTTCAATGATATAGAAGATGAGGTGTCACAATGGCGTCAGATGCATTGAAACAAAAAATATCTATTAGAGTCAGACAGGTACCATTCTGACCTTCCATTGCTGATAGACAATTGCTTTGTACATCCAAAAGAACGTGCTTCAAAATACAAATCGAAGAACATCAAAGTTATTTTTGTTCCTGCCAATACAGCTAAACTGCAATCATTAGTCTAAGGAATAATAAAAAATCTTGAAGTACATTATGGAAAAAGACAGTAAAAAGCCGATGTAGTGAAAACATTAGTTTGAGATTCTGTGTATCAGAGCTGATGAAAGCTTGGGCCAAAGCTTGGGAATGTGACGTGATTTCATCGACCGTACACAACTGTTTTGTAAAAAACGGCTTCATAATTAAAACTGAATCGAATGCTTCTGAATCCAATACCGGTTTGTCATATCTCAAGAAAAAATTTCATGAATTTAAGTTAATTTCTATTTAACGAATTTTCTTCATAACGAAGTTTTTAAGTGTAACGATGAGATTTCGTTAAATGGAAGTTCTACTGTATATATAACCCTAAAACATATTTGGCGATTTATGATCTGTGTCGGCCAGATCATAAATGATCTGGGTGAAAGGTGTGTGATACCAATATAATCACGATTTTATTTACTTCACATGCCCGATCTGGTAAAATCATAATTAGGCAATCTTGGCCTAAGTGTAACATATTCATAGCCTTGACATTTATTGTTATCTACTCCTATAGAAAACAATTTTTTTTTTCAGCTTCCGGATAAACAAAGGAATGGAACAATTAAAAAGGAAAAGTAGCCGATCATAATTAATTAGGTCAGTCGGTAATTCATGTTGTCGGAATTGTTTACATTATACAATTTGTTTAAAACTTGAAGAAATGTAATGCAATATTTTGCATTGCAGCTCTGAAATTTTACCCAAGGCTAAGTTTAATTAGTATTTATTTTTCATAATGTGAGCTTGATTAAGATTTATTTTATTTTATTTTATTTCTGCAAGGTAAGATTTTGTACTTAAGATCTCAGAAGACAAATTCTTTTCAATTTTAAGCTTAAAAACTAAATCAGACTTAGACAGTTCCAAATATAATTTATATAAAAATATAATTTTTGTTGTTTCAAAAAGTATAACTTCTAGGGTGTCGTCCATCTGGCGAAACCCTATTCGTCTCACTCCTCTGTCTGTCTGTCTGTCCGTCACAGAGTTCGTACTTGGAAATTGTATAGGTTAGAGACTCGAAATTTTGCATTCTTATAGCTGAATATTATCTCCTGTCACACGACAAATCATAATTTTTTGAAAAGGTCTTGTATTATTTTAATTAAATGAATTAATTTAATGACATCCGACCATTTCTGCGATTTTCTTAGATCTTAAGACAGAATCTTAATTTCAGTCTTTTTCGCAAAAGCTAGATGATTCAATGGTAGCGCGTTCTCCTCCTAACCCAAAGGTTCTGGGTTCTATTCTGGACGACGGAAGTTGAAATTTTCGATTTTTACATTTCATTGTCCGATGGATTTAATTAAAAGAACTTTCGTGTTTTTTTTTTCTTTTCTTTTGCTATAAAGTTAAAATTAAATCAATTAAATATGCTTTTCAGGTATACAAACATATGCTGTTAGAATTGTCTGAAAAGCAGTTCTTTAATATTTTTAATTTGCTTTAAAAACTCGCTTCTTCTTGTTATTACTAAATTTAATGGTGCTGCTCTCTATGTTCTTTTTGATAAAGTGTATTGATAAATGATAAGGATAATTATAAATTAATGATTTTGATTTATTAATTAAAGTGTTTTGAAAGGAATATTCAACGAAACCCTTTGTGTGATCTTCGATTATACACTTATCCACTTCTTTAGATATTAAGGTATATATTTTATAAAATTTATGTTAAAAATAGGGAGTTGAAATTTTTCATGATTGCATTTCATATCTAATTAGTCGCTTAGAACTATCTAAAAATATAAGATATAACTACTGAGTAATCCAAAAAATAGTGTTGCCAGGTTCGCGAAAAAAAAAAAAAGCCGGGGAGCGACTTCTAAATCGGGACATAAAAATAAATTCTATGAAAATGAAACCTGCTTATGACGGGATCCTGTTTTAAACGCAAAATAAATCATAGCCCCTACGAAAAGAATACCATACAGTTATACTCTGTGTTGAATTCAGGGGGTGGTCATCCCTTAAAGTTTGCACATGGAATTTTGAATCATCCTGTACGTATGAACAAAAAAATTTACTTTTTTGGCCAAGTTGGTTCACTTTTTTGACCAATGTAATATGTAAGCTAGCTTCCCCCTAAGGCTCCATTTATATACTTGATAAGAAAGTCATAAATTTTTCGACTGCCTATTCTTTTCCAAAGGCTCGTTGTCCCAGACTGCGTTTTCCTTGGCGACTCTTTCTTGTGGTAAGCCGGCCTGTTTCATGTTTTATAACTTCTCTAGCATGTCTAAAGGTCAGAGGTCAGCAGGGGACGTCGCTGATAGGTCGCTCACCGCCTCCTTCTTTTGTTGAGACCCCCCTTTCTATTGTTGATGACCACAAAACCTTTGGAAAAGAATGGCCAGTCGAAATATTTATGACTCTCTTAGAAATACTTTCTTAGCAAGCGTATAAACGGGCCATTAAATGCAAAAAGTTTTCGACCTCCTTCCCTTGATACTGATAATTATAACTTTTTGCTTTTGCTAAAATATAACATTCCATTATCACTTATTTTTCCCTAATCCATTGTTTGTATTGATAAACAGAGAAAAATAAGATGAACATTGTTGCGCTTAAAAATTCTATGAATCACCAGTAGGAGAGATGGGGGATGAATGGGACAATTTCACAAAAATATTTATTTTAAATATTTTGCTTAGGTTATTATCAGTATTATATATCACATTTCATACATTAAGTGTTTGACTGCATCTTATGCACAATATTTATCCAAGATTATTATTATACAGAAATATATTATGAAATTAAAAAATAGTTCCTCTATGTCCCATTCATCCCCACAGCGGGGATGAATGGGACACAAATGTTTTCATCCCTTTATTCAATGTTAAGGACTAAAAGCTGACAAAAATGCCTCCTTGGCAAAAGCTAAAAGAGATAGTAAATTGTAATATGATCTCCAGGATTATTTGTTAGCCAATCATCTTGGACTCATCTCAGTTTTACCTCAAAAGGCCCATAAACGAAAGCATTCAATGCCTGGAGACGATGGCTACAATGAGGATAAAATGTTAAAAGAATAATTACCATAAATTATTAATTTATCAAACTATATAATATTATTTAGCTAATAAATATATTTTTCAGCATCCTCTAGGGATGAATGAGACAATCCCATTCATCCCATTTGAAATGTCCCAATCATCCCCATGATGCATATATTCAATTGTCAGCCATTTTGTTTCAAGAATTATTTTGTCACAATGGTTAATATTCATTCATTTTAATTACCAATATTGTGCCTTAAAATAAAAAATTACAACATATCTTAATTATTTATATTGCCTAAGTTATTTAAGTAACTTCAAATGTTAAAAAAAAAAAAAAATACTTTTAAGCAAAGTTTTCAGGAAATGATAATTTGAAGGAAACTGAAAATAGCCATGTGGTCTTGCTTTTGGTTCTGAAGCACACTATGGTAGTGAAATCTATGAGGATAGGAAGCAACTAAAAAACAAAGTTTATTGCCTGAAATATTGAGAACGTCCCATCCAACCCTTGTCCCATTCATCCCCAATCTCCCCTACTCATCATCTACAATCTATGAAAATCCATATTTGTATCTTCTAAAATTAGGATTACGCTTGATAGCAAATCTTGGACGTGGACCCAGTTACGAAATATAAAGAAACAACGCTACTCTTTTAAATTTTGCTTTTTAAGAAAGAATACATTTAGATTTTAACAATTTTAACTCATACACAGATGCATATTTATCCATTGGTTGATATGCTGTGCACAGGGTAATTACTAGCATAGCTCAGCCATATGAGCTAATTTCTTTTTAGCACTTTCCTACGTAGTTGAAAAGTGTTTATGAATTCAGCTTGTCTGGTGGTCTATCTGTCCGAGCTCTAACTTACGTAAATATAGGCGATAATAATTGATATATGTTATTGAAATATACTACACTGTAAAAAAAAAAAAAAAAAAAAAAAAAAAAAAAACTCTCAAATTGACAGAAAAAAAACTGTCGATTTTGGTGCCAGTGGAAAATTGTTTAATTTACAGAAAATATCTGTATATTTTCATTAAAAGAGTTTTTTTTTTCTGTAAAAATTACAAAATCCGCATTTTTTTACACTGTAAAAAATGACCAATGTTTCTTATTTTATGAAAATATACTATAACCCCGAACGAAGATATAATATAATCTTCTGAGTTATCCGAAATTCTGAATAGCGTGTTCCATTGTCTTTTGAATCCCCAGAAACGAATACATTTCCAAAATTTAAAGAATTATTTATAAAAACAAAGTATTTTTCAGAAACGTTTCCGAAGGGTTTTTATAGTGTATTAATTAGTGTCCTCAGCCTGGAATACCTGTTTTTCGAATGTTATCCATTCTCAAGTAAACGTTTTCAGCCGCATAAGTTAATTTATGCATGAATCGAATGCTATCAATCCTCAAGTAAACATTTTCATCAAAAAAAAAAAAAAAAAGTTTAACAGACAAACATGCAAAATTAACAGCGTTAACAATAACATTAAAATTAAGATTATTTCTTTACTCTTTCATGTATAAATTAACTTATGCGGCTGAAAACGTTTACTTGAGAATGGATGACATTCGAAAAACAGGTATTCCAGGCTGAGGACACTAATTAATACACTATAAAAACCCTTCGGAAACGTTTCTGAAAAATACGGGCAGCGAAAAATACTTTGTTTTTATAAATAATTCTTTAAATTTTGAAAATGTATTGGTTTCTGGGGATTCAAAAGACAATGAAACACGCTATTCGGAATTTCGGATAACTCAGAAGATTATATTATATTTTAGTTCGTGGTTATAGTATATTTTCATAAAATAAGAAACATTGGTCATTTTTTACAGTGTAGGGTAGACCGGGGCACATTTACGCGGATTTTTTTCAAAGAATTTTCTAATTTTTATGTTTTAACTTAGGAAATTTTAGACACTGTGGTTTTATAAAGCAGTTAATAAAGTCAAAATTTGTGTATTCAGTTGTCGCCCTATTTGTGTTTTTAGACGTAAAAAAAAATTTCTTTTAGGTCCAAGTCATTTGCGTAAACTTGCCCCGGGAATGTAGCACGTTTACGCACATTCTAAGTGATACCAAAGAGTAAATGAAATAAATATTTAATCAAATCGAGATGTTTTATTTATAACTTAAAACACTGTTTAAAAACAAAAAAAATTAAAGAGAATTAATTAAAGAACATTTTATAGGCTAAACTGAAAACATGGGGCTTATTGAAAGTTAAAAACAGAAACTATTTAGTCATCTTCATCATCACTTTACAGTTTTTACAAACAAAAAATAAAGTATTTCCTTTTGCACACTTGTCACGGGACCACCTTTTACATCTAAGACATTGAACCTAGTCTTGTCCTTTTTTGGATTGGTAATCACAGTATAAGAACGTGCGTAAAGGTGACCCGATGTCAATGCGTAAACGTGCCCCGTCGCCATGTTTGGATTTATTTTTAACGTGCAACGAAAATTAATAACATTTCTGTTAGTACAAATACAGTTCTCAAAAAAGGATAAAATTCTGGAAATGTTCATGTATTTGTTTATCCTTAACTAAGTATTATTAGTTCACGATAAGTTCCAATAAGTTCAACACAAAATTTACTCACCTTGACAGAAAACATGTTATCCTTTCCGCATGCTAGACCGAAGCTCGACTGACGCTCAAAATCTTGTGAGAATACCCGCTAGGGAGCAGCATCAATCTGTCATGACTGGTGGCGCGCCAGTTATAACTCGATTCGAAAAAAGTGCACTGCGTAAACGTGCCCCGGTCTACCCTACAGGAAAAAACTGTTTCTCTTTAAAACAGTTTTTTCTGTAAAAAATACATTATTTTTCTGTCAAAAATACAGATTTTTTTTTTTTTTTTTTTTACAGTGTATGGCATGTACGGTATTGAAAATGAAATGTGTAGCATTTATGGTTCGTATACAGGAACACTCAAAAGAATGCCGTTACATTATGGTCCATGGGGAAAAATCGCTTGCAGTGTATTTTAATGATGTTACATTATTTGAAATATAATGAAATTTAAATGCATGACTGACGTACACTACAAGATGCTTTATGTAGTATATGGCGTGCACAGTATTTATCGCTCATTTACAGGGACACAAAAAAAAGTTCGGTTATAATACTGTCTATTATTAGTGCTGGAAGTGCATTTTCAGTTCTCGTATGCATTTTTAAATTTAACTAATTTTTTGCATATTACTTAGTATGTATTAATTCTATAGATCTTATGCAGAAGAATTTGAGAAAATATTAAAGAATTCGAGTATATTTCCGTTTATTCACGGAAATTTCTGAAAGGGAATTTTCAACTGTGTTATGTGTTTTCTAACTGAAATAAATTTTAGCTTTAGCAGACTATGTAGTATAATGCACATATAGATAGATCATATGCAGGGATTCACAAAAGAATTTGAATTATTTTCCAACTATAGATAGTAATTACCGAAATTGAGTTTTCAAATGTGTTATGCGTCTTCTAATATAAAATTCGAAAATTTGAAAACATAAACAAACAGCATTTTATGAGTATTACTAAAGAATAAAAATCCACAGCTATTTCGTTAACAATTTTCGCAAAATCGCACAAAATAAACGTTTTAACTAAAATGATTTCAAAGAACAACATTCTTTATTCCGTATATGGCGTTAGCTACATTTCTTTTTTCTCCCACAACTTTTCCTTTCTCTAACGCAATGAATTATCTTTTTTGGTGATTCAACGATAGCTGGCCCCTTAAATGCAAATATATGCAGTTTTCAATCCCTATCCCCTGATTCTGATAACATAACTTCTTTGAATTTTTTTATATAGGATTCCGTTATCACTGATTTTTCCCTAGTCCATTGTTGAGATTGAAAGGGGGAGAAAAATAAAAGGAATATAACGTTTCTACGCTTCAAAATTCTATGAATCACCCACTCATCATGTGCTATCTATGGAAAGCCATACCTGTCCTCCCTTCTAAATAAAATAAGCTATTGGTAATTCTCAAAAAAAAAAAAAAAAAAAAAAAAAAAAAAAAACGAGAGAATGATTTCCGGTAGATGGTTTTTAGATAAACATGGATAGTATCTTTACGGAAAAGTCAGTTTGAAACGGAATTGTGTGAACTAAAGACGTTGAAATTCAGAGAAAAGGTAAGTCATCTAATTTATTAATTACTTACCAAAACTCGTGGCTTTGCAGGCATGGTTGTTTAATTATGCCAAGAGATACCTATGTACTTATTTACATTAGAGTAAATTATACTGCTATGGATAATTTAAATATTACTAAATGAGTAACATTTTGAAGATATTTCATTCTTGTATTGCATTAGGTGAATATAAATTAATGAGAAAATCTTCATTCCAACCTATTTGCAGCCATACCATAAAAAAATAAGTTGGAAAATGTACGTCAAACGTGACAAATGAGGTGCGTTCGAACTATAACTAGTTTTATAAATATTCTGATCTTGGTGCAATAGCTGTTGCACTCTTATGCAAAAATGCATGAATATAAAATTTATTTTATGTGCAGATTTTTATATTATAGATATTAATTTTATTTTATGAAATTAAGTTTCAATACACTTTTATAAACAATTAATTACAATTCTGTTGATTCTGATGAATTAAATGATTTTATGGTTACAACTTACAACATATCAAAAATGGCTTCTCCTCTCACGTACTACTGTTGTTGTAAAACTTGTTTTACAGGCATTTATGATAGAGTCCTGCACGGGTCCGGGCCTGACCCGAGGCCCGTATCCGGACCGATTTTTTGGTGCGTTCGTAATTATATAAATACGTAGCACCTATGGTCGTCGTCTGGTCCGTCCGTCTGTCTGCATACAACAGCGCAAAAACTACCCAACCGAATGGTTTGAAATTTAATAAATATAATCGTTGCAGAATTTTGTCGAGTCATTTCAAATTTTATGAAAATTGAATCAAAACTTAAAAAAATATTAATAAAAGTTTTCTTCATTCTATTAAATCCGATCATGCGTAATCAATATAATAAAAGAGCAAGTCATGTGACTGAGGAAAACAAATACGGGCAGACCATTTTTTTTTCTCATATGCCAGGCGGCCATTTTTATTCAAAATTATCTTTTCGAATAAAATTACATGAAAGTTAGATTTTTAGAAAGATATTTCAAAAAAATTGTTTGTTTGAGAGATGAGTTACATTAAAAAATGTATAGATTCTTAGAACTTCTGTTAAAATTAGATTAACAGCCGAATATTTAATACCAATATCCATAAAAAAAAAAAAAAAAAAAAAATTACAATAGATTCGCTCATTGTGAGTCATAGAAATATTAAACCATGGAGGTAATCATTCGCAAAGCAAGATCTAGATGGTGAATTTTGCAGCGCTGTCTGGTGTCGAAAAAAAATCGTATCAGTAAACGTGGCACACGCAGTTAGAAAAAACAAGAACGAAAAATCATGCGTCCAACATAGATTATTTAACACTTTCCAACTCTTCCAAAATAATTTTACAAATCATTACCGTTTAATAAGCTGAAAGATAACATCTAAGTAAACAATTTGGAAAACACATAACATATTTAAAAACGTAATTTCAGGAATTTCCAACATATATTTCCAACATATACAATATTAGGAAAAATATCCGAATACTTTTATTCAGCCCTGTATAGGATCTATAGATTTGTATATATAGTACTACATAGGATGCTAAATTTTAGTTTAGTTAGAAAACGCGTAGCACAGTTTAAAATTCTCTTTCTGCAGTTTCTGTCAATAAACGGAAATGTGTTAGCGAACTTTTGTGCTGCCCTGTATATGAAATACAGAATTTTTACACACCAAGTAATAGACAAAAAGTGAGTTAAATTTAAAATCCCGTTCAGCAACTTAAAACGCACTTTCAGGAATTATTGTTACCATACAGTAGATAATTCTTTTGTGTGTCCCTGTAAATGAACGATGATTGCTATACACACACTATTCTGTAGTAAGCCTCTTGTAATGCACCTTAGTGATATACTAGCTGTTACCCGTGACTTCGTTCACGCAACATTAAAAGAAGAATAAATACATTAATTAAGCAAAATATTTCGTTCCCGATAATTAAAAACGTTAATAGTTAACTAACTATTTATCACATTTCATAGAAGACAATATGGTATTTTTTGTTATAGGGACCTTGACATAACTCAGTCTTAAAAAAGTGAAATTTTGTGCCAAGTAATCGCGAAAATGAAGAAATTGCAACCAATGCAAAAAGGAGGGCCAAATATAATCGTGGAAATAGGGCCATCCTTCAAAAAAAAAAAAACATTAATTGGAAATAGTATATGCTTTTCCTTTAAATTCAATTCTGCCTCCTTGGTTTAATGTATAGCTGAAAAAAATCTTGTTTTCTAAATGACAGTATGTTGACAGACAATTTTTGTTCTCCAAAATAAATTGATTCATGAAGTTTGAATATGTGAAAATATGTTTTTATTTTTCGGATAATTTACTGAAGTCAAGATTTTGTTTTCACCATCTATTCAAAGTGAAAATAAATTCTGTTTTTCAGTTTTAATGAGAAAATGGTGTGAACAATATAATGATCTGTTTTATTTCTCCTTTTTTATACACAAATATGGAGTAGTTTACTTTTCGTTTTTAGATAAACTTCGTTAAAATTTACAAAAAAAAAAAAAAAAAAAAAAAATCTTGGCATCTAATTTTATTTTTTATTTTTTAAATTCTAAGAGTTTGTGTGACATCCTCGGATCAATGATAACCGGTATTAAGTAAATCGCGTTGCGTTCGATAGTCTAGGAGCAGTTGCGAAATACAAACACACGGTCACATTTTAATATAATAGATTCGTTCATTTTCCTTTTCTTAAAATTATGATGTGATTTTTGGCAGAAAACTCTCATCTGTATATAACGGATACTCATGCTTAATAATCAGTATAGATAAAAAAAAAAAACATTTAAATCTTTCGTTATAAATATGGCGTGAAATTCATTTTTATACTTATTGATCCTTGTATTATTAATGTAAAGAATTGATTCACACTCATTTTAAAACATATTGGAAAATTCCCGTTTTATTTCAAATATGACGTCTCTTTTTCTCCAGAGAAATCCCATTTTAATGACATAATTTTTGTTAATTTTCTTAACCAGGCAATTAATTTCAATACTGGTATAGGGGAAATTATGTTACTTTAACGAAATAATATTAAATCTTTAGGTTTTATCAACAAAAATGGAACTATTAACATTCGTCATTTTTTTTAGGTAATCGAGTTATTTCTTTTAGTTTTAAGAATAAAAATAACTATTTCTCGCTATCCATGACATCATTTTTGACATAGATAATTTTGCGGAGCATATTATTGACATTTGCTAACCATTTTCTTTTTAAACTTCATTTTACTTTTTCAAAATTTAAATAAAAAATACGGTATAGTTATATTAGCCGTGCGCAGACGGTAAAACGCCAAAGTATTGTTATCATACAAAAGAAAAAAAAGAAAAAAAGTGAAGAAAAAACCCAAGATAATTTTATTTCACCAATCAAAGCCTATCCGCTTTATTTGCGATGTATGACGTCATATTCGCATGTTTCCTATGGTTACGCATATTGAAACGATAATTTTTTATTTTTTAAATTCTAAGAGTTTGTGTGACATCCTCGGATCAATGATAGCCGGTATTAAGTAAATAGCGTTGCGTTCGATAGTCTAGGAGCAGTTACGAAATACAAACACACGGTCACATTTTAATATAATAGATTCGTGTTCATTTTTCTAGATAATTTTGCGGAGCATATTATTGACATTTGCTAACCATTTTCTTTTTAAACTTCATTTTACTTTTCAAAATTTAAATAAAAAATACGGTATAGTTATATTAGCCGTCCGCAGACGGTAAAACGCCAAGTATTGTTATACAAAAGAAAAAAAAAGAAAAAAAGTGAAGAAAAAACCCAAGATCATTTTATTTCACCAATCAAAGCCTATCCGCTTTATTTGCGATGTATGACGTCATATTCGCATGTTTCCTATGGTTACGCATATTGAAACCTTGTATTATTATAAAAAACTAAAAAAAGTACGTTTTATTTCTAATAATATTAATCTTTTTTTTAATTTAATTTTTTAATTTAATTTTCATTTTTCACGTGAAAATTTTTCAATTGAAACTAAATTGTTGAGTAAAAATTATTATTCCGGGTTTTGAATTAGTTTTCGCAACGATAAAGTATTAGCAACGGTAAAGTAAATTTAACCATTTAAAAATATTATACGAAAAAATGTCCATTTATTTTCTATGAAAATAGCGAAATTTTGAATTATTAAGAAAAATATTTGAATAAAATTAACAAAAACCAGCCTATGTTCATTTGAGGGTTATAATCAATCTATATGCAAAAATACAGGATCATCAAAGGCTCCATTTTGACGCTGGCTTCACCCTAACATTTGCACACAATCAGATTTATAATATTACTAGCTGTTACCCGTGACTTCGTTCACGTATCATTAAAAGAAGAATAAATGCATTAATTAAGCAAATTATTTCATTCCCGATAGTTAGAAACGTAAATAATTAACTAACTCTTTATCACATTCCATAGGAGTATTTCTATGTTATAGAGGCCTGGACATAACTAAGTTTTAAAAAAGTGGAATTTTGTGACAAATAATCGCGAAAAGGAAACTGCAACCAATGAAGAAAGGCGGGCCAAATAAAATCGTGGAGATCGGCGAATTGTGTTAAAAACATATGTCAAGTTTACCTGGTAAACCATTTTACTTTTAACGCCTTTGTGAAACGTTTTAATAGCCATCCTTCAAAGATAATGGAAATAATATATTCTTTTTCATTAAATTCAATTCTTGTGAATAGGAAGTAATAATTGTAGACCTAAATGCAAGGAGCTTAAATTTGCCTCCTTGATTTAATCTATAACTGAAAAAAAAAATTTTATTTCTAAACTGAAATATATTGACAGACGATTTTTGTTCTCCAGAATAAATTGATTCATGAAGTTTGAATGTGTGAAATACGTTTTTACTTTTCAAAAATTTTACTGTAATCAAGATTTTTTTTCTTTCACCATCTATTCAAATTGAAAATAAATTTTTTTTTCAGTTTTAATGAGAAAAAATATATCAATCCGTTTAATTTCTTCTTTTTTATCCACAAAATTAAAATAATTTAGTTGTCATTTTTAGAGAAACTTCGTTAAAATTTACAAAATAATAATAATAATAATAATAATAATAATAATAATAATATCTCGGAATTTAAATCCTTTTTTTTTTAATTCTGAGAGTTTATGACATCCTCGGATCAATGATAACCGGTGTTAAGTAAATCGCGTTGCATTCGACAGTCTGAAAGGAGTAAGTTGCGAAATACAAACAGGCGGTCAGATTTTAATATAATAGATTCGTATTTATTTTTCTTTTCCTAATAATCATGGTGTGGTTTTTGGCAAAAAACTCTCATCTGTATGTAACTCATATTCATGCTTAATAATCGGTATAGATAAAACAAATATTTAAATTTTTCGCTTTAAATATGGCGTGAAACTCATCTACTTTCTAGGCTTTGAAACTTACTGATCCTTGTATTATTAATGTAAGGAATTGATTCACGCTCCTTGTAAAACACATTTGAAAATTCCCGTTTTATTTCAAATATGACGTCACTTTTTCCTCAGAGAAATCTCTTTTTAATGGCATAATTCTTGTTAATTTTCCTTTTCTGGCAATCAGGACGTAAATTTTAGCGGAAAACTCACATTTGTATGTAACTGGTATTCAAGCTAATTTCAGTATCGATAAAAAATATATTTAGCTTTTCCTCTTAAATATTACGTCCATTATCTATCTACTTTCATTATACATTGATAGTCATGCTCCTTGTATTATTACGAATATTTGAAATTACATGTTTTATTTATGACGTCATATTTGTCCAAGCCGAGGAGGATCCTTTTCATAGGTCCATGGTACAAGCGAAATCTATTTTTAATAATATAATTATTGGTCATTTTTTCTTCTAATTATAACGCAGTTTTTGACAGAAAAAGATCTTTTTAATGTAACCGATATTTATACTTCATGTATAATAACAAATACTCCATATTTTGGTTTCAAATATCACGGAAATTCATCTTCTTTTGAATTCTTTTTAATTTTCAGTTTTCACGTGAAAATCGTTCAATTGAAAATTAATTGTTGAGGGAAAATTATTTTTCCGTGTTTTTATTTATTGGCAACAATCAAAGACCTAGCAACAATAAAGTAAAATGGTTAAATTGTATGGAAAAATGTCCATTTATTCTCTATGAAAATAACGAAATTTTGAATTATTAAGAAAAATATTTGAATAAAATAAACAAAAACCAGCCTATGTTCATTTGAGGGTTATAATCAACCTGTATGCAAAGATACAGGATCATTAAATGCTCCATTTTGACGCTGGCTTCAGCCTAACATTTGCACACAATCAGATTTATAATATTATTAGGATAAGGATAAGGATATAAATTTCAATGCGTTTAAAATAGTGAAACATTATTTAATTAAACCGCAAACGTTTTTTCTCCATAGACGTAATGGAACGAAATTCTTTTGACTGTCCCTGTAAACTAACTATAAGTGCTATGCACACCCTAATCCATATTAATCTTCTTATAATGCACCTTACTGATATATATTAATTACAATGTGTTTGAAATTGTGTAACGTCATTAAAATAAACCGCAAACGATTTTTCCCCATAGACCGTAATGTAACGGAGTTCTTTTGAGTGTCCCTGTAAAAAAACTATAAGTGCTACACACTTCAGTTGAAATAGGGACCATGCTATAGATAACGACAGTAACATATAAAAATTGCAGAGCAATCCGAGCATATTTACGGGAGTTAGAGCACGGACAGACGGCAGACGGCAGACGGCCAGACAAACCGAAGTCATAAACACTTTTCAACTAGGTTGGAAAGTGTTAAAAAGGGGGCATACTCATTTCCTCATAGCAGACGATATAATTCATTTCACTGAAATAATAAAGATTATAACAATATAATAAAATATAACACCTTGTAATAGTATATTACTTTTAAATGCTAAAGGTGTAAAATTAACAACTATAATATAAATTAATAAAAGTTATTTTAATTTATATTATAGTTGTTAATTTTACACCTTTAGCATTTAAAAGTAATATAATAAGGATTATTTTTTTTACATTGTAAAACTAGTTCTAATGCGAACGCAAATTACATTATTATTATATTTTATGAGTCTATATTTTAATGTAATATCTTAAGAATCTAAGTGATCATTAATGTTGCTATTCTGTATTCCATGGCTTGCAGTGATATAGTTTGAAATATACTGTAAAATTTTCGCATAAATATGTATATTTAAAATATATAATATGCATAAATAATATGTATATTTAAAAGAATCTTAATTCTAAGTTAAGAAAAATCGGATTTTTTTTTTTTCTGCAGAAATTGACTTGGACCGAACCGGGTCTGACTTCATTGTTTTTGCACGGGCCGGACCCGGGCCAGAAAATTTTTAAATTCTACTTTTTTAAAAATCAGATTGCTTGATTGCCACCACTTAAAAAAAAAGTGTAATTCTTTTTATTTTCGCATTATTTAATCTGTCTATAAATAAGGCGAATATTTGTACTTAAAAAAAAAGTGTAATTCTTTTTATTTTCGCATTATTTAATCTGTCTATAAATAAGGCGAATATTTGTACTTCAAATAAAAGAAAACTGCCCAGTTAAACTGACGGCATTGAGCTCACAGGCTATTCACACTAACTGTAAATTATATTCTTATTTCAAAGAATTTGAAATAAGCCCTCGAAAAATGAAGAAATCGACAATATATTAAGAGGGGGGAACCCCTCCTCCCTTTATACTCAACCAAAGAACCCCCAAAACTAGTCAGAGAAGCGCCTTATCACAATGAACATATATATAAAATTTGAAGAAAATCGGATAATTCTGCTTAAAAAACCCATTTATCTATATCAAGGGGGGTTAGTCCCGCCCCCGTTTCCCTCCTTTACACTTCACCAATGAACCCCCCAAAACTAATCAGGGAAGCCCCTTACCACAATGAGCCCATATAGAAAGTTTGAAGAAAATCGGATAACTCTGCATGAAAAAAATCATTTACCTAAAATAAGGGGGGAGGATTAACCCCCCCCCCCCGTTACCCCCTTTATACTTAACCTATGAACCCCCAAAACTAATCAGGAAAGAACCTTATCACAATGAACCTATATACAAAATTTGAAGAAAATTGGACAATCTGCATGAAAAAAACATTTATCTTAATTAAGGGGGGTTAACCCCCCCGTTACATCTTTTACAGTTAAACAATCAATCCCCAAAACTAATCAGGGAAGCGCCTTATCACAAGGAACCTATAAACAAAATTGGAAGCAAAACGGTTATTTCTGTCAAGAGTTATCGCGTTACGTACGTACATACGTACATACATACATACATACATACAGAACGGGCGGGCACATAAGCTCTCAGGCTTTGATCGCCTGTGAGCTAAAAAGTGGTGGAAATCAAGAAATCTAAATTATAAAAAAGTAGCCCACTAGCAACACTGTCTCTATGTAATCAAAATGCTAAGACTTCCACAGTAATTGAGCAAACTGTCTGATTTTTTGAAATATATCTTTAGCTTCTATGAGAGATATTTAAGTATCGATTTTTTGATATCTTTGAAATTTTTGTTTAAAAAAAATCTGAACTTAAAAATGTGTGATTTTTCTAGGTTTATTCAATAATACATCCAATCATTATATTTTTTTTCTTCTGATCTAACCTTCGTATAAAAAATTCGACATTTAGATTTGTAGAACAAAATTTCACGATTATAAGATTAAAAAAAAAAAAAATCTAGTTTAAAATATAAAAATTTGAAAAAAAAAATAATTTTTTTTCAAAATTAATAATTTATTTATTACCATTTTAAGGCCTTTTATTATCTGTAATGATTTTGCTTTATTGAAACATAATCCAATAACTTTAGTACAGGTGTTATTTACAGAATACATTTGTTTGGTATTGAGTCCCCTTTAAAAAACCGCTTTACGTTTTTAATGTACCTATCTATAACAGGATTTAAAGAAAAGACGCATAGAAAAATGCTGATTTAACATTGCAAATGTGTGGAGCTTCGACAAGCATGGGAATTAAATAAAATCATTTAATTAAAAAAAAATTACATTTTATTAGTTCATAAGAGCGTCGAAAAATTGTCTTGCGCTCCCTATTAAAATGAATGCATCATATCCGCATGCTTGTTTTAACAAACCACGTGATTTTAAGACGCATCCTCATTTGGCAATATCCTCTGATGCCATGTCGATAAAGGGTAACTTCTCATGAAGGCATAATTTAAAAAATAAACATGGAGTAATTAAATATCCGTATAAGCTCCGTAGATATAATTTTATGACCGCGTATTCTCCGTTCTCGCTTTTTTGTTGACATTTCAACTGAGAAAATTTTTATAAGTACAAATTAAAAAAAGCTCTTGTTTTAACTTTCAGAAAAATCACATTATTTGGAATTATCATAATCACTACAGGCATGGATAAGAAATGGTGTGCTGCATTGTTTTTGTTTGCATATCAACTATCAGGTAAGATTATTATTATTATTATTATTATTATTTAAAATAAGAGCCGATTTTTTATTTCTATTTATTTATTTATTTATTATTATTATTATTATTATTATTATTATTATTATTATTATTTTCTTGAGAAATCGGCACCGCTTTCTGTTAAACTGATTTTCGTGATTTTTTTCTTTTTTAATTGAAAGCTGTGCATTTGCAAATTTGTCACCATTAACTTTTTTTTTTTTTTTTTTTTAATAAAATTATATGTCTATTTATTTTTTTCTTTAATTTTTAATGATTTAATACGAATTATTCCATTGTCGTGAAAAAAAAATGTATCTTAAAATTCTATATTTATTAATATTTTCTATTTTCGCATTAAAAAAAAAAAAAAAAAAAGTAATTGAATAATGTATTTAATTTAGATTTTTTTTAAAAGAATATCGTAATTTAAAAAAAAATATCGTAATTTAAAAAAGAAAACATAGTAATTATAATTCGTAATTTTAATTTATAAAACTAAAATGTTTTTTCACGGTTGCGTCACAACGACGTTATTTTCAGAAACTTTTCAGTCTGTGAGCTTCAAAATTCAAATTAATAAAAAACAAAATGTTTATTATAAAACTGGCGTCATTTTTAAAAATTCGAATGTAAAACGTGCATTTTCATTCAGAATTTTTTATCTACAATTACACGTAATTTGCGTAATTTTCATGTAACCTACATTACAAACATGATTTCCTACTTATTATATGAAATGTTATAGATTAGTATTACTTTCGTCTAACTATACTAATTTTTGGTTATAAACTTTAATTGTAAAATACTTTCGGATATATTCTATTTAGCCGAATTTTGAAAGGTGCAACTAATTATTTATAATTAAAATTATCACTTTTTTCCCTTTTAACTATCTTATGAAACAATGAGCACATCGAAATTAATCACGTATATTATTTCTCTTGTTACCATCCTTTTTTTTTATTCATTTACAAAACGCATAATAATGACTGAAGTACCGTTCGAAAGTTGTTTGAACCAGCTTCTGACATAGCACACTCCCATTTTGTTTAAAAAAAATTAATTAAAACTTGCAGTTAATTAAAAACTTAATCAGCATTGTTTTCATAAATGAAATGAAAAGTTTTCTCACTTCAATGTTGCCACAAAAATAAAATATTGCATTATATCATGCTCAGTAATGATTATAAAAAAATAAATAGTACGAAAAAGATAAAGTGTGCATGGCTCCGCACGTGTTTATTTTATATTTATGATTAAACAACAAAATTGAAATTAAAATCTTTAGAAGAAAAAGACACCGTCGATCAATCGAAGCAGTGGTATTTCACGTACTGCGTCAAAGGAATGTTTTATTATATTAGATTAAACTGTACTGTATATGTATACAATTTATTTTTCTTTGTCCCGTGTTTTTTTTTTTTTTTCGAAGCGGATGACGTCATCCTCTAATGCAGTTAAAATACGATTGTTATTTTATTTTTTTTCTTGAGCGCGCTCTTTGCTACCTTCGATCAATTTTTATTGTAACTTTGATGGAATAAATGAGAAGGTATTCGGGCTTGACTAATGTTGTTTGCAGATATTTTTATCCTATATTTTTCTTTAAAATTTTAAACCTGCATCTAAAAAAATATTAGATATTGCTAAAAAAAGAAAGAAAGAAAAAAAAATAGACTGGAAAGCGAAATCCTCGCACGTGTTCGCTGGTATACATTATTTCTGTTGTCAACATTCCTTTTCCTATGCACACACCAAACGTACAACGATGAATGAGGTATCATACGAAATTTTTTTGAACAGGCTTTTGACATAGTATACTCACATTTCGCTAAACACGTTGTTTGATTAAAAATTAAAAATTAGTTAAACATTAATGAAAAAATGTATCAACAAATAATCTCAAAAATTGTAGTACTAAAGCCTAGCACAAGTCCACTGGTTTTATAAATTCGAGTTAAACTAGTTATTTAATATAATTAGTTTTGTTTGGGTAAAGCATCTGTTTCTTGCTTCTAGTAATCACAAAATAATAATAATAATTTAACCCTTCACATCCCAAACGGGGCCAGGTCAAGACAAAATGGGCCTACTATTAATTGAGGGTCCTTCCACTTCCTATATTGTCACAAAAAATTAAACATTCTCGATGCCTATGTATATCGATGAATACATATTAGAGATGAGACGGCGATAGCAAGCCCGAACCCGGGCCAGAAACGGCGTCGGGCTCCGACTTGCTATTTCAGAAACAAGAATGCTAAACTGAGACATTTTAAGAAACTCTAAGTTTCTTTAAGTGTTTTACAATCCTTTAAAAATCAATTTGAAAGGGAATTGAATTGGTATTGGATGGGATATAAGGAGAAATATTCTGTCTGATTCTGACGGTCAATGTTAGTAACATAAAGAAACCGCTGGATATCCATTTTTTATTCTAGGTTTCTGTTTGAAGTTTTTTTTTCCAGAATTACTGGAAAACAGAACTCATATCTTTCTGTCATAATTGTACAATAATATTTAAAAATAAGATGAATTGTGACTTTTGGCAGATTTCTACCAGTGGTTGAGTTTAAATGATAAATGTGTTATTTTATACAAATTTTCTGGGATATGAAAGTTACAAAACGTTGTCACGAGGGACTATTTAGTATTAGTACTATGTAAGAAGAGATTTTTAAATGAGAAAATTAATCTTGAAACAATTCTAAAATGTTATTAAAAATTTTCGACTCCGTAGTTTTGGTATCGGACTCTAAAAAAAGAGCCCGAACTCATCTCTAATACAGGGTGTTTCACAAAGGACCCCTAACTTTAAAAATCAATAACCCGGAAACGGTGATAGATAGAAACATGAAACCAGTGGTATGGTTAATAAAAAAATCATAAGAATCTTATACATAAATCTCAAAATTTAGTTAAAAATAGTACCGACAGATGGCGCTGAGAGCCTTAAGAATCCTTCTACAGAGAGTTCAGAAGCATAGAAAGACTAGCCGTTGAAGATTTCGCCATTGAAATCTGGCCGCTATTAGCTTATAGTGAAAATACTTCCAAAAGTGATGTATACCGTGGAGGAACGTGTGTTTATTATGTTGGAGTACCACCGATTAAATCAAAGTCCTACTGCCACAAGGAGAAGTTTTCAAACGCGATTTCAAGTCGCAAAAGGCCCAGGTGGGAAAACAATTCGTGAGCTTTTCAAAAAATTTCAACAAACAGACCGGTGACATACAACAGAGAGTCAATGCAACGCGGTCAATGACAATTTCATTCTTCGTTTGCGATAAGTCTGTTGTGTAAAAGGTGCACCTTTTGAATCATTTTTGATATGCCTATTTATCGCAGCGCCATCTATCGACGCTATTTTTAACTAAATTTTGAGATTTATGTATAAGATTCTTACGATTTTTTTTAATAAACATACCACTGGTTTCACGTTTCTCCCTATCAAAGTTTCCGGGTTATTGATTTTTAAAGTTAGGGGTCCTTTGTGAAACACCCTGTATATATATATATATATATATGAATGTATAAATACATCGTTAGATAAACACATTCTTTGTTTTTAATCTTGTCCTGCTTTAAAAGTACAAAATATTGACTACAATATCAGTACAATGTCAAAACAGATGAAAAATATTATCTATACAAAAATTGCTTATCAACCTTGGGGGCCCTGTTGGCTTAATCAGATCCTGCTACCAAATAATGAATTGAGGACAATTTCATCTCCCAAAGCATTTTCAAATATGTAAATAATAAATGCTATCTTTACAAAAATTACATATCAACCTTGGGGGCCCAGTTGGTTTAATTAGGCCCTGTTTCCAAATAATGAATTGAGGAGAATTTCATCTTCCAAAGCCTTTTCAAATATGTAACTAATAAATATCATCTTTACAAAAATTGCATATCAACCTTGGGGTTGTGGGGGGAATTGATGACCATTTCATCTTCCAAAGCAGTTTCTCTGATTTTTTGAGAATATACGTTAGAGATTTTTCAATCCTTAAATAAAATTTAGAAATATTTCGTAATATTGCAATGTGGGTAGTTTTTTAAGCATAACTCAAAAATTACTCGGAGAAATGATCTGTAGCTTTGAATTCACATATTTGAAGCTTCTGGATATCGATTTCTGTTAAAAAATGTATAGATTACTATTCATTTTTTTTTCGAAAATACTATGTATTATTTCAAATTAATTTCCGAAAAAAACAAACAAATCTAACCCGTACATTTTTAAAAAGGAATTGATTTCTAGAAGCTTCAGATATGCGAATCCAAATTTATGAATTATTATATTCAAATTACTGTTTAATAAATGTAAACAAAACAGTGACCAGAAATCCTCAAAAGTCTAAAATCCACACAATCTCTGGTTTCAAACTTTGCAGATTTAAAGAAGTCTACTGCATAACACAGTAGTGCCCCTTGTTGTGTATAAAAAGCCGAAATCATACCAATATATACATTTTAATTAAATATCTCAAATGTAAAATTTAATGCATTTCTGCCCAACAGCAACTGAGATACAGCTACCTCGCAAAAACATAGCAGCGTCCCCTGTTGAGTGATTAAAGCCAAATTTGAATTAATATAGTTTTCATAATAAGCATCTACACACATGAAGTTTGATAAAATTCCATTCCATAAAAGCCGAGATATAGCTGTCATGCAAAACATTGAAATGGTATAGAAACGCACACCTATTGAGCAATTTGCCCCAATATCTAATCAACACCAATTTATGTCAAGGTCTAACAAAATATCAAGTTTCATGGAAATTCATGCATTAGTTCTGAAGTTAGAGCGCTCAATAAATTTAAGTAACGAGACGTCAGATGTTAGACAGACAGTCAAACATTTTCTAAAAATTATCAAAGAGTGTATTTATTTTAAATGCTAAAAGGTGTACACTAAAATCATAATATACAGTAAAATAACTTTTATTAAATTATTGACATGTTTCGGCTCCTTCCGAGCCATTATCAAAAACAAATGAGAATATTCCATAATTGCAAGGTCTTTGAAATTATTATTTGAACTTGCTTCATTTAATTTCATGTACTTTTTAAAATTACGCAAATTAAGTATAATAGAAAAACCACAGCCATGGCAAGATTATATCAAGAAGAAACCATCCAAATAAATTTCAATGAAAGTAAAATAATGTTTCCCTCCAGTCTATACTATCCATCCACAACAAGAGTAACCATAGAGATACTAACACGCAAAAATACAATATGTAACGATGCAGCATATTTTAACTTACCGAAATTGTGGCTCGAGTTACTGCATTGTTATAGATATGAAAATAAACAACCAAGTAAAAATAAAAGATAACGTGCGTAATTTTTAAAAAGTACATGAAAATTAAATGATAGAATTTCAAATAATAACTTCAAAGACCGTGCAATTTTAGAATGTTCGCATTTGTTTTTGATAATGGCTCGGAGTAAGCCGAAACATGTCAACAATCTAATAAAGGTTATTTTACTGTATATTATGTTGTTAGTTTATACCTTTTAATATTTAGAAGAAATATATTGTTACAAGGTGTTATAATTTATTATATTTTTTATCAAATCGTATTCAAATCATCCCTAAATGTGTGAATCTCTTAAAAGACTGAAGTCAAAAATTTGTATGGATCCAATACTTTTTTTTTTCTTTTATGAATAAATGTGAAAGTTAATATTTACAGAGGAGAAGAAATTTGAAATTTAACAAAATCCGCAACGTTAGTGAAATGAATAATAAAAAAAATTTAAAATTAGTGTTTTTGAAAAGTGCTGTAACATTTTTGCTGTAGATTTGAATTGTCTCCTCCCAAACTAATGTTGATGTTTTTTTATGTTGCAGATTATATTCTTTGTAATCCTGCTGATGGAATCAAGTTAATTAGAACGAAAAGAGGAATTATTTGCGACTTAGGATTAACCCATCTAATTGTTGATGTAAGTTGGAATTTAAGTTCCACAATTTAAGTAACACAAGTTCGAACGTCGAAAAATATCCTATTTTAGGACTTTTTGTGGATTTAAATAATTACGTACTGTTCAGAGGTTTTGCAATATATTAAATTATGTTTGGAGAGTGTTTCTATTTTTTCGGGGGAAAAAAAGTACCTTAATTTAATTAATATTTAGATATGGCGTAGCGTGGGAAGTTCTTTTTAATTTAAATATTTGTGAAAATGGCGGCATTAAAAAGAGATTCGACTTAGTCGCATAAAAATGGCCTTAAAATGCTTATAAGAAAATCAAAGGAAAAAGAATTCTATGTAGCGCTATAGAGAATTCAATTCTTAACATTTGTATTAAAATTTAAAGGAATTTTCAGTGGAGTGGTTCTGGAACACTCCGAGCGTCCAGATTTAAAAAAAAGAAAAGAAAAAGTCGTTTTGAGAGAAATGCGGTTAAAGTTTTAAGTTTGGTTTAGCAGCAATTAGTTTACAGTAGTTTACAATCTTCATGCTGTAATCTTATTCGTATTTTGTTAAAAAGTTTGGTGCTGTCATCTATTGACATAATGTTGAAGTCAATGAGTGATTCATTGCAAATTTAATATTTTACATGCAAGAAAATAAGTAAAACTTTAGTTAAACTCATAGAGTGATTAATCCTAGGACTTTATCAATTAGCAGCACTAAATTAAATTAGAAATTAGTAGTATGATTAACTTTGGTAACTTGACAACGGTTTTAATAATTTTTCAATTCTGGAGTTATGAGTATGACAGGGATAAATGCCATAGAAGTAATTGAAGAAGTCGGTTTTACCGCTTATTTATTAATTTCAATAGGTTTATAAAAAATGTTTTTTTTTTTTTTTTTTTGAAGGATTTTTTTTTTCACATTCAAGTTACTACTATTCAGTATAATCAGACTGTATTCTTATTTTATTATCAAAAGTTTGGTGCTGCCATCTATTGATACAATGTAAAGTAAATGATTGATTCGTTGTATTTGTTTTAAATACTATTTCTTTAAGTAAATAAATTCACAAATATAGCTGCGAACAAAGAATGCTCGTTAAAGATGACAATACATTGTAATAAGATTGAAAAAAATTTATCGTTATTTATTTTTATAGCTTTATTTTTGTAGTTTCATGACTAAAAGGATTTGGTGCAGCCATCTATAAAACAATATAGTATCTTATAATATAATCTATAGTATCTTATAGTATTAGAATATAAAAGTAAAGAGCTGAATTTTAGTACTGTATATTCTGGCGTATAACTCGTAGCTCAAACAAACATTTATTAAACATTTTATAAAATAAAATTTCTGGGTTTAAAACTCAGAAATTTTATTTTACAAAATGTTACTTACTGCTGCGTAGTAATTAGTTCACTTTATATATTAAATAAAATTTCTGTATGTAACTATATTTGTTTGAAATACTCGTTATCCTCTGGAATATACGGTGTTTATTTATCAAATATTCACTAAAAGTCGTTCTTTGGGTAACATGATGACAAAGTCCAACATATGACTTGACTCTCGTAGTTCTCTGACCTCAATATCACTCAACAACTGTGGTCTATTTTGGAGAATAGGGTGCGAAACCGATATCATCCACCATCATTTTGACGAAAACTTTCAAAATATCTCCATGAGAAATGATATAATATAGTGTTAGCCATCAACCACTATTTGTGCAATACAATGAACTTTATGCATCCTGGAGTCAAGGCTAAAATTTTACTGCTGGCGGTATTTACTTTTGAATATTAGCATAGCGCTCTATGGAGTATGTGTTATTAATGTCCATTTATTAAAAATACCGTGATCAAATTCATAGTTTTAGCAGTAGATACTTAATATATTTTAATATTAATTCTAAATTTCATTCTTTATCCGAGAACATTTGCTAATTTTGCAAAATTTTGGTGTAATTTTATTCATGCAACCTGGGTCGAGGCTAAAAATCGTCTGCTGTTGGTATTTGCGGCTGCACATGCTGGCATTCTGACGGATGAAAATACCGCCAGATGATGTCACTTGCATAAAGTCCAGTCTTAAACGAGTTTAAGAGCCTACATCAGTCATGCGAAAAAACGCTCAAGCTAATGTTAAGTCTATGGGAAGGTTATCGCGCGATTTCTCGCTGGCATTTTAATACATTTAAATGATTTTTTTGCATAGGATAGGTGAGGTCAATCTCCAACGTTGTTAGTTTTTACTTTATCGATTTTGGTTCCAGTTATTTTATATAAGGGTACTTTAACTTTCAGAACTCGTTCCAACCGGTTCTAAAATTGAAAATGTCCGCTTATAAAAAAAAAAATAACAAAAACCGAAAAAGTAAAAACTAACAACGTTGGAGATTGGCCTCAGCTATCCTATGCAAAAAAATCATTTAAATGTATTAAAATGCGAGCGAGAAATCGCGCTAGAACCTTCCCATATACTTAACATTAACTTGGGCGTTTCTTCCCGTGACTAGTGTAGACTTATTACATGTTAAAGATAACACTACACTGTATTAATAAGGGGTAATGTTTTATTTCTGAGTGCGATCAGATCTATCAAGAACAATCAACTTTTTTTAAACTACAATGCAAAAGTTACATGAAAAAAACATTGTTAGTTACTTTTATCTTTTCTTTCATTGCCACAAATAAATCACTAGACTACGTCTGTATTCGCTGCTTTCCGTAATTATTTAAAAAGAACAGTTTTTCAGTGTTGCCAATTAAGTGAGTTTTTTTTTATTCAGATATGTACCAGAATTTCCGATTAGTATTATTCGTCTTATTTAATATGCCATTTAATAATAAGAATATTTTTATTCGGAAATTCTGGTAGATATCTGAATAATAAAATTCCGCTAAATTGGCAACACTGCTCTTTTTCAAGGTTCAATTGGAAATAGATAAATTTAGAAATTATAAATTTTTTACACCGAGTTGATTAATACACGTTCTTGTTCATAGCTTTACTTCATCATTTTCGAGCTAGATTTCATTGTGTCAACCATCTTGAAAATGACGTTCCAAAACGCCTATCTCTGATAGGATTATAAGAGTAGAAATTGACTGTAAGATAAACCTTTTTGTGAACTGCCGGTGAAAAGGTGTGCGTGTTCTTGGTCACTATTACCACTCGATGTTGAGGCAATTTCTCCCGGAAAATCGGCTCAAATAAAAGATTGGCTTAAAATTTATCCGAAATGTTGTTAAATGTGATAGCAACTTATGAAGCCCTATATATGTATACTACAAATGTCCATATGCTAGGCCATCTTTAATTCCTCAGTAACAGTTTATTTTTATATATACAATGATAACCTACCAATTCATTCTAGAGAAATTAAAAACATCACCAAACAGTTTCAAAGACATCGTTCAAAATTAAAACCACTTCATAAATAGAAGAAGTCAACACTAGACAAGCGTTGACTTCTATTTATGAAGTGTTTTTTTTTTATTTTGAACGAAGTCTGTGAAGCTGTTTTGTAATGTTTTTAATGTCTAGAATGAGTTGGTACGTTACTATGTGTATGAAAGAAATTTGGCTTCAATATTTTTCTTACACAAATCTGGACGTCATTTCTGTTTATTTATTTCGTCATCGGAGTTGTTTAGGGTGTAGACATGGCAAATAAAAATAAATGGACTGTATTGGGCCCGGACTTTATTCTTTTTTAACATTACACGATCATTTTCAAGCCCGGTCCAGTGTTCAGAGGTCTGCAAGTTAGTTAAATTCGCATTTTATTTGAAGGAGCGCGAGTGGCTGGAATTATGCTGGTAATTTGTTAGAGGAAAAAGCCGCGAACTTTTCGTTGTCTCGTCTAGTTGAATGCGTAATTTTAAGTATATCCGGCAGAAGGCAGAATTATCAATAAAGGAAGATCTTTCTTTACAATTGCCCAAAATATATCCAGGGTCTTGCTGCACCTCTTTTACCCGGGCGCACCTCTGACCACAAAGATCCGAGAATCGCGTTTTAACAATTTTTATCTTAAAGTTAGCTGGAATTCAAACTCTGAAACTAATAAATGTTGGGCTGAGAAACGAAGTTAACAGGGGCAAATTAGGTTTGAGTATTAGATTGAGAAGTTAAAGAAACTGACAATTTAAATTTTTAATTTAAATTTTTAATTTTCAAAATGGATTTTTTTCTTATCTTTTCATATATATATGTAAGATATCGATACGCCTCTGTATAACGGGCGCACCTCGATAAAACTAACACACATCGATCTCTCTATAACGAGCGGTCGATGACCGCTATCACACATCCCATTACTAGATATCACGATGTTCGAAGGACCATATTTAGCGCCGTTAAGGTAGTTTCACGGCACTCTTTCGTCGAATCACCGTGTAATTCATAGGCTAGAAGATAAAAGTATGTAGTCGGACGAGTGTAGAACAAATCAGCAGACATTTTCCTGGGAACTAGCTTTTATTCCAATTAATTACAAGTCTCTTTGATTAAGCTAGGCCCAGGCCAGAGTTTGAGGAGTCTTTCACCGGGAAAACATCGTCTTATCGGCCGGAGATCGCGAATTATCGGACTTATAACGGCCGTAGTTATTGGGGAGAGTGATTAAAGTCAAAAGCCACGCAAAAAACGTGCTCCTCACATTATATACATCGAAACTACCACCAGAGACCGCTTTTCAACTTATGAAATAATGTAATTTAATTGGCTAATTAGCCCTTGACTCATATCTGGGTAAGCAGCCCAGATAATTAACATGCAAGATCTAGCCACCGGGAGAAGAGAGATGCGCTACCGTCAGCACTTTTAATCTTTACGAGGATTCAAAATTGATATCTGTTCGTAATAAATGTATCGTAAGGAAAGTTAAGTTACAGGGGCAACTAGAAATGAAGGCAAAACTTTAAAATTTTGACACGCGATTTAGGGATTTTAAACTTTGAATTTTTATATTTTAGTTTCTGATTTGGAATGGGTTTAACTAACTATCCTTTCATATCAATCCACATTCGTTCACATTCAAAATTCTTTCATACTTTTTCACATTCATTTCACATCCCCCCCTTTAAAAATGAGCGCCACAGTACTTGCCAGCAAGGGCTGTGGGGCTCAACCCCATAAGTTAAACACATTTTAAACTAGGCTATGGAATTTTTTTTTTTCTACGGAATTCTAATTAGACTCTCAAACTGCTTGGGCTTACTTTTACATAAAATACTGATACTATTTGATGATATACACTGAAGATTAAGCATATGACATATACTGTAAACAAAACACAGCTGCAGCAAAAAAAAAAAAAATTGAACATTTCTCGAGAACATTGTGTGCTATTTTTTGGAAGTCTTTTAGCACATTACGAAAGTTTTTGTTAACCAACATGTCCTGTGTGAATTGTTCTTGGGGGTTGGTTCATCAGGAAAGGTAAACATTGCACCTTTCTTTAAACATACAATACAATAAAAACTAAATAATATGATACTTGAAAACAGAAATATAATATGGCAATTACTTATATTATTTACAAAACACAAACAATTAAAATATGCTTTTAAACTTATAAAAATACTTCAACATGATATAAACACTTATTCAAAACATTAAATTAAAAAAATATATCATAAAAGATATTTCAAATATATTGTAAATATAGGACAAAACAATTACTACAAATGCAATAAAAACAATACAAACATGAAAATGTCATATGAGCAGTTACAAGCTCTGTTACTACTCCAAAATATCTATTTACAAGCATCTTTGGGCTTATAGGACACTCTAGTGGGAATTATTCTCAGGAGAAAAAAAAATTGAACTTGGATAGGTTCAGTGGCGTTTACAAACTCCGGCTCATAATTTTCACCAAATATCCCTGCATTTTCCTTTTCTGAGACATCTTCATTAGGTTCTGACACGTGCAAGGAATTAACTGTTGGAATATTTCGTAATTGGTTCAGGAGAGGCACTCTTTGGTTATTTTGGAAAATTTGCATCTTAACACAATCAATATTTAACTGGAAACTTTGGCAATGGTTAAGTCCAATAAGGGTATAGGGTAATTTATTATCAAAACATAAAGATCAACATATTTGGATATGCGGCCAATTTTCAAATTAACACGACATTTTTCCTGCAAGGTGAGAATGCCTTGTGTTTGAGCGACCGATAGACCTTTACGAATTTTGGAAGTGTTTAATTGGAATTTTTGGACTAAATGTAATGGAATAACACTTAACGAGCTTCCCGAGTCGATCAAACATGGTATTGAGTTTTCCGGTATCCCTAGAGTAGTAATTTGACGTTTCTTTGGGTTTTCTTTGGATCCTTTTCTTTTTTCTATGTACCCGGGTACTATTAGTTGTCATTGGTTACTACTTGGGTTTGCAGAAAAATCACTTTGTGTCTGATTTGGATTCTGGATTTGAATGTTTGGTGTTTGGGTTAGAGAGGAGGCCTCTAAAGATTGCTTTCGAAAGGACAATCTTGTAACCAATGGTAAGCATTTGGAATATTAAGATTAAGGCATACGCGGCATGGCGATGGTGGCAATGTAGCCTGGTAGTGTATATTTGGTCTAGAAGGAGACGGTTGAAATGGTCTCACATTTTGGAAAGTTCTTTGAGGGTTAGTCACATTTGGGCGATTCTGGGGGTTTTGATAGTGGAATCTATAATTCCAGGATCGCATTGGAAAATTCTGCTCAGTGGTATTAGGACGATATGGTCGCCATTGTCTGAACTGATTTTGGGGAGTTGGGTCTGGTTTATTTTCAGGACTCTTGCCTGCTACTTCAAGCTTAGTAAGTTTAAAAACTAATTCTCTCCATTCTGTGGAAGTTTTAGGGGCATTAGTCACAATAAGTCTCTGCATCGAAATTGGCAAACCTTCGGATAACCCTTCTAGAATGAATTTGTTATCTAAACCCAGATTACGGCCCATTTTCGTTTTCTTTTGGTAGTACTCGTTGAGGTCATCACCTGACCTATACCGAATACTAGCAAAGTCGCTTAGGGATAGTGTATCTGGGGTAGAAAAATTTTCGTGGAATAGTGAAACAAACTCATTCCAGTGTAAAACATTAAGACAGTTATTAATGTACAGGGTAAGGGCGCTATCTTTTAAAAATTTCTGGATGTTTCTTATCTTCCAAACATCATCTTTTCTGGACTCAATACATACAGCCTCAAAATAAGCAAGCCAAGAGGCAAAGATCATCTTAGCTTCCGGCGAAAACGGGATAATCTCGGGGTCTTTTGTTTTTTCCTCACTATTTGCTGCATAGCTACCTACAGCGGCCTTTTTGATTGACTCTATTTCAGGGATTAGGGCCTGATTTTTAACAGGTTGTTGGCTCACTTCACTGATAGCTCCATTCATATTTACAGGGGCACTTTCATGTATTTCCGTATTTGGAGGACTTTCAAGGGGATTCCCATTTCCCTCAATTTCTGTATTTTTTTCCTTTAAAGATTCGTCACCTTCACTCACTTGAGTGGATTTGTCTTCTGCGCTCATTTTTATTACTTATTTTTACAATCTCGTTAAACAAAATATAAAAAAAAATATTTTTACTAGAAAAACTCTTTTTTTTTTCTTAATTTTTCATTAAATACCGCTTAAATTTCCAAAATAATAAACAAAAATAATCTGCTTCATTTAATCACTTAAGTTGTAACATAGAGATAATAATAAAATAATAATAATAATAATAATAATAATAATAATAATAGTAAAATAATAATAATAGTATTTTTCATAAAAATAGCACTTAAAAAATAATAAAATTTCAAATTGTTTTTGTTTAATGGTTTTTCTCTTAAAAACCTTTAAGTGTTCACTTTGTCAAAAAATAAAATAAAAATTCCTTGACAGCTTTTAATCTCTTTTTAAAAAATAATAAAATCTTAACCTACATATTTTTTCTTTCTTTTTCATTAATCCATTTGATTGCACAGAACTACTCACGTAAAAAAAAGAAAAAAAAATTATCACCATTAAAACGAAACCAAAACAGGAAGCATCAACAAAACAACGGACTCAAAAAAAAAAGAGCATCCATCGGGAGATTGCTATTACTGCATTGAACTTCGACCTTGATCTCTGAGAGCCATGTGTTTCTCTCCAGACACTTTCAGTTGATAAGTAGGTCAATTGAAAAGAGGTCTTTTGGAGTGAAGCGCTGAAGAAAATTGTTTATTTTAAGTAGGCAACGAAATAAAACGTTTATCCCAGATTTGATAGCTTAATGAGGAAGCAAGAGCTCTTTTATTAACTGATTGTAGATATTTATTTCTTTATTTTGGACACAAACTTTTTCTTTTCAGTTAAACACACTAGTCTTCTGTTATTTTCTTTTAAAGGCCCGGTGATTAAAAATAGTCTTTTTATGGTTGGTTCGATTACGATGTTTCTTATTAATGAATAGTTATTTAAAAGAAAGGATTTTCCCATGGCAGGTATTTAATCCTAGCAGACTCACTGTAAGATATCGATACGCCTCTGTATAACGGGCGCACCTCGATAAAACGAACACACATCGATCTCTCTATAACGAGCGGTCGATCACCGCTATCACACATCCCATTACTAGATATCACGATGTTCGAAGGACCATATTTAGCGCCGTTAAGGTAGTTTCACGGCACTCTTTCGTCGAATCACCGTGTAATTCATAGGCTAGAAGATAAAAGTATGTAGTCGGACGAGTGTAGAACAAATCAGCAGACATTTTCCTGGGAACTAGCTTTTATTCCAATTAATTACAAGTTTCTTTGATTAAGCTAGGCCCAGGCCAGAGTTTGAGGAGTCTTTCACCGGGAAAACATCGTCTTATCGGCCGGAGATCGCGAATTATCGGACTTATAACGGCCGTAGTTATTGGGGAGAGTGATTAAAGTCAAAAGCCACGCAAAAAACGTGCTCCTTACATTATATACATCGAAACTACCACCAGAGACCGCTTTGCAACTTATGAAATAATGTAATTTAATTGGCTAATTAGCCCTTGACTCATATCTGGGTAAGCAGGCCAGATAATTAACATGCAAGATCTAGCCACCGGGAGAAGAGAGATGCGCTACCGTCAGCACTTTTAATTTTAACGAGGATTCAAAATTGATATCTGTTCGTAATAAATGTATCGTAAAGAAAGTTAAGTTACAGGGGCAACTAGAAATGAAGGCAAAACTTTAAAATTTTGACACGCGATTTAGGGATTTTAAACTTTGAATTTTTATATTTTAGTTTCTGATTTGGAATGGGTTTAACTAACTATCCTTTCATATCAATCCACATTCGTTCACATTCAAAATTCTTTCATACTTTTTCACATTCATTCCATATATATTATGACATTACCGTTTCTTAATTATACAATATATGTTTTGTAATGTATAATATTTACTGTACGAATATTTTTAATCGATTAGAAAAATCTTTCTTCTTCTCTAGGCACTTCAGGAAAGTCTAGACGAAATACACGAACTCGATCCCTTGAATCTAAAAAATGAAATATCTATTACCCGTCTCAGCCGAATTCATGACGGCACTTTGAAAGGCCTCTCCACACTCACTAACATTACAGAGCTGAAAGTCTTCTGTAGTGACGATGACGTCATTGTATTCCGCACAACTTTGAGGATGAACAATGCTGAAATTTTCTACAAATGGACCAGCAAATCAGTGTTCAAGTTTAAACTACAAGGCTCTGTCTGGATGAAAGCCAGTGTCGTCGACTACAACCTCGAAATATGCCTTAATACAACTGGTGGCATGAACTTCGAAGTTACCAATTCTCTGATAACCAAAATGGATAACTTCAAGATTGGCTTCAAGGGTCTGGGACTGTTGAATCCACTTGTGAAAGGTGTGATGAAATTGTTGTTTAAGATGTTCAGAGTGAAAACTGAGACACGTATCGCACTAGTGTTAAAAGAGGTAATGGAAACGAAACTGGACGTAATCGCTGATTCACTCAATGGTAGCTATTTGTCATGGCTTTTGTAAAATGTTGAAAAAGATTAAAGCTCATTTTTTAAATATTTTTTTCTTTAGATAATATTACTCTGTAGTTAGAAGAGAAGTCTGTGTATTTGTAGATACTGATAACTTTTATTTCTATCTTTCTTTCTTTTTAGGGTTTCGTTCATCTCGCGAAACCCTATTCGTCCCGCTTCTCTGTCTGTCCGTCACAGAGCCGGTTTTCAGAAACTGTATACCTTACAGACTAGAAATTTTGTGTACTTACAGCTGAATACCTACTGTCACGCTGATAATTATAAAATTTTGGAAAAATCGTATTATTTTAATATAGAGAGATAAAAAAACCAAAAATTTAACAGCCGTTTCCTATTAAATTTAAACATTTTTCGTTGTAGCAGTTGCCAACAATTAAAAATCCACAATAAAATTCTTTCTACAATAATTAATTTTCTATTGAAAGATTTCTACGTGAAAAATGAAAATGAAATAAAAAGTTTCACCAATTGAAATAAAGATTAATATGACGTCATATTGGTAATAAAACTTGAAATTTTCAAAAATTTCTCAATAATACAAGGAGTATGAGTATGCGTAAATACAGAAAGCAGGTTAATATGACGTCATTAGAGAATTAAAAAGGAAATTAATCTGACGTCCTATTGGAAGTTTAACGGACTTTTCAAATGTTTGAGAATAATACAGAGTATCAATATGAGTAATAGAGAAAGCAAGTAGATATGACGTCAGCAAGTGATGATAACGTCATATAAGTTTGAGGAACGTATTGAATCACGATAAAAACCCGATTATGGAAATATTGGCATATTTTAACATTTTGAAGGTCTCTATACAACATGTTTAGTTTTGAAATTGATTTTGTTTTAATATATGCATTTAGTCCACATGACAGATATTATTATGACAGAGTATAATAGCGGACCGGTTCAGATTTTCCAAAAAACGAGAAAAATAGACCGGTAAATTTTTATTTTATAAAAAACATGACTTTTTTTTTTTGAAAATGAAATTTATTTGGATTTATTAAAGAAAGGATAAAGTGTTTTGAAAGGAATATTAAACGAAACCCCTTGCGCGATCTTCGATCGCACTTACCCACTTGTTTTTTTTTTCATTTTTAGGACCTTATTCTACTTTAAATTGTTTTTTAATGTGTACTTTGGGTAGATTTTAAAATTTTAAAGTATTTTTTTAACTTTGAGGATTTTTATTTCATTTTTATTTTTTTTGTTGAAGGAGAGTTTTATCAGGATTCTATTCTCAACAATGCTGACATTTTCTACAAATGGACTATTAAATAAATATCTGTTTAACTTTAGACAACAGGGTTTTGTCGGAATGAAAAAAATGGTCGTCGACTTGTGTTACAAGCCGCCAGTTTCCTCTTGTAAGTTTTGAATCAATAGATTCGGATACCTCTGTGAAGAGGAATTATCTTCACATATTCCACTTCTAATTAATTTACACCTTAGCCCCCCCCCCCCCCCACCTAAAATACCTTTTTTCAAAATTACCATCCTAAATATATTTTATTTTTCTACACTGTAAATGTATATAGTCCCAGCCTTTTTTCCACTTTTATTATAACTCCTTTTCAATTCATTTGTAATTATTTCGCTCTGCGTTCTCTTATAAAAAAAAAGAAGAAAAGAAATTATTTAGCTCGCCTAGCAACTGTGGATTTATCTCTATCCCACGCTCAGTCAAATTTACCAGATGCCCTCTGCTACCCTTTCTCTTTTACATTTCTCTTCTTAAATTGTATTATCATTGTAACGTACATGTCTATTTTTAATTTTTAGTAACACTCCTTAATACAACCCTATGTGAACCAGACTCTTGTGGTTTGCGAGGCTATTATATTCATTCCTCACTGTTGGCATCTAAAAATTCATATTTGTTCGTCATCAATCTCCCATTGACTTAACATTTAACGGAAAATAACACCTGCGTTTCTATCACATTCCTCTCGCCAAATGTACGTTAATCTGGCTACTTGGCTTTATGTAACTCTGTCATCACTGCTCTGTATCCACCAAAGAAATTGTCTAATTAATCATCATTCTCTCTCGAACCTTGTGACTGATCATATAAGATGTAAAAGTACGTATAAGTGTACGTTTGGAGTCCCGGGTACCATTGCCTTCGGCAGCTGTACCTATTCGACGATGTACCTGTGCTTTATTCGAACCTGGATTAAACCTGCATATATATATTTAATTTTCGACTATTTCTTCAAGATGTCTCTCCTGTGTCTTCCTTTATTTTTTTTAATAACTTACGATCACGACGCACGAAAGTCACGACGCACGAAACTCCAGTACACAGATTGGTTCCTTGACCATAGCACTTGTACAGTAACATTTACAGCACGGTACCCGGGAATCAACGAATAGCAAACAACAAACAAAAAATAATATCCTCGATTTTTTAAGTATGTTTCTGAAATCTTTATAGACATCAGGAGAGATTTTTTTCCGTATTTTCGCAAGCAGTATGGACAAAGAAAAATGGAAATGACGATAAAATTTTTGAACTGGAATCCCCAAGTTTTTTTTCTCTTATGAAAGATCTTCTCCGATATTTCAAGTGGAAGAATTCGATGGAATATAATTTTCTCTGAGTCTCGGATAATTATTAAAGAAGCAGCTAAACTGCAGGACCTTTTTCCCCTTTACATATTAAATTTAGCTGTTCAAGAGAATTGATAAACGAAAACTGCCTCATCGCTTTTTTTTTCCCGGCGATATGTATGAACGATGTGCAGATCTGATGCCTACTTTGCAAGTCATTATTATTTTTTTTCTCCATTTGTAAAACGTCTGTTATGAATCGCCGCGATTTGTTTTTCGCATCCTAATATTCACGGATTTGTGTATGAAAATTAAGGATTACTGCTGATATTTACAATAATTCATTGCGGAACTCAATTACCGAAAGCTCAACTGAATACAGCTTCTACCGGCGAAAATTAATAGTGCGACCCTGACGTCAAGCATATTTCACTAAACCATCGCATCCGTACTTTTAAACACTTATAAACCCGCGATTCTTCTTTTTTTTCTCTCTTCGCTTTAGAGATTATTACGAAGTATCGAAAGAGTAACTAATGAGACAGACAAAAACAAATGCATATTGAGTGCGCTGTGGTTTATTTCAGTTCTTGAACTTCATATCAGCTCAGTCATAGACTTATAATTCATTATATGCTGCGGATAAGGAATTTGACTGATAAACAGTGCTATTGTTATTGAATATCGAAATTGGAAACCGATATAAACGTTTGTACTTTATATAAGCACGAACTTTCCAGTGATCCATCTTCATTATTATAGCAAGGATTCCCATATTTTAGTGGACATTTGCAATGCACATTTTATGCGCGAAGTATATATTTTTTTAGTTTACGAATATTGCTTTCAAAGCTAAGGATTATTGCGTGAAATATTTCACCGTTAATTAGCCTGCATCAATATTATATTTAGATATAAAAAATTGCTTCTTATATTTGTGCTAAATGGATTTACTGATGTTAATATTTCAAGTGGTAAGTCACTTCTTTTCATATTGTTCAACATGAGGATATTTTTGGTCAGGTAAAGTAATGAAAAATATATATGTGCTTTTATAGTATAAAAATTCAATCTATTTAATTACTGCCTAAACTGACTAAAGAAAGATTTAGTATGTATGCACTAGGTAGTTGTGTTTCAACATAATCATGCTTTTTAATAATATTTTAACAATCTAATAATAGAGATAAAAGGCATAATATTCATTCATAGATATATTTCTTTATAGATAGTTAACTTTTGGTTTATGTTGTGAATTTTTTTTTACAATCCTTTATTCTAAGTAGCAGTTTGCCATACAGTATTTCAACATTTTTAAACGTATGCTGCCACTCATGCAAATTTTATTGAAAGAATATTTTTAATAAGATTTTGAATTTTCCTCGTTAAAAGAAAATGTATAATATGCAAATTTGATATCTTTCACACTTGTGTACATTTATGTACACACTTGTGTACATGTTGCGCAAAATGTACTTAATGTTGTGTTTGAATTTTCCTTGTGGGCCTACTCGGCTGGTCCAAGTATCTTCCTCATCAAGGGAAATACTAACGTGACAATCCTGCTGTGAATTTTATCTTTTTATGAGTTATTTGCATATATACACATTCTTTTTTCTCTCATCACATTAAAAAAAATGAATAATACTAAAAATAGAAAAAAACTAAATCTTCTTAATTTTTTTCCTTTATATTTTTCTTCTCACACAAATATTTACAATAATTGTAATAATAATAATTGTCACATTAACTTTATTCTAATTTAAATATTATCTTTATTAATTAATGGCAGTTAAGTATTTTATAGATCTATGCCCGCATCTCATGATTTGTTACACTTACCGATTTTGACAAACCGATTTTGACATTTTGACAAGGATAGAATTTCCTTACTCTAGGACTGACTTTGCATTTAACATGTATACAATGTATATAATTTTTTTCTCTAATCATTTTTTATATTGTGTACTTGCATTTATATCTGATTTTTTTGTTTGTTATTGTATTTGGTATTATATGCTATACTATATCAGTGTTTTTATTTTATTCGAATAAGCATAATACATTTATGAGATAATTGCATCATCAAAATAAATTAATTGTCTTTAACAATAATACAAGTATAATAACCTTGTGTTTATATACTGGATCAGTCAACGGATAAATTTTATGTTGCAGTACGGTACATGTTGCCATATATATATATATACATTTTTATTTATAACGAATTGTCCTTTCTTTTTAATATATCCTTTGGACGCATAGTTACAGTGATTCAAAATTTAGTGTTGACATTAGGGGTGCTCGCACAAAATAAACAGGTAATAAGTAATGGCAATGTACTTTCATACAAACATATTACACACTTACAGTTTCGTAATAGGAATTCCATATTCGTAGGATGCTATCTAATTTCTTATTATAAATTTATATTGTGTTGGAGTGATATTTACTTGCATATTTTTTTCATGGATCCAGAAAAGAGTGTAAGATCTTGTCATTTTGTATTGATTTGAATTTTTAGCGCTAATTTTCCATCAATTCATTCGGATCAATCTTTGATGATAAACTTGGTGTCACTTCTTCACAATACACTTTTTAGTTTTTAATTCATTGATTCTTTTTGTTGTTAAATTTAAATATAATTATAATATTGCGGTTATATTTTGATAAGAAAACTTAATTATTACACAATTTAGACATATATACACACTCTGTTATTACAAAATTTATACACTTCAATTTTTTCAAAATTGCTTCTTTAAACTTATGATTTCGTAAATAGATAACACTTGATATAACACATTTCTTTGTATTATTATCGAAGTTTTGATCTACACACATGAATAAAGATAACTTTGCTTAAATTAACATGTTCTTTACACCTTAAGGTCACTTTTGTCATGTTAAAACAATTTGCAGTACTTTTGTGTCAGATATTTCTGGCCATGTATAAAATTACTTTTTTTAAGTTTGTTCCCCCAGTGCTGGTTCATGTTTTAATAAATATATAAGGTTTTGTGTACAACAAATTTTGCACATCTATACTTATATTAAAGATGACCTTTCCTTCTAAATTTCTTTACACATATTTATTTATTTATGCCATATTTATTGTCATATTTCAAAGAAGTGAAAAATTTCAGGTTTGTATATGTAAGAGTTAATACATAATTGCCATTTTTGATTGTTTATTAATGTTTTGAGCATTAATCCTCATATATGTTTTTTTTCTGTTTCAAAAGAAGATAGAATATATATATTTTTTATAAAATGTGTTTTTCATAATTAGACACAACCGTGTTAAATTTTTTTTTTAATGAATCATTTAAGTAATATTTTTTCTTCGTTATAAACATATGGCACTGCTTACCGATATAGCAACTAATTAATTAAAGACATTCTTCTTATTGTTTTTTTTATTTATACATGCCGTATTTTCTTTTATACTTAGATAAAGTTTATTTGTATGATGGCAAGTATATTTTTGTGTTATTTTTATTACGTTGATATATTTTAATCCATGTGTATTGTTTCAGTAGCATTATTTAGGAACTTTTTTAAACAGCTTAAAGAGCCTTTGAGATCTATTGCAATCTTGCAATTATTTGAAAATGCTTTTCTATATTCAATAACCAATTTTATAATCTACAACGGTTCCTTCTTTTTTAATTACACATGCCAATTACACAACTAGTCAAAGTTACCAATCATTATACACTACCAGTTTGTACCAATCCTTGTTATACTCTTTACCATTCATTGTTTTTTTTTGTTCTGTTCCTTTTTATATCTTCCGACATCAGTATACGACATCATATATCAATTCCACTTTGATAAACACTTTAGTCAATATTATATAAATAGACACATAATTTTAAAAAAAAACATACTTTTCATTAAAGAATACTTGTTTGCTGTTACAAATAAAGGGTGCATTACTGAATCAGGCCTTAATGTTAATTATATTATATTTAATATTACGATTCTTAGAAATCAACTCAGATTTCTGTACAATGCACTCATTTCAGGAAACTTTCATGATTAACGCATCAAGTATTTCTTCCTGTAAATTTACACAAACTTCTTACACATACTTCTATAATCTATACTTAATACATTCCGTTTTCTCATTTACAGTTTTTTTTTACTAATCAATGTTTCAAGCATTACTAATCAAGGATATATAAATATATAATACCAAGTCAAAGTATTTGCTCCACCATTCAATGTACAACTGTGCTTGTCACATTCTTTTTTTTAATTAACACCTGTTTCTTTGACATTACATACCTTACTTGTAGGTTCTAATTACACTACTTGCAATATTCAATATAATTCATTAACACAATCTCTGCACATGTATCATCTCATCATGTTTTCCATGTAACTTTATATTAGGTACTAGTTATACCATATATTTATTGGAGGAGTTCATAGAATTCGCTATATGCACCAATTATGGTAAACAACACTGTACTTAGTTACCTACTGCAATCGCAACAATTTTGGTAATGTTAGTTATCATGGTAACATACCTTTTTTTCATTATTCATTTTATCACTTTACTTCTACATTTTCTGTCATATTTACATAATCACATATTCTTTTTAATAAAAATAAGTTAAATAACCATTTTTTTCCTTGCTAAATTTAGTCTACAATTGAAAAATGAAAAATGTGCACTACTGAATCATGCCAGTATGGCAATATTATTATTTTTATAATAAGATTTTATAGGAAATTTTTCCTCTTGTAGTGCATGTCGCTTTCATGAAATTATTGAAATAGAGGCATCAATTTTTCATTCTGTGGACATACACAGCATTTTACACATTTACTTTTCTTACATGTATAAGACAACATTTCATCAGTCACATTTTTATATATCTTTTAAGAATTTTTGTCACTGGTTCTCTTTTTTAAATTATTATTCCTGACATATTAAATAGTAAAATACTTTAGTACATGCAATTGATAACTTTTCACTGTACATGTTCTAATTTAAATTCTCCTTTTCTCCATTTATTTTCTTCCATAGAGTATGTGTCACGCCTCATTTTCATCACTTGTTTTGCCTACTGAAATGCTCGTAAATTAACCTTATTTATTCGTTCAATATATGTAATTTTTAAAGACATACCTTTTTTTCGCATTTGTTTTCATACACTACACTTGTTTGTGGAAGTATTTATTCACGGTTGTTATGTAATTGCAACCTTTGGTATTTATACCAGTCATTTCTTCTGCCGAAGTTATATTAATGGTTGCTTTCAGACTGTACATACTTTCTCAAATACCTCTTTTCATTTACACAATGCCAATGGCCACATAATTGTCTCTAAATTTTTTTTTCAGTCTAAATTTTCACATTTTGTAAATGTAGGTACAAAATTAAACGAACAGTGTTTATATGTTCTATTTTGCTCACACTTCATCTTGCACTAATCCCCTAAAACACTCTCAGTCACATTTTTTTTGTACATGATGTCACACTTTTTAATTCACATCTAAATTGCCTTTCATATTTAGTACAACATATGTTTATTTAAAATTTTAAATTAGTTCACATAATTTTTCTTACTCTTTTACATACTATGTAATGTTCCATTACATTTTTACCTTACCATCCCGGCACAACAACGTATGAAGTTGTTTTTCATGTGTCATGTTTCATAACATGTTGTGGACGGTAAGTTGTGGTGATCATTCACCCTACATAGAAACTATATCCCACGTTACACATTTCTGACAGTCCTTAAATTTTGTCAATATTTGCAAGATATGCGATTTTACATTTTTATATAAAATTATGCCAGTTTTTCTAAACATGCTACTTCGCCAAATTCTCCTTTATATTATTCTCATAATCAAGTATGCTATATATTTATTTACATTTAGCTTTATTTTTTTATATATACGTACAGCAATTTATTCTGCTGATACAAAAATATGTCTCATATTAAAGGCCTTCAAATAATTGAATATAGTTTGATATATGGCCAAATGACATTTACTTTATACATTATATTTTTTGTCATGTCTCAAAAGCATAAGTTTATGTTGGAAATACCCAACAATTGTAGCAATAAAAGTAATTGCTATTGCTTGAATTTGCATTTCAAGTTAATAATTAATTTTAGTTTCTGGTTTAAATAATGATATATGTGTGCACACTCCTAAAAAAACTAAAGAAAAAAATCCAGAAACATACTGATTATTATTTTGAGCTCATATTTACGTATACTTTTCAAATCTTCAAGCATAAGAGGTCGACCCAGCTTGTCTTTATTTTATCATGCCTATACGCATGCATATATTACTTGAGACATGGTGTTTTTGTTTTTGTTTCAACATTTTTTTTGTGAATTATTATCAATTACGCTTAGATAATTTACCAGGGTTCTATCACAAGTGTTTTTTTATGATTTTATATGTGAATTGCTATGTTAGTGAAGAGGCGCAGGTAAGTTTTCCGGTGCTCATGCCCTCCTTAATACAACAAAAATAATTTTTCTTTCTTCGGTTGTTGGGGAGAAATATGTGAAGAGGAATTATCTTCACATATTCCACTTCTAATTAATTTACACCTTAGCCCCCCCCCCCCCCACCTAAAATACCTTTTTTCAAAATTACCATCCTAAATATATTTTATTTTTCTACACTGTAAATGTATATAGTCCCAGCCTTTTTTCCACTTTTATTATAACTCCTTTTCAATTCATTTGTAATTATTTCGCTCTGCGTTCTCTTATAAAAAAAAAGAAGAAAAGAAATTATTTAGCTCGCCTAGCAACTGTGGATTTATCTCTATCCCACGCTCAGTCAAATTTACCAGATGCCCTCTGCTACCCTTTCTCTTTTACATTTCTCTTCTTAAATTGTATTATCATTGTAACGTACATGTCTATTTTTAATTTTTAGTAACACTCCTTAATACAACCCTATGTGAACCAGACTCTTGTGGTTTGCGAGGCTATTATATTCATTCCTCACTGTTGGCATCTAAAAATTCATATTTGTTCGTCATCAATCTCCCATTGACTTAACATTTAACGGAAAATAACACCTGCGTTTCTATCACATTCCTCTCGCCAAATGTACGTTAATCTGGCTACTTGGCTTTATGTAACTCTGTCATCACTGCTCTGTATCCACCAAAGAAATTGTCTAATTAATCATCATTCTCTCTCGAACCTTGTGACTGATCATATAAGATGTAAAAGTACGTATAAGTGTACGTTTGGAGTCCCGGGTACCATTGCCTTCGGCAGCTGTACCTATTCGACGATGTACCTGTGCTTTATTCGAACCTGGATTAAACCTGCATATATATATTTAATTTTCGACTATTTCTTCAAGATGTCTCTCCTGTGTCTTCCTTTATTTTTTTTAATAACTTACGATCACGACGCACGAAAGTCACGACGCACGAAACTCCAGTACAACCTCTAACTTCCTCCCACCGGTATCAATTTTTCATTCACGGCAGTTGCTCTCGAACCGGAAAAATGCATCCAAAACTTGAATGAGGAAAATGGTGGCTTGTATCAGAGAGATCTACATGCGACTAATGTAGGGTTAATATGTGTATTTTATGTTGAGTAAATCAAAGAAATATACCAAAATAATAGATTACAATATCAAGTAATTTTATTTAAAATATTTTTATTACATTTCAAAGCAGTTTTGTTAATCTTCAGTCAATGAATAAAATTCTGAAAATACAATAGTTATGCAAAAATTGATTATTATGGATATTAAAAAAATTACTGTATACTTAATCAATACTTTTTTGCTTTTGATGTGAATTTCTACTAGAAAACGAATATTGTTATTTCTTCTTCTTTTTTTTTCTTTTAAACGCAAATTTCAAGTCCAATATGATCTATCCTCCTCAAATATTTTCATTTTGATTAGTTTGATATTTTAGAACATTCGGCATTTATCTGAGGTCAGTAACAGTCTTAACATTTTCTCCTTTTTTACATTATAAACCGACAGCATAAATTCAATTTTTTAGTCACATTGGTAACATACAATTAGATTTTTCCTTTTTTTACAAATTTGAAATAAATTCTGCACAACATTTTAAGAATTCTTTAAAAATGTATGTACAGGAAGTGGATATGATCGAAATAAACTTAAAGAACTATCAACTTCTACCATTTTTTCCCCCAAAGCTTCTCTCGTATAAGATTCAAATCTTTCTTTCCCTTTCCTTTCCGAAATCAAGAAACCAGCCTCATAATTATTCTTGCGAAAGGAATATAACGGGTCAGACCTGGAAATCCAACTTGGAATCCATCTAATTTAGTAATAGTTCGGGAATCAGCGTCACATTTTGGCAATCAATTATAGCGTCGATGATTTTGTTATATATGATAGATTGAATGGTACAGATAACGAAACTGTTACTCAGCTGGCGCATACCAGCGGGAAGTGTTTCCATAGCATCATCGCACAGCTTTCTACATTATAAAATGAATGACAGTTCGATTACTGATGTTACTCCACTTCGAAGACATCATCAGTAATCGGGTTTCCATTCACTTCACATTGTAGCTGTGTGTGTAAGGTTTCTATGGCACCAAGGCCAACTGAATAGCAGTTTCGTTATCTAGATCATCTAATATACCATGTATACTAAAATCATCAACGCTAAAATTGTTTTCAAAAATGTAACGCTTCCTACCGGACCATAATTGCAAAACAATTAACATCATAGTACATACCTGTTGTTGCATTCAGAGGTACATCGAAGTCGACACTGATTTCTTCAATTTTGACACTTATAGTGTCGTTCAACACAAATAATCACTCATAGGCAAAATTGAAACCAATATGTAAGTTTTCCAGTCCTATATTTACAATATTCTTATTACAATTCGAAAAAATAACGTTTATCTTCAACCAATAACTAAAATTCTAACTATACAGTTGCATTATGTAGGTTAATTCTATACTGATTCTACGAAATTTACTACTATATCTTCATTTAATTATTTCTTTTCATTTTCACGCGAATCCCCGACATATTTTCCTTTACTTACCCATCATACGTAGTATAGGGTAAGTCTTGTAATCGTTTTGAAAATCGAAAATTTTTTTTTGACGGATTTACACGTTTCAGACACTGGAGATTCCAAAAAACATATTTTTAGAAAAAAAAATTTGCCGTCCGTCTGTGTGTGTGTGTGTGTCTGTGTGTCTGTAAACGCTCTATCTCCCGAACAAATTGAGATAGAGACTTGCAATTTGGTATGTACTTAGTATGTAATAATGGGAAGAAGCCTATTTCATTTCAATAACCTCGATTAACCGGAACATTTTTTTTCGGACTCTCGAAATATTCGTTCTGATGAAAGGTATATAAAAATTTTCTAAATTGTTTATTTTAAGTAGTAAATATAAAAAACAATAAAAAAACATAAATTTTGCATAAAACATGAAGTCGATCGGATAATGAGTTGCCGAGATATTTGTAATCCTATTTTCCACACTCTTCGATTTTTCATGACCCTGTATTTCATCCAAATTTCACTTCAAAGATATATTTTAATTGGAAATTTGACGCTTAATCAGATGCAATAAACCGCTAGTTAATAGAAGTATTATTTTTGGAGTTATAAGGAAAAATCTCTTTCAAGCAATTCAGTAATCGAGCCTTTTTATGACGTCATCAAGCCACGATTTTATTTGAATTGCAATGCATTTTATAAGTAGTTTACACATTTTTATTTTAATATTTTACATTATACATATACATGATGGGTAAGTATTACGGTGGCCCCCAACGACTAGTTTATTTATGCAGTACTATGATTAATTTTTGCTTGCGAAAATGTCCGCAAGAAAATGATTGCAAGACACATCTCTCACTCGGATGCTGTCTATGTTTTATTAGAGTATACGAAGCGCGTCCACAAACTAAGAAGTGATTGCGCATAGTTTACGGGCAGGTCACGCCATTGTAACGACGTCACCTTCAGTTGGTGCATCGACCTATTTTAAATACCAGTAATTTTTTAAAATATTATTCGCCTTCTTTACCTGAGAATTAATAAGGCAAAGAATGCTTTTAGAAAATACTGGTATTAAAATTCAAAGGATCTTACACACGTTGAAAAAAATCTGCCTGCAACAGCCGCCATTTTTGTGTCAGCGCGTAGGTATAGTATTCAGTGGACGGTGGTTGGTTACTGAACGTCTAGTGCAACAGTTGTGTGAATGATATTGTTCTACGAAACTGTCCCGACTTTGCTGTGTTAGTTTAAAATGAACATTAAAATCGTAAATCCTGCCGCCTATGAAGGGCGGCTGGTGCTAAGATTTTTGTCATTAAAAAAAAATGTTCGTGCGGCGGAAATTTACAGTCAAATTGTTGAAATTTTTGGTGAAAATGTCATGAGTGAGGGAAATGTGGGGAAATTGTGTCGGTTATTGAAGGAAGGTTTGACCAATTTGCATCCATTTTGAATTTGAACATTCACAGGACAATCACGACCTAAGGTCCCAGCGATTATCGCTTGTTTCTTCACTTAAAGAGATTTTTAGGCAGTGTCACAGTCTGCAGAATTGTCAAGAAATAAAAGACGTCGTCATACCTGCCAACCTCGCACTATTCTTCCGTAAAATGTGGGTTAATTCGACCCAGGTTAAACACGTTTTAAACCAGAAAATTTTTTAAGAAATCAAATCAAATAGGTTTTTATTTAAAAACATGAAATTAAATACATATTGTTACATCAAATGAATTTTCTGGTTAGAAACATCTTTAACCTGGATCAAATTGACTCACATTTTACGGAAGTTTAGTTGAAGGTTGGCAAATATGTGCTGTGCAGAAGTGGTTGAAAGGGTTGGCGGCGAGTTTCTTCAACGAAGGAATACAAAAGTTGTTGTCACGATGCGACAAATGCCGTAATAAAAATTGCGACTACGTAGAAAAGTAGTGCAGCATATGTAGTAACATTTGGCAACAAAGATATTTTTTTATCTTATTCTTCTTTTAACATCCAACCGGTTCTTAATTTGTGGACGCGGCTCGTGTAATTCCCATCTGTGGTCTTATACCTCTTTGAAACAAGAGTATTTAAAATATTTAACTTTGACTTAAGTTAAACTTTATAGTGTGATGGATCCGATTTAAAAACGTTCTAAAACTGCACAGTAGTATATGGAAAAGTTAAGCCTGATTCCGGGTAGCCCGCTTCAGTGACTTAGGCCATACGATTCTTAAATATCGTAGTCTGAATCTAGTATAACTTGTTCTCAGTCGTTATCTTTCTTTTCTTTTTTCTTTTCTTTCTTTCTTTCTTTTTCTTTTTTTTTCTCTGTAAACTGGCAGTATAAAATTGAAAAAAAAAATTGAAATAAACTCTGCACAAAAATGTTAAGAATTCTTTAAAAACTTATGTTACAGAAAGATGGATATGATCTTAAATAAATTTAGAGAATTAGCTATTTCTACCAGTTTTTTCTCTAAAGCTTCTCTCATGTAAGATTCGAGTTTTTCTTTCTCTTTTCCTTTCCGAAACCAAGAGACCATCCTCATAAGTATTCTTGCGAAAGGATTAAAAGGGCCAAGACCCGAAAATCCGAATTGGAATCCGTTTAGTTTAGTAATTGCCAAACGATTAACATCAAAGTTCATACCTTTCGTTGAATTCAGGCGTACGTCGAAGTCGACATTGATTTCTCTAATTTTGACACTTATCATGCCCCCGAACGAAAACAAAAAGCCGTAGTCCCAATTGTAACGAACATGGATGTCTTTCAGGCCTATGGCTGATGTGAATACTATCAAGTTTTTCTCTGCACAATATACTTCGAAGTCGGTGAGGTTCGTGAGAGTAGATAAACCTCTCAAAACACCATCTTTAAAAGTACCTCTTGGAGAAGCTCCGATTTTTAAAGGATCATGATCTCGAAAGTCGTTTAAAGATGTAAAGACAGCCTAAAAGAAGAAAAAAAGAAATATATATATATATATATATCTTATTAACAGATTTTATTTATCGTCGACAGAGTGGATAAGATTAATGAATACGTTTAATTTTTATTTTAAAAGATAAATTTTGCCGCTAGTGCGTCAATGTTGTTATTGTCTTGTCCACGAAAGTACTATTCCTGTAAGAAGAGTGCCAGAGCCTCAAAAGAGTCCTCAAAGATAGACCCCCCCCCCTCCACTTCCTATAAAAATCAAACTCCCCAATTTTGATCCTTACCGGTAGGGATGACTTTCCTGTCTCAGTACCAACCTCCTACTGAGACACTGGTTTTATGTGCCGTTCTGTGGCATCCCCACGGCGCCAACAGCAGCAAAGCGTTTCCAGGAGTCATCCTAGGATGGTCCAGGATTACACTTACATTAAGATATGATATACAGGATGCCCGAAATATCTTCCCTGATTACAAAATTTATTAATATTAGCTATATATATAAGATAGACATGCGAAACTGCTGCCAAAATGTTGGAAAAATAAACAAGTTTTTTTGTTGCATGTTTCTGTAATGTGGCTGTGGTTTAGCAGTCCAAGAAACCGGAAATGTTCACAAATTATCATGAAACCCGGTCACCGAAAACAGTGCAGATGAACTTTCGAACAGCGCAGCGTATGGAAAGATGCCACCCGATGTCAAGAGCATTAAGTCGTGGTATGACAAATTCAAGACCACAGACACTGTTGCGGACGTACCGAGAATTGGCCGACCACTAACCTCAGCAACAGTGCCTGTGGTCTTGAACTTATCATACCACCACTTAATGCTCTTGACATCGGGCGGCATCTTTCCATACACTGTTCGAAAGTTCCTCTGCACTGTTTTTGGTGACTGGGTAATGCTTAACTCTACAGTGCATGAATTTTTCTTTTAGAATTGTATTTTTTTATACTTATGTTAAGAATTTGACACCAGAAATTTTAAGATAGATTTTTAACTTTATTTAGTTGCATATTTATGTTATTTTACCAGGATTAATATTTCTATATAAATATAGTGGTTGCAAAGAACTTGATTTATTTATTAAAAGTTAAATAGAAAGTGTTGCCAATTGACTACACTATGCACTGTGTAGGGTTAATTTGCGCCGGAGCTCTGCTCGAATACTTCTTTGTTTTTGGTGAATATTTAAATATTGATCGGATACACGTACACAAATTTTGTCCGTGTTTTCTCGGAATTCATCAGAGCTCATAAATACTGCGCTCCGGAGCACAGAAGAACAGCGCTTCCGATAACCTGAAGCCTAAATTATATTTTCCTTTTCTTCATATCTCCAATCCTTTGAGTTCTTTCCTACCAAATCACTTACACATGTGACGTAGCGTGTCACACGCATACGAGTAAATTTCTATCTAGCGCTGTGCCTCAATGATTTTCTGTCACAATGGTTTCCGAACGGCTACGAAGAATGCCAGAATTATCTGCAATCGTATCGGCCATTTTTACTCGTGTCATGTTATGTTTACTCGCTGTTGTTTGTTCGTACTTGTAAAATATTCTTACTGATCAACTTTTTAGTTCCACGCCGTGCTTAATTTGTTCCGAAAGTCACAGGAGCGCAGCTTCTTTATTTTTAGTGAATATCTAAATATTAGTCGGAACCCACAATAGCTTATAAATACTTCGCATCAAAGACTGCCGGAAAAGCGCTTTGTGTTGTGTTTTGCTAGGGGAATTTTCGGAAAATTTTCCTCTCCTGATTTTTATGTTTTTGATCTGCTCATTTATTAGATTTTATATTGTATAAGTGATTGCAGATATAGTCAAAATATATTAAACATTTTATTTTCCTGAAAACGAAATGGCTTTAAATTTTGCAAATAATGTATGAAATATAAATATGCGGGTGGGGGGAGGAGACCTATGGTCGTTCTTACTGCAGAAAGTTAGAACAACGATGCTTTTTTTGCTAGAAATTAAGCTCTGTGACTGGGTTTCATTTCATGACACCAGAATGCACACTGAGCTTTTTCCTGATTTTTGAACATTTCCGGTTTTCTGACACTGGCACACAACAGCCACATTACGGAATACGGAAACCTGCTACAAAAAAAAAAAAAAAAAAAAAAAAAAAAACTTTGTTAATTTTCCAACTTTTAGCAGCAGTTTCACATGTCTATCGGAAATATAGCGGATATCAATAAATTTTGTAATTAGGGAAAGACTTTTTTGGACACTTTGCACATTAAAGTATTAACTGCACCCAATGCTGTTTAATTTTAATATTCTAGCGGGAACTGGTGCGGCACCGTATCGTCTGTTATTGGCTCAATAAAATCTGCAAATGAGACAGATTTTTTAATAACTTCAATTGACAATTTCGTCGAAATTTTTCTCTTTTCGTAATCGAGTGCATGTTTGCTTTTCATGATCGGGGTTTATTTTCGTCGTACGAAGTGGTATGCAAAATATATCTTTTAAAATAAAAACTTTAAAGTCATTATAATGAAATTAGTAAAAATGTATGATATATGTTAAAACAGAATTTATTCAACATTTTAATTCACTGCTAGTAGAAATTCTTTGAATTAAAAAAATAAATCTGACGCAACTGAAAATAAAATTTAAATTGGGTAATCCGCCATAATCGGAGTATTCTGTAATTTTTGGTAACAACGTTTTTAAAACAAACGAAAATGACAGCTTTTCATCTGATAGCGCTATATTAAATCGATTTTCACTGACTGTTTTGTTCCTGTATACAATCCTGCCCTAAACAAGAATTCTTCCGATTTTTCTGAGATCAGCTATCGTAATCGTAGAAAGGTGGAACACTTCCACAGTTGAAAATGATACAAAGAGGCTTCTGAGACAGTGGCATAGCCAGGGAGGGGTCCAAATGCTCTGGAAATGAGTAATAGTATACATTTATTCTTCGCCCTGATTGTCGCAGTAAGTTCTCTGATTAGGTTACGCAAAGAAAACTTTACAAAATTAGTGGTATCCACAGCATCTGGACCTCACCCTGGCTCCGCCACTGTTCTGAGAATTGACGAAAATTTTCGCCGGTGAAAATGACAATTTTTGAAAGGAATCTGCTCATACAAGAAACATTTTACTATGAATGTGTGCAAATGATATACGACTTTGGTCACAACGTCCCATGACAGACCGGTTGGTGGCTGAAACCATCACCTCAACGAGTTCGCAGAAAATTTTGACGACGCAAATATGCCAAAATTGATGGCCTACTAACACCTACGTTGGTGCGTTTTCCGTATGGAGAGGGAGAGGGGTCTATATAGACAGGATAAAGCCTAAAATTCCCCATTAGATTGGAGCCCTAAAAATCAAGAACTAAAATTTTGTCTGCCCGCAGTATCCACTAAGATACGACGTCGCAGACCAGTTACATTATAATTTGCTTATGGATTTCTATTTAAAGCAGGAATTTCATTTTTGAAATAATGAGTTGAGCGGTTGAGCCTGAGACGGTACTGGTAGTCCCCTTCCCCGCACGTAAAACGCACCAAGATAGCGATAGGGTTTGACAGACCACCGTTTTTCTCATCATTGCTTCGTCAACTATTACTGCAAAATTGCAATTTTCGTGAACTCGATAAGATGGTGGTTTCTGCAGTCGCGAGCTTTTATCTTAATTCCGGAGAAATGAAAAGGAAATAATATTGTGCTATTTTGATACAGATGAAATTAAATTTTCCATTTTATGTGTAAAAAAGATTAATTTCTATTAAAAATATTGTCATTTTTCTTTTTGCCATCAATACATAATTATTTTAATCAGCGATCTCATCCAAATATCACTAAGTGTCAACATATTGATATCTTTCAGAGCCAGTTTCTGACATGCGTATCAGGTGAAAAAAAAATCTTCAAAGTCTCATCATTAAACTTTAAATAAAAAATCCCATTAATTAACCTTCAATCTTCGAAAATGAATCGAATATCTTCCAATACACGAATTTATTTGTTAATGAAGAATAAAATGGAAGACGTAAAGTATCTGCGTAATAATCCTTTAATTCCTTATATGCCTGATGCAGGTTGCGGCAATGTCACGATGGATGTAACGTCACCGAGGCTAACAAAACCATCCTGAGCATTGACACAAAAATGGCGGCTATACTAGGCCGAGTTTTTTAAGCGTTTGTACGGTCCCCCTGAATATAGACAGTATTTTTCAAAAGTTTTCTTTGACTTATTTAGAAAAACCTCATTTGAGGTCATTGTGAACTAAATCCATCACCAACTTCACTGCTCAATGTCGCGTGGGAAATGTGTTTTTCGGCAGTGAAGAATATATTTGTATATTTTTTAGTTTTATGCCATTCAAAGCCACCCTGCCCCGTGTCACGTGTGGGTTCTCCCCAGACAGGGCAGGTGTTTGGACATTGTATTTTTAAAATGTACCTTAATAAAGGAATCCGAGAGGGACATTATGCTCTACGGACTTGGCCTCCTCGTCTGAGTTGTCCCTCTTAAGCTATCAAATCAAATCAATCTTAGAAAAAGTAAAGCGGAGAAAATAAAAAATATATATCGGTATTCAAATTCAAGGGAACGTAGAAACGCTGAAAAAAATCCACCCACGACAACCGCCAATTTTGTATTAGCGCGTAAGCCTAGAATTCAGGGGGCGGTGCTAACAAAAAAGACAGGATGCCGCACTGAGTTTCGCGTTGATATCCTTTCGGACAGCTAAAGTCATGCGATGCGCTTTCTGCGCACCTGCGTCACGAAAAGAGCATGAAGTGACTCAAGTGGTCCGAAAAGAGACGAACGTGTGCAACGCAGTGCTGCAGCCTGTTCTTTTCGTTAGCCTCGTAACGCTTCGGTATCACATCACAGCTGATTTAGAATATATGTGGGAAACTGTGGAAATCACTGAAACATGATGTCATATCGTGGTACATACTTCCGCCTTAATAATATTTACTTACATATAGACACAGAGGGTGTCCACTAAAGTCATTTCTTGCCCCTTTAGCTTTTAAACGCCAATAGCTGTAGTGATAGAAATGACTATAAGAATGCTTACAGCGTCCCCTAATGGTAAAATTAGGAGTTAGCGTCCCGATCTCTAAAACTTTAAGAGACCCGGAAAAATAATACAAAACTGTAAAGTAGTATCAGTTTAGTACTAACAGCAGTGTTGAATTCAGACACTTTTTTTGGGAGGGAGTTCTGTGGCTCCGGGGGGGACATTGTAGAGTTCCAAGGGGAGGGGGGGGTTGCACTTTTTAATCATTAAAAACATAAAATCTCATATCTTCCGGGGGGAATGTCCCCCCCCGGGCCACCCCCTGAATTCAACACTGACTAACAGACACTTTGAACAGATAACTGAGAAAAGTATAGCGTGTAAAATGCTCATTTGTTTATTCGTACTTTCCAAACTGTGAAGTCAAGGAACGAGAAAGAGAAAAGAAGAACTAGTTGCCAGCCACTAGATAATTTATTTTTTGTACTCAATGTCTCTGTCAGCAACAATACACATCTAGATAATTATTTTAATTCATCGCTGCACATTTCGCAGGATATCAGGTAACACAGTAATTGTCTACGAAAAGTGAGAGTAAATAACAATTAGTACTTACGATTTGTAATTTTTCCAACTTTGTGAATCGACTCCCGGCCTGGACAATTTTTCACTCAGTTGGAAAAAATACAACTCGTATTATTTCTTTACCAATCAGAATGATTGTATTAAAATAATTAAGTGAAATTAGTCTTACTTTTTCTATTAAATTTGTTAATCCTAGTCTGCAAATAAAGCTTCTCTTACGACGAATTTTTCCTCCATTCGCTATGCTCTTGCTTGCAAAAAAGCCTGTAAATGAAATCCGATGAAGGGAATTTTTAAAAAAATATTATAATAATTCATAAAGGAAGTGATCCTGATAGCTTTTTCGTATTTTCGAAGCGAGACAAACCAATCAGAAGCCTGCATTTTCGTAAAAATTTATGCTCTTTTCGAAAATTTCGCAAAACAAAAGCTTCTCGTTGGTCTATCTCGTTTCGAAAATAGCGAAAAAACTATCTAGATCCCTGCTTTAATTTAAAATGAACTCGTCACTTATACGATTCGTGATTCTCAACTCAAATGAACATCTCAACAGACTGAAGTTCAACAAAAACAACGTTTGTTAAAAATCGAATAAAGTAGCTAATGATGAGTTAACGGGCTTTAACCCTTTTGCGATGAGCGTTTTTTAGAGAATTTTCAATCATTTATCACCGTATTTTGTAAATAGAAATTTTTGATTAAATTAATCGCAAAAAGGTTTTTATAAATTATGCAAAACTTTCAATTACAAATTACTGGTAAGAATAATCAAGGATTATGAGCACTTTATGCGTCACGTATACGTGACGCTCATCGCGAAAGGGTTAAGTTTCGAACCTTATTATTCTAGAATTTAATTCTCAAGAGAAACTCAGTCCTATGACTTTACTAATTAAAATATATTTGAACTTTCAATAAAAGTCAAAATCAAGCTTCACACGGAAACTTATCTAACAGAGAAATCTGAATATGATCAATAGCTGGTTTACACTGACATTCTAACAAGGGCGTCATTTGGGAGAAGCAGCGGGGGGAGGAGGGGGGCGCAGTTGCCCCCTCATGGAATTTGATATTTTAGAGTATACGAGTCATCACAAGTCAGATGTTTTTTTAAATAATGATAAATTCCACAAAACTAACTTATCATATTTGATTAAAATACGAGGGTCGATCCAGAAATAAGGTTCCCATCCAATTTACAAATAGACAACATTGTTTATTCTCATAGAAATTTACATCGTTGGAAAGAAGAAAGTTTTCTCTATTTTTCTACATAATCGCCATCTTTTTCTACGCATTTTTGTAGAGGGTGCTCCAATTTTTGTATCCAATGTCATAGAACTCCACCGCCAACCCGCTAAGGAAGCATTTCACCTCTTCTTGACGTCATCGTCGCTCCGGAAGCGTTGGACACCCAAATGTTCCTTTATCTTGGGGAACAAGTGATCACTTGCTCCCCAAGATAAAGGAACATTTGGGTGTCTAAACCTTCCGGAGCGACGATGAGTTGAAATGCTTCCTTAGCGGGTTGGCGGCGGAGTTCTATGACATTGGATACGAAAATTGGAGCACCGTCTTACAAAAATGCGTAGAAAAAGATGGCGATTATGTAGAAAAATAGAGAAACTTTCTTCTTTCCAACGATGTAAATTTCTATGAGAATAAACAATGTTGTCTATTTGTAAATTGGATGGGAACCTTATTTCTGGATCGGCCCTCGTAGAAATAAGCATTAAATGAATATCTTTAAGGGCAGAAAGTAATAATTTTTAATACTATTTGCTAAAGCCTTGCTATATAGTAACTTTCACAAAGGGAGATATAGTTATCATCAATGAGCACTTTGTCTAATTTTTAAAACATATGTGAGGATAAAACTGTACCAATTGTTTCTCAGTTGTGCACATAAAAAGGTAACAAAATGTTCCCTCCCTCAAAGAAAATTTTGGTCCCCTCAAGAAAGATTTGAAATGGCGCCCCTGCATCCTGATGTACTCTAGTAAGAAACTATCCAGGAAACTGAACATACAACAACTATATATACCACAAATATTCTTTATTTATAGTATATACAGGGAACATAAAAAAGCTGTTTTACAAAATAGCATGTAAACTCGCCTAAGAAATTTCTGGAGATATATTTGTAGCATTGATGAGTTTCTATGTATGTAGAATTTAGGAAATTTTCTACGGACGCAAGGGGAGGGGGGCGAAATGATAGCGTGCTTTCCCTCGTTTCAGAAGTTAACCGGGCCCGGGCCCTGCTCGCTATTGAAACGAACAACTAGATCAAAAGTTAAGTTGTTGATTCGAATAGCGCTCTTAAAATGTACGCTGACTTTGACTTGGACAGGGAGGCAGAATAATAACTTTTTCTTACCTTCTAACGCAACAAATATTGTAATAAAAGAAATGAGGAAGACTGTCTTCATTTATACTTGAATAAAACGAAAACACCATTGACTCTCTGCCAAAGAGAAAAATAAACAAAATTATAAATATGTAGTTAGTTACTTAATTTGTCATAAATTTCTACTGAATAACATACAAAATCAAAGAAAAAATTAAATGTTGAAGCGATTGTTGCATTATGGAAGATTTATTGTTAGTCATTATTACTTTTAATTTGTTGAAATTTTTTTTAATTTCTATTATATGTATTGAGAGTTGTTGTATGTAAGTATATATGTTATAAGATGCATGCAAGTGTATAAAAGAGATGAAAGCATGCGAAATGAATGTAAATATGCAAATATATAAGTAAAAGATCTGCAAATAAAAAAAACTCACCATCCCTACTAATTCAGCCGCAAATCACTGTATAAATATGTACCAGATACCAATCGATCAATTATAACGTCTACTAATTAATGTAATACTTAAATTTTTCTTAGGAGGTCATCTACATATAGCTCGTATTTCAGCTGCGTAATTGAATTTATGCATGTATAGGGTCAAGTAGCGCCCTACAACCTACAAGTAGAAAAACTACAGCAGCCTGTAGTTTGTAGTGTAGTTTGTAGTAGTTTGTAGTGTAGAGCGCTACATTTTGAATAATGTAGTATAGTGAGTAGTGCGATACAAAAAATCATTAGAGTGTAGCGAGAACTGACGCTACTTTTAACACTACTTCAGGGGGGGGGGGATGCACAATTCTGCAAATCACGTGGGCGAAACTTTCTTTTTTGTGCATAATTTATTCTGTACGCCATTTGCTAATCTCAGCTGCAGTGTATAACAACGTACCGCATGAAGTCATAGATTTTTCACATTGACACTTGCTGCTAAAATCAAGTACTAACACACCAAATGAATTAATTTTCTTGCTGGCAACACTTGTCTATTTACTCTTTATTAAGTCTTCATGTTAAACGCCGTCTTTCTTATTATTAGGAATTGCTTTATTTACAGATATATTTATTGTTTGCATTTAAAGTTGTTTTTCTTTAATTTTCTAGGTTATAATATCTTTCTTAATTTTGCTACAAAATTTCAATGTTTGTATAAATTAAAATTTTGAAGACAAACACAAAACATTTTCTTGTATGTTATCTTTTTAAATTTTTTAATGCCTTCGATTATGTCGCATTTATTTAATTATATCCCAGCAGATGCGATATAACGAGTGGTCGCTTTATTATTTAATCCGTGTTTTCCACTTTTAGTGTAAATGGAACACTTTGACAAAATCTGACAGTAGCGAAGTAATGACTACTTTTGAAAAGCATCTTATAGTAGCTACATTTTAAAACAAGTAGTTGTAGTTGCAGCTAACTACATTTTCGATAAAGTAGTTGTAGTTGTATTTCGCCACAGTAAAAAAGTAGTTTTTCTGACACCTGTGCATGCAAGAGTAATAAGATAGAATGAATGTTAATGTTAAGGCTGTTAATTTATCATGTTTGTCAGTGAAACGCGTTTGTTGAACGTGAAAATGTTTACTTGAGAATGGATAGCATCCGAAAAACTTATAATTCCGGTTGGAGAAAACTGATTAATACACTATAAAAACTACTTGGAAACGTTTCCGAAAATCAGTGGCAGCAAAAGATTTTTATAAATGCTTTAATTATTTTTATAAATGCTTTATTTGAATCTAGAAAATAAATTGGTATCTGAAATTTATAAAGAATTAAAGAAAAAAAAAGTGTTTCAGAATTGTGTTTAACCCTTTTTATCCTGACGGTACTTATAAGTACCACTTTAATAAAACACCTATATATTCGTAATATGACCGTTTTTCCTAACGGTATTCACAATGGCACAAAGAGTGTATTTCTGACAGCAGGCAGGAGATGGCAAATTCAAGCACATATCCTCTTTCTTTGCATTGTAGGGATTTTACATTTGCCACGCTACATTCGAAATCCATTTTGCAATAGTTCATGCATGTTGTTCTTCATTTGAGTAATTTTAGTGGTTTATTACCGGTTATTTAGTACTATTATTTTCTATACTTTACAGGTGAACATTTCCTATATTTTATTTGAAGTTTACTATTTGAAATTTACTATTTTATTTTATATCATAGGGTAAAAAAATTATGGTGGTTACAGTTGCATAATTAACCACTAAAACACTATAAAAATTATTTTCCTCTTTCCTATGTTTATTCTGCACCAAAACTTATCCAATGATGCAAAAATACAATTAAAAAGTAGCTGGAAAATTAATTCAGAATATAAAGGGTTAACTAGGAAGAGGTTATTGTATATTTTCGTTCGTGTTTATATTATATTTTTCAATTCCTATTATTAGTTCACACTCTCCCTCTATATATTTATATATCTTGTTCAAATTTTCAGTCGTTAATAAAATACTTTTTATTCATCCCCTCAAGTTCAAATACATTTTTTTAAACTTGTAGTGGATGACACTTGATGTTTATGCAGTTTTTACAAATATTAATTCATTAATTAAATTTAATTAATTAATTGCATCAGAAAAAGCGACTAAAATAAGTAGCGACGCTTGAGAAAATGGAACGTCTAGTCATAGCGTAGTGGTCGGGACCTCCAGTTTAGTACACGAAAGATTGCGGGTTTGATTCTCATCGTGGCAAGGTTTGGTTATTTAACCCCTTGAGGGGCGGTGGTATATACCACTTAATTTTAATTCCCAAACGCCACATTGACACCGGAGTTTTGTAATCAAATTTTACTTTCATAATATACGGGAAGAAACGCTTCTACTTATTTTGAAATAAATTTTGTTTTTAAATCCCGGTGTGATTCACTGATTTCAACATTTTAGAAACGTAAGTACTTTGCTCCTGAAAGGGTTAAAAAGTTCGAAAAAAGGAAATGTTGGTACATTACTTTTAATACAATGTTTTACGCATATAATATAAGTTAAAATTTATCTCTAATAAGGCATCAAATAATAAAGCAAAATATTAAAAATTATGAAAAGAAAATATTTTAGTTTTATATGGGAGAATTTTTTTTCTCTCATATAAGATATTTAGCAGGATATAAATTTAGGAATAAATACCGTCAGTGGCGAAGCGTGTAGATCGCTGGAAAAAAATTTCTTTTTCAGATTCTTTTTTCATTCTGGGTTCTAGTCTAAGTAGGAATTGACTTATTACTTTTTTTTTATATTACTTGTTCTAGATTAAGAAACATTTGTCTTTTTTTTTACTGTGAACTAAAGCAGAGAAGAAATTTAGTTTTAAATTGTAAGATTTTCAAAAAAATTTATAGACCTTTCAGCGTTCTAATCTTACTGCATTTTATAAAATATTATGATATTTTGCCCTTCTGAAAGAAAAAAAGAGAGAGAGAGAGAGGGGAAGAAGTATCGAATAGAAAGAAAGATTAAAAAGCATATACTTACATGGCGGTTTGAAAAATAACTCCAAAGTGTAAAATATTTTACAGCCGGCGAGACACAGAATAAAGCAAAATTATTCAACGACAGCAGCTCCGTTTGGAAATATCTAACCATTATTTATAAATTCGTAGCAACTCTATGATTAAATGCTTCAACGTAACACTATTCCAAGTATTAAAATAGGGAAAATGCCTTAAAGTGCTCAAAAAGAAAGAAATAAAAGAATTTGAACAGGAAAAATATTCTATTATTCTGTTACACATATTCATGTATTCTTTTATCTTCGTTTGGGGAAAAAAAAAAAAAAAAATTCACCATGAATACCAGCACTCCAAAAGGAAAATTTGTTCAGCAGCTATTTCAGTTGGAACAACCTTGAAATTGCTAGTCTTTACAATTCTATGATAGCAAAAAATATCGGTTTAGTTTATGTAATGTGTTTAATTATTGAATAAGAATTCCATACACTGGACTTTTTAGATTTTCTTTTTTTATTTGAACTGTGTATAAGAAAATTTTACTTCCTCAATTTCTTCTATTTTTAAATTATTCAAATAAACTCTTTGAAACGTTTGTATTTTTACTTAGCCATCATATGTAGTATATATTGCTTACCCATCATAACATATTTTTAGAAGAAAAAAAAAATTGCCAATCGTCTGTCTGTGTGTGTGTGTGTCTGTAAACGTTCTATCTCCCGAACAAATTGAGATAGAGACTTGAAATGTGGTATGTACTTAGTATGTAATAATGGGAAGAAGCTTATTGAATTTCAGTAACCTCGTTCATTCGGAACTATTTTTTTCAGACTCTCGAAATATTCGTTCGGATAAAAGGTATATAAAAATTTTCAAAATTGTTTATTTTAAGGAGTGAATATAAAAGACAATAAAAAAACAAATTTTGCATAATGAATGAAGTCGATCGGATAATGAGTTGCCGAGATATTTGTAATCCTATTTTCCATACTCTTCGATTTTTCATGACCCTGTATTTCATTCAAATTTCAATTCAAAGATATATTTTAATTGGAAATGAGACGCTTAATCCGACGTAGTAAACCGTTAGTTAATATGATAATCAATTTTGGAGTTATATATAAGGATGTTTCTTTTACGCAATTCAGTAACAGAACATTTAAAGTTTATGACGTCATCATGCCACGATTTTATTCGAATTGCAATGCATTATATAAATAGTTTACACTTGTTTTATTTTCATATTTTATATTATGCATATCCATGATGGGTTAAGTATTACGATGGCCCCCAATGACTAGTTTTTATTCGCGGGAATTAGGGGTGACTTTCTAAGAATTATCGCATTTAGTCAACATGGCACATATTATTGCAATAGAGACCTGCTATCGGGCTGATGGGTGTAATTAATAAACAAACGTTTGTATTTGTTATATGGGGAGTGGGATCTAATTGCTGTTATATAGAGAGAATACCGGATTTTTCAAAAAAATATTTTCGTAAAACTTTAATTAACTTTCCTAATAAAAGTACACATTCAGTTAATGCATACCTAAACTCAAAATTAGTGATTTGTTGTTAAGCGCTTGACCTCGCGCCCCCTAGCGGCCGCTCCGTAATGTTTTCTCTCTCACTCTCTCTAATAAGTGTGACTTATATGCATAACTCAGCTAATAATGTTCCGAGCTTCTCCAAACCAGTTACATTTTGCAAAACTAGCAAAGCAAACAGTATTCACAGCTTCAGGGTGTATTTCTAGAAAACAGCTACCAGAATGTTTGAATAATAATCTAAATGATATTTGAAATTTCGTTCCTAGGTTAACGAAATGAATCAATCTTTAACGATGCATAGAGGCCCTCCTATTAGTCATTTAACGAAGGGCACGTGAGCATCCGCTCCCTACCCGGCCCCTCTAACTGTGCTCGTTTCCGTATCTCAGCAACTAACTTTCAATTTTCATTAAAAGCTTATTTTACAATGAGTGTGATAATTAAAGAAACGTTTACATCGGTGTTTTCTTGTACAAATTATTAGTTATATTTGCGGGTATAGAGATTTTGGAGGAGTTAATGCCGTTTTATTCAATATCGCATTTATTATTTTTCACCGCGTGCCCCCTGGAAGCGGGTTTTTCATAGACAAAACAAATTCCATTTAAGAAATTCAGCATTTTTAGCTTCACCCGTAGCGTTTTATAAATGTTATATATAGAGAATACCGGAAATATCAAATAACGATTTTCGTGACAGTTAAATGTATATTCCTAATAGATGTACACAACCCGTTTTCACTTGATGCATACCAACAATCAAAGTAAGTGATTTGTTGTTGTGCTCTTGACCAAGTGCAACACTGGCGGGCAATCCAACAAGGTTTGTTTGTTTTTCTAACTGTGCATTCTTATCTCAGGTTCTATGAACCCGATCACAAAACAATCGAAATTTTAGAACGTTTTTCACTTCTGCACCCCATGGGGCCTGGGGGTGGTGGCACCGACATAAAATATAGCCTATGTTGGAGCAGGGATTGTCACCATCACTTTTGAAATCGCTTTAGTAGATCCAGATATTACCTTCTACAAACAAACAAACAATCTTTACTATTTTATAATATTAGTATAGATGATAAACCATAAGGAATATTTAGCACACACAAATATGTGTTTCAAAAAATTAATTTCTTTCACAGTATGAGGCATGGGTAGGTTTTTAGCTTTTTAAGAATATATTTCATCATTTTTTACAGTTTTTCACTGAAAGAAATTGTAAAAAACTACAAAATTAAAATTCTTTGGTACCCCTAAAACATATTTCAAATTCATGAAATTTGGTGCAATGATTTTAAGAAAAGAGCCGCTTTGCAATATTAAAAAGTTGGATATTTTCTCAAATAATATTAATACAATTTAGCATAATGACGATGGCAGAGTTTAAATATAAAAAATAGCGAGGGCAGAATTTAAATATATAGAAAAAAAACGAAGGCGGAGATTAAATATAAAATTCAGCAAGGGCGGAGTTTAAATACAAAAAACAGCGAGGGCGGAGTACAGATGTAACAAAAACATATTAATAGGTTTCTGGCGTAAAATCCGTAAATTAATACTGATAGCTTGATATTTTGGGAAATTTATTGTTCACTAAAGAGTAATTTCTGATAAAACAAAATCAGCAAATTATGTTAAAAGACATGGATATACTTTAAACAAATTTTGCACATTCTTTACGACATCGCCCTTTATTATTCTCAAAAGGTCCTTGATTGCTGTAAACCTCTTTTAAAATTATTTGCGATAAGAATCTAGCTGTAATAATAATAATCCTTGAATAAGAAGGGAAAAAACAGGAATAAAATACCAATTTGCATAATTTGTGAGAAAGGCCCGCTATTGTTTTGACTAATTCTTAAAAGCTTTACAATAAAAAAAAAAAATTGTAGGATCAAGATGTTTACATTTTTAGCAGATCGTTTCATCTAACACACTGTTTTACATACATTATACATAGTACTATACTTTAATAAGGGTATAATTATAAAGAATTCTGCCTGTTCACGTAATACGAGATTTTCTGACAAAAGGAAATCAGATGGATGAGTTATTTGCTTTTATTTGAAAATACTTCAGGAAGATAGAAAATTCAGATCTAACCTCCGCCCTTTTTCCTCCACTTTCTCCAAATGAAGGGTAGTTCCACTTTGAGGGGTAGTTCCACTTTTAAAAGTTTCTAGCGAATCCAATGGAGATGCTGAAATCATGATAAAATAATCAGTGCCGTTAGCTGGAGCAATTAACAACTGTAGGTCGAAGTGGTGATCATTTCTTAGCCAGCTAGGATTCCGAGAAACGAAAGGGAGGTGCAAGATTACAATTTCCGAAACTCCCCCATCTTCGTGAACCAAAGATGTTGCTTGAAAAGAATTTCTCCCATCCTTTTACTTCCTTCTTCCATGTTCGTTCATCACATTCGTGACATTTATCACTTTCTCACGTTCATTCCCAGAAAAACACAGAAGACTAACAAAAATTCCCCTTTTCGCTAGATTTTGGAAAAGTATTGTCCGTTTTCGAAAAATTCCCTAGAAATGAGAAAGAATTCCCTAAATCCTTAAATGGACTTGAATTTCCCAAGATCTGCGAACGCTGTACCCATTCTTAGATCAGATTGTGAAAATTGCTTTTAAAATATCAACGAGGAGCTTCTTTTACGGAGCTCAATCGCTAATTATAAACTGCTTACAATTTACCCTCCGAGCATTTATTATTTACACATATTTTTTTCATTAAAGAATTTTCTTTCCATTTTACCGGTATGAATTGAATATTTTTTTAATATTGTTATTGATTAATTTGGGTAATAACTACCAATCGCAAATTTTCAAATTCTATCCCCTGTGGTCTATTTTGATGCTTTAAAGTGGAGTCCCCCCACCCCCTACAACAGAAAAAAGCTAAACAGACAATATACTAAAAATTAATGAGAAAAATTTGTTTCAGAAGTATTTTCAACGGTACTAATGAAATTTCAACTGTTAAAGATTTTTCTGATTTAGAGCTGTTGCAAACCGAATCTATTCGTTACTGAGTAACGAGTATTCTCTCTGATGCGAAGTACAGAATCGTTACTTTGGAATACGACTCGTTACAGCATCAACGCTCTGCAGAACTCAAACGCTATCTTCACTGGCATGGTATTTACTTATGCCAGTGCTAAAGTATCGAAAGGATAAATGAACACCCATATCCCCAAAAGTGATACTGATACGGAAGAACCGAGACCGAATTCTCCGAGTTCGAAGTCCAAACGCAAACAAACCCTCATCTGTTCGCATCAAACTATTCGCTTCCAATCTGATTGCTTTCGCAAACATGTTGAAAACATAGACATCTAATACAAATATATCTCACAATACAAACATAACTCTAATACAAATATAATCTTATAAATCCTTCCTCTGTGGTTGATAACAAATGTGAATTTTTTGTAGGAGCCTGAACATAGTCTGTCATCTCCAGGTTGACCTATAGCCTCAAAAAACATTATAACTATAAATACTAGTAAATCTACAGATCAGGAGCCTCAACGTCAGTTCTGGAAGTCAATGTCTTTTAAACTCACTTTTCATAATATTTAATATCTTACAATACGCAAATTAAATTATTTAAATTACTACATATATATTTATATGCATATAAAATAATTCGAAGGTTTCAGAACTTAAACGTTAAATTAAACACGGTTTATGCAATAATATTCTAACATTCTTATGAATTTCTTATTCTATTTTTTAGATTAAAAAAAATACATTTCTTCAGGGGGTGGGGGGGCCCCCTGAAGGGGGGGGGGCTACTATATCTCCTGCTGAACCCTCCGTAATCTTATTAAATTTTTATTCGTGATTTCCTATTATTTGTGTGAATGATTCTAGTATATCTTCCATTTCGTTCTGCACAGTGGTTTTATTACGATAAGCAAAAATTTTGAAAATAATTTCATGTTATCCTAATACCTAAATAGCAATAATTACCAATCACGAAACACTCGTATCTGATTGATACGTTGAATAATATCTCGTGTACAAAAGTAACTTATGGAAATGTAAACTGAATCTACTATATATTTCACTTATCTATTTCAGAAATCTAGTATTATTACAATTTTTGTTTCGGAAAAACAGTTTTGATGGTCATTGTACAATATTTATTTGACCTAAGTACATCCTGATCTAATTCGATGGCAATAGCATACTAAAATCTCCCCAAAATAGGCTTATTTGGAAACTTTTAAACCTATTGTGTAATTATTCATAATCGTGCCCACTGCCAATTTACTAAATAGCAACCTTGATTTGGCGCTATAATGTATTTTTTGTGATAACTTTTTATGATCTGAGTTTCCAGTAATTGTGCTATTTCAGGCTGTATGGATGCGTTTTACTATGCTAATTTCTTTAGATTAACTATCTCGTTGTACGAGATATTACATTCTATTTTTAAAATAATACTAATTTTCAACCACGAAAAATCTACATCTCTTCCAGAAAATTAATAATATCTCATATAAAAATGTTTCGGCTATCATTCTATAGTAGTTAAAAGGTAACTTGTACAAAATAAATTCTCATTTATTAAAATAAAATATTAAAATCCTCCAATAATATTTTATTTTGCGAATAAAATATTGTAGCAAAATCGTCTGAGTTACTTGAATTTTATCATTTTGATATTCTTTGAAATATGGTTGCTAGGTTACTGTTAAATTGAAAAGGAAAATAAAAATGAATGCATTTTAATATTTGCAAAAAGTGATAAAATAAATGTATTATATTATTAGAACAGATGTATAAAATTGCACCAAAATTATACACCTAATTTAAAAAATCTGACGAATGTATAAACAAAATTTCAAATTAATTTAAATAATTTAACACCTGACTTGATAAATTTTAGCTATTTTCTGAGATTTTCTTTTTAAATTTTCTGAGTTACTTGAATTTTATCATTTTGATATTCTTTGAAATATGGTTGCTAGGTTACTGTTAAATTGAAAAGGAAAATAAAAATGAATGCATTTTAATATTTGCAAAAAGTGATAAAATAAATGTATTATATTATTAGAACAAATGTATAAAATTGCACCAAAAATTATACACCTAATTTAAAAAATCTGACGAATGTATAAACAAAATTTCAAATTAATTTAAATAATTTAACACCTGACTTGATAAATTTTAGCCTTCATAACTTACCGTTTAAATACATTAATCAAATGCGACTTTTTTTTTCAACGACTGAAAAATTTCAAAATCGTCTGAATTCCCATAGGAAAGCATTATGATCAAAAAAGAAATGTTCTATATTTTCCGAACGAATGAACCAAATGTAACTAAAAACTATACAGCTAATTCCGGGTATCTCACCAACATACCTACCAAAAATCAAAATAATCGGATCATTTTTACGGCAGTTATCGCGGAACAGACAGACAGACAGACAGACAGACAGACAGACAGACAAACAGACAGAAACCAAAAACTTTTCGGGTCTCCACAGTAAGCCTTCACTGACGTTTCGGCAATAATACATTATTTTTCGGTGTAAAAGAGTTCATATCGCCTTACAACTTTATCTGTTGTATTTTGCGTAATTTTTGTTTTTGCTAAAAATACTTATTATCTTCATTTTATTAATTTTTTTTATCGCGAATTGGATTTAGTATTTATTATTTATTGGATTTAGTATTTAGTAAATTATTTGCGATAAGAATCTAACTATAATAATAATAATAATCTTTGAATAAGGGGGGAAAAACAGGAATAAAATACCAATTTGTGTAATTTGTGAGAAATGCCCGCTATTGTTTTGACTAATTCGTAAAAGCTATAGAATTAAAAAAAAAATAGGATCAGGATATTTACATTTTTAGCAGATCGTTTCATCTAACACACTGTTTTACATACATTATACATAGTACTATACTTTAATTCGGGTATAATTATAACGAATTCTGCCTATTCACGTAATACGAGATTTCCTGACAAAAGGAAATCAGATTGATCATCTATTTGCTTTTATTTGAAAATACTTCAGGAAGAAAGAAAAACCAGATCTAACCTCCGCCCTTTTTCCTCCACGTTCTCCAAATGAAGAACCTTTGAGGGGTAGTTTCACTTTTAAAAGTTTCTAGCGATTCCAATGGAGATGCTGAAATCATGATAAAATAATCAGTGCTGTTAGCTGGAGCAATTAACAAGTGTAGGTCGGGGTTGCGATCATTTCTTACCCATCTACGAAAGGGACGTAAAACGTAAAAGATTACAATTTCCGAAACTGCCCCCCCCCCCCACCTCCGTGATCCAAAGATGTTGCTTGAAGAGAATTTCTCCTATCCTTTTACTTCCTTCTTCCATGTTTCTTCATCACATACGTCACATTTATCACTTTTTCACGTTCATTCCCAGAAAAACACAGAAGACTTAACAAAAATTCCCTTTTTCGCCAGATTTTGAAAAAGTTTTGTCCGTTTTCGGAAAATTCTCTAGAAATCAGAAAAAATTCCTTAAATCTTTAAATGGAATTGAATTTCTCAAGATCTGCGAACGCTGTGCCCATCCTTTGTGGTTGGATTTCAGATCAGGATTGTGAAAACTTCTTTTAAAATATCAACGAAGAGCTTCCCGTAAGGAGCTCATTCGCTAATTCAAGATGCCTTAAAAGTATTTGTCATAAGTAATTATTTTTTACACATATTTTTTCCATTAAACAATATTCTTTCCATTTTAAAGGTGTGAATTGAATATTTTTATTATATTGTTATTGATTAATTTGGGTAGAAACTACCAATCGCAAATTTTGAAATTTATCCCCTGTGGTTTATTTTGATGCTTTAAAGTGGAGTCCCCCCACCCCCTACAACAGAAAAAAGCTAAACAGACAATATACTTCCAATTAATGAGAAAGATTTTTCAGATTTAAAGCTGTTGCAAACCGTATCTATTCGTTACTGAGTAACGAGTATTCTCTCTGATGTGAAGTACAGAATTGTTACTTTGGAATACGACTCGTTACTGCATCAACGCTCTGCAGAACAAAATGAAACAAACTGCAAACGCTATCTTCACTGGCATGGTATTTACTTATGCCAGTGCTAAATTAACGAAAGGATTAAATGAACACCCATATCCCCAAAAGTGATACTGATACGGAAGCAGGGTGGTGCAAAATTTTTATTTGATTAACGATTAAATGTTTAATCGTTAATTTAAATTGACGATTGAACTTCGTTTCAATCCTACTTATAGATTAATGATTAATAATTAATTTAATTTCAATCCCTCTCCCTGATTAACGATTAAATCAATTCTCAATCTAATTGATTAATCTAACTAATGATTAATGATTAAAACCGTCATGTTTTGTTCGAGTTTTTCCTTTTTATTTTCTTTATTTTTTCTCATGTTTCTTCTGGTTTTATCCTACTGGGTTCGCAACTAGAGTCCTGTATCTGGTCGGGTACAATTTTACCTGACCCAACACGTGGATTGGCTTGGGAAGGGTTGACTTTAAATATTTTGTGTTTGGTTGTTACTATTTGAGGTCGATCTTGGTTTGACCGATTTTTCAAAAGAAAGTCCTGAATATTTATCAAATGAAACAAACTATATATTTTAATAATATAATTGAGTGTATATAGGCTCGTTTTTATGCAAAAATGATAGAATTGATATTAGAGGTTTAATTGCAGAGAACTTTTCAATAATATATTTTAAATATAAATTAACATTCTTTCACTTCGAGTTTGGGTTGTGTTTACTTCGTGTTCATGTGCCGTTTCAAGTTGACTTTAAGAAGAAATTTTGGGTTCGGGTGCGATGCAGTGTCGCCAGTGGGCTACTTTTTTCAGAATTGAGATTGTTTTATTGGTACCACTTTTTTAAAATGGTATAATTCGCTCTGTGTTCGACTTATTTAATCTGTCATTAAATAAGGCGAATTTGACTTTCTCTGAAAATTGGTGGCAATGAAGAAAACTGAATTAAAACAAGCAGCTCACTCGCAACAGTGGTACGATATGGGCACAATGGAAGAAGTGTGTGAGTAATGATTGAGCTCGAAACCACTGGGGTTATCTGATTAATTAAAAAACCTAATACTGATTGAGTCCGCTGATTGGTGTGCTTTACTTAATTAAAATTACTTTTAAATTTTCCGGTGGAATCTTCTGTGATAATTCCGACAGTTAAAAAAAAAAAAAAAAAAAAAAAAAAAAAAGGATGGGAACTGGGCATTTTTTTACATTTAAACTGTAATAAATATTTTAACCATTCCAGGGGCAAAGTACTTGTGTTTCTAAAATGTTGAAAGCATTGAATCACACAATTGATTTAACAACAAATTTATTTCGAAATAAGTAAAAGCTTTTCTTCACATACAGTGGTGGCCAAAAGTGTGAACATTTTTTAAAAGTTTCATGTTTTTCAACTTTGTGTGCTTGTAGAATATATTAATTTTCACTTAAATACAAACGTTTATAAATCAAATTGAAGGTAATTTAATGTAGAATTTAATAATAAAAACAGTATTACAATATCTGTATTACAAAAAAAGTTATGCTCATTTTAGTAGAACAAACAAACACAAATCGTTTTGAATAAGGACATGTTTTGTAATAAAAGCGTACTAGCCAATCACAAACACTGTTCTGAGGACCAATCAAATGTCTGTAACTATAGTTTAGGTTAGTTGGATGGTAAAAGAGTTATTGTTGTGGAAATATTTTGCGGAATGATGCATACTAGTACAATTAAATAGAGTATTGCTGTTTTTGAATATTTAAAGTCTTTTTTTTTTAAATTAAACTAACTTTAAACAATGTCATCAACAATAAGAACTAATTGGACATCTACAAAAAGAAGCCGAATTGTCATATTGAGAGAAAATGGCCTCTCTTATGCTGAAATTGCAAGACAAGTTGGTGGTTCAGTGACTTGTTCTGGTGTACGAAAGTTCTGTTTACGTTATGAAAAAACGAAATCAGTGGACACAACAGTTCCACATCGCGGTACTTTTATGTTAGCCAAGTGTCAGTGATCGTTAAAATTTTTTAAATCTCGCCAGACTTTTAACATTAACTAATAACGGTACTTTACGGTTAGCCGGGAGCCAGTGATACATGTACATATATAAATATATATGTATCTACATATATATATATACAGTCAGACCTCGTTATATGGTCACCCGTGGGGACCGTTGAAAAGTGACCATATATGCGATAAAAGAAAATTAAAGGTTATTTTTAATCTTAAACATGTTTGTCAACATAAAAAAAATAAAAACATGAAGTTTTTAAAAACAGAAGTGTACATAATATTAATTAATTAGTTTGTTTTAATTTAAGTATGAAACTGAATGGGATAATACATACTACTGTAATAGAAATGAATGCATTACTTACAGAATAGTTAGGAATGTACAGTACGGTGTTTGAAATACTCATTTATGCAGGATTGTCTTTGCTTCGGTTTCGCTGTTGTTAGCACTACCTTTTCAAGATTATTAACCGTTTTAAAATGTTCTTCTGAAGCTTCTGAATGCGCAAAAAAACACCTAACAACGTTCAGTGCCTTGAGAGCTTCTGCCTGAGTTACAGGCTGAATTTCCAATTCACCATCACTCTCTTCCTCGTTGCTTCCGGAAGCATTTGAATTTAACACTTCGGAGACAATTCCAGTAATGGACATTTCAGAAGATGTAGCTAAATCATTACCAATAGTTACGTAATCCATTTCATCAGGTACGGTGCATCCATAATTTTGAAGACGCTTTGTAAGTTCAGATAGAGGCACATCCTCATCTTCGTCGTCCGATAATTCATCATTTTCAGAGGGGCAAAAACCAGAATGTCTAAAACAATTTGAAATGGTTTTCTTTGATACCTTATTCCAAGCTTTGTCTATATAAAACAGCGCATCCAACACGGACACATAAAACTTCTCATTCTGATCAATTGCAGAAATCATGCCATTAAGGAGTAACTTCCGGTTGTTTACCTTAAAATTTTGAATAACCCCCTGATCTAGGGGTTGGAAAACACTAGTGCTGTTTGGAGGTAAGAAAACAAGTTCAATGGAATCTAATTGAGGAATGTTGCAATGGGCAGGGCAGTTGATAACGAAAACGATTTTTCTTTTTTTCTTTGAGAAATATCTATCCATACGTCGGATTGTTTTCTCCCAGATGCTTATTGTGAACCAAGATTTCTGGTTTGCATCGTAGAACACGGGCAAAGATTTTATGTTTTTCATGCAACGGGGTCTCAGAAATTTTCCTATAACCAATGGAGTTAGTTTTTCTGAGCCATCCATATTTGCTGCTAATAAAATGGTTAATCTGTCTTTGCTTCTCTTGCCACCTATATATTTATCGCCTTTAAAAGAAAGAGTTTTATCTGGTAGAGCACGATAGAATAGTCCACATTCATCAGCATTGTAAATATCAGAAGGATTATAACGCTTGAGGACATCACTCAAAACAGATTCTCTCCATTTGTTTAATTCACTATCATTCACATCAGCAGCTTCACCGCATACTTTCTTGAAAGATAAATCTTGTCGGAACATAAATCTTTGAAGCCATCCGTTGCTAGCATTGAAATCGGATTCTCCAAATTCAGCTGCAATTTGTATAGCCTTTTCTTTTAAGATGAAGGAAGATATTGGTATATTTTGAGATCTGGCATTTTTTATCCAAATCACAAGCGTTTGCTCAACCTTGTCGAATGGTGAAGCACGTTCCCGTTTTCTCTTTCCATTTTTGAAATCTACAGTACATGATTTTGATAAAATATTGTTTACAGTTGTCCTTGGAATTCCATGCGTTTTCGCAAAAGCCGCTTTAGATAAATTTGATGTTTGAAAAGATTTTATCAGTTCTTTTTTTTCTTTAAATGACAAATTTTTTCGTTTTGCAGCCATGTTTACTCGCAAGCATAAGCAGTTGAAAGTGAATCCTGAACACAAAAGCAGTGACCAAAAACAGGTGAAACAATTTTAGAATTTTATTGGCGTGAAGGTGACATTTACTCCACACGTGTTCTTTTCCCTAAAGATTAATGAACAAAGTTGGTTGCAATCCCGTTTTCTAAGCAATGAGAATGGCACGTGAAATGCTTTCAGTAGCAAAGTGAAGTGTGTGGGGGTGTGAAAGGAGAACAGTCCTTTTGTAAGGGAGTCCTTGTTCATTTTAAACGCTTTCCTCCTCAATAAATTATATTGACAGCATCCACTCAACTATACTAAAATGGAAATGAAAGCGAACTTTTTCATTGATCGGAAGTATGGCTAATCGTTTCCTGGAAGAAAGATATTTTCACAAGTAAAGTGACCATATAAGCGGGTACAGGTATTCTGAAATGACCATATATGCAGAAACAAAATACACAGAATTCCTATTAAGTCAGCCGGGACTTTTCAAAAGTGACCATATATGCGGGATGACCATATAAACGGGTGACCATATAACGAGGTTTGACTGCATATATATATATATATATATATATATATATATATATATATGTAGCATTTTGACGAAGTTGAGATATTACGATGAATAATATTCGATGAAAAGATGGCAGTCCTTCAACGATATAGCAAGTTGCAGTCGAATTTAGCGAGTATGGCGAAGTAGTAAGGCAATGAAATGAGATCACAGAATTTCTCCAGTAAATCCAGCCAATCTCCAGACAAATAATTTTATTAGAAGACGAACAACACATAAACGATTCCCAAAAGTCTAAAACTTATAGCCCTCGGGCTAACGTTGCTTCACTTCATTGAATTAAGATGTTACTGGGCCAGTTGAATATTCTACGGTCATACAATACCAGACACATATTTGTTTAGCTTCCGAAAACGTCAAAAATCTGCCGCTCCGACCGGCGCAGGCAAGTTTTGATCTCTCCGCGGAAACATACACAGAATTACGTCACGAGCGCTCAACCCAATGAGTGAGAAGCTAGCTCCAGCCCAACGAATGAGGCTAGAGGGCGAGGCTAAAACATTAAAGAATCCCTTAGTTTGGTGCGGACCAATTTAGAAGTTAAAATCCCAAGCGCGCGAAAGAGTCAGAGCAATAATAATAATAATAATAAAAAGAAAATGGCTTTTAAAAACATTCGAAATGAGAACGCGTCTCAGAATTTTATAGATTGGGGAACTGATAAAAGTTACGAATGATCTTAAATTTTAGATTAAGATTTGGAATAAAATAATTATTAATATACGGATATTTACTTTTAAAAGGACTTTAAATAGGAATACATATTATTAAGAATTAAGGAAATACTGACTATGACAGAAGTTAGATTAAATTTAAAAGATTAATGCGAATAAAATGGAAGGATACGAAGGAAATAAATTTTTATATAACATATATATATATATATATATATCATCATCATCATCATCATCATCAACCGTTTTCAATCCACTGCTGGATGTAGGTCTCCCCCAGATTTTTCCATTGTTGCCTGTCTAGTGCTTTAGTCATCCAATTAACACCGGCCACTTTTCTGATTTCGTCACTCCATCTTACTTGAGGTCGTCTTCTTGGTCGTTTTACATCTCTGGGATACCACTGTAGGGTGTTTGTGCTCCATCTATTGTCTTGTCTTCTTGCAATGTGCCCAGCCCATTTCCATTTTAGCCATTTAATTCTCTCGATAATGTCAAAAACTTTCATCTGACTTCTTATCCACGTTATTCTCTTTCGGTCTCTTCTGGTTATGCCTAGCATACATCTTTCCATACTTCGCTGTGTTGTTTGTAATCTTTGTACCATCCGTTTTGTTAGTGTCCAAGTTTCTGCTCCATAAGTTAGTGCAGGCAAAACACATTGGTTAAACACCTTTCTTTTCAAACAAAGAGGCATGTTACTTTTCAGAATAATATTGTTCTTCCCAAATATATATATATATTCATACATATATATATATATTCATACATATATGTGTATATATACAGTGGTGACCAAAAGTGTGGACATTTTTTGAAAGTTTCATGTTTTTCAACTTTGTGTGCTTGTAGAATATATTAATTTTCACTTAAATACAAACGTTTATATATCAAATTGAAGGTAATTTAATGTAGAATTTAATAATAAAAACATTATTACAATATCTGTATTACAAGGTTATGCGACTAATAGTAAGATCTATCTTAAATTTGCATTTTTTAAAGTGTTACTTACACAATCAATACTTAATAGGATAACCCTTATTTTTTAAGACAGCTTCACAGCGTCTTTTCATCGAATGAACGAGTGTTTGGAGTTCATCTTTCGTAATCACATGGTGCCAAGAATCAATTATAGCTTCAATAAGTTGTCTTTTAATGGATGGACGTTTTTTTCGTACAAGAATTTTCAAACGTTGCCACAAATTTTCAATTGGATTGAGATCAGGGCTGTTTCCTGGCCATGGTCATATATCTATGCCTTTATTTTGAAACCATGCTTTGCAGACTTTTGCTGTGTGACATGGAGCTGAATCCTGCTGAAAAATAAATGGTGCGTTGTTGGATAAGAGATCCCTGATGGAAGGTATCAATTTTGGTTCCAGGACAGTTTCGATGTATTTTTTGGCATTCAGGATGCCATCAATCACTTGAATTCGGCCCACACCATCTGCAGACATATATGCCCAAATCATGATATTTGTTGGGTTTTTTGTAGTTGCTTCAATGCAATCAGGATGAAGTTCTTCTCCTACTCTACGTCTCACGTATTTTCTACCATCACTACCAAAGAGCGATATTTTACTCTCATCGCTCCAGATTACTTGCTTCCATTGATTTTCTGACCATTTAATGTGTTATTTTGCCCACTTAACTCGTTTTTCGCGTTGCTTTTGATTTAAATATGGTTTTTCCTTGGAATTCTAGCTTGTAGGCCAAATCCTGATAACCTTCTTCTTATTGTTCTTGAACTTACTGCAATACCCGCTGCATTCATTTCACATCTAATGGCATCTGATGAAATTTTTCTATCTTGAAGGCATAGCCGTTTAATTTTTCTATCGGCAGTAGCACTTGTGCATTTTTTTCGGCCTGATTTGGCCTTATTTTCCACTGATTTCGTTTTTTCATAACGTAAACAGAACTTTCGTACACCAGAACAAGTCACTGAACCACCAACTTGTCTTGCAATTTCAGCATAAGAGAGGCCATTTTCTCTCAATATGACAATTCGGCTTCTTTTTGTAGATGTCCAATTAGTTCTTCTTGTTGATGACATTGCTTAAAATTAGTTTAATTAAAAAAAGGACTTTAAATATTCAAAAACAGCAATACTCTATTTAATTGTACTAGTATGCATCATTCCGCAAAATATTTCCACAACAATAACTCTTTTACCATCCAACTAACCTAAACTATAGTTACAGACATTTGATTGGTCCTCAGAACAGTGTTTGTGATTGGCCAGTACGCTTTTATTACAAAACATGTCCGTATTCAAATTTATTTGTGTTTGTTTGTTCTACTAAAATGAGCATAACTTTTTTTGTAATACAGATATTGTAATACTGTTGTTATTATTAAATTCTACATTAAATTACCTTCAATTTGATATATAAATGTTTGTACTTAAGTGAAAATTAATATATTGTACAAGAGTACAAGCACACAAAGTTGAAAAACATGAAACTTTCAAAAAATGTCCAAACTTTTGGCCACCACTGTATATTATAAAAGTAAAATTTTATTCTCCAAAATTCCGGTTTTGGGGGTTTGGGAATTAAAAATAAGTGGGATATATTTCATTCCACTGCCCTTCAAAGGGTTTAAAAAATCATTGTTGAAGCTTTAATTTGGAAAAAATTTCATCTCAAAACTTGATGGCTTGAAAGTACTGTCAAAATGACGACTTGTGCCGCGTTCTTCTCATATCATATCAAGATATCACGAAGCAGATTGAAATATTTGCAATGTACTAGCTAAGAGAGATCGCACACTAAAGTTTCATGCCGTAACTCGAAAACGTGATACTACGGTTAAAATAATGAATTGGCTCGCCATTCTAATAATATCGTACCAAGATATCAGGAGACAGATTGAAAAAATTGTATTGTACAAGTCAAGATAGATGATATGTTAAAGAATCTTGTCGTAAATCGGTGACATAAAAGCTCCATCAAAATCGTCTATTGGTACAAAATCTCTACTCATATCGTACCAAAATACCCAGGCATATAACTCATTTTTTCATCTATTAATAATAACTTTGTCTTATATCACAATTTCATCTCGTAAGTCGAAGACGTAGTCATTTTTGTCGCCTCTGTCCGCTCTACCACAATTGGTTCTTACAACACAGAGAAAACATTATTTAAATATTAGAGGATTAATAATTAAATACTAAATATTGATTGATAATGAAAAAATAATAAATAACAAAAACTTTTTAAAATTTCTGTTTTTGATATTGCCCATCGTTCCATATTTTAGGAGGAGTAACAATGAAATAAAAACGAACAGGCAGATTTTAATAAAACTAACTTTATAGCAAATAAAGCTAGCCTGAAAAAATATGCCTGAAAATATGCCTGAAAAAAAACAAAATAAATTTTGATCATTAAAAATCATCTTAAATCTCTTCTTAAGTAAATTGAAATTATTAAATGCATTAGTATGACTGGAAAATATCTTTTCACATTCTCTTATTAAATTAATTTTTTCTTTTTTTTCACTATAAAGTTAGGTTTAAACGTTACTATGTTAAAAATCAAAATTTGAATCTGCATTGATATAATTAACATATGTGATATGCGGTACTATATATTCCTTATATTTTAACTGTGTTTCATAAGAAATATTCATTTTACAATGCAAGCAAAATTTCAGAATTTAATTGGATATAAACTAGGTGATTAATATTTGATTTAACCAAGTTAGATTTTTAAGAAAGAAATTATATTAAGCTGAAGCTTTTAAAAGTTGATCTTGAAATAAATCAATACACCCTGAATTTTTCTTAGTTTAAAAATATGCTTATATGCATTTTATATTATTTTACAACTTTATTATTATGTTATATAATATTTTCTCCAACAGAAAGATATTTGTTTATATTAATTGTCCATAGATGGTGCTAAAATATCCTTATATACATTTTATATTATTTTACAACTGTATTAATATTTTATATAAAATATATTTTTCAACAAAAACTTCCTTAGTTTATATTTATCGCCAATAGATGGCGCCAGAACTGCGCCGAAATGTAAAATACTGAAGGATCATCGCAAAGCCTCTCTATGAAAGCTATCTATCATCGCTATTTCTGAAAAAAGTGCTTACAGAACAAAAAAATTGCTCACAGAAATAAATTAAAGAAATCCTTTAAATTATTTAAAGACTTTAATATGCTTTTACAAATATTTTAAGAGCATAATCGGATATTTTAATGAAACGTTCAAAGAGTCATTCATTTTTTTTCTAGATATGGGATTTGTGTTTTTGAATGGCAACATTATTCGTTTGTTTACATCAGGTAATCGGATGTTTAATCTGTTATTTTTAATTTAAAACTTAAAACATTATAACTGGATATGATATACATGTTTTATACGAAAATGTGCTGAACAGACATTATTTCAAGTGGAAGAAATTATCATTTAGTGGTCATGTGTTAGCATATGTTTTTCAGTAAGCCTAACATGGCGTTTAACTACGGTCGACTCGCAGACCAGAGTGGTCCAGCCCGGATTGGTTACAGACACTTTCTCGCCTTTGGATTTTATTATAAGTAAGATGTTAAAAAAAATTCTCGGAACGAGAGTTATTGTTGTTATTAATGGTATAATCAAGTAAAGGTGAAAATAAGGAATTTTGCTTATTGGCCACTGGCCGGTAGGTTGATTTTTTTTAGTAGCCAGTGAGTGGCGAGTGAGAATAATTTCTTTAGTATCCAGTAAATACATTTATGTCAGTGAATGTTTAATCTAAAATATATGTAATTAGTTTTCAATAAAGTAATTTGTGTACTAAATAAAAATATTTTAATTTATATTGCTTTGAATAAACTTGAAATACTAATTTCCAATCTATTTTAAGTTTTAAAATACGTTAACAGCAAAGTTATACACAACATGCTTATGTAGTTAACTACATAAGTCTCACTAAGCTTAGGTACTTGTGTAGCTAACTGCATAAGTACCTTTTCAAAAAAATTATTTGTCTAGAATTAAGATCTGACAAAAATAAAATAGGTATGTTTATACACTAAGAAATAACCCACAACATGATATACATTACACGTGCACAACCTCTAGCCAGCGAACCAAAAGTGGCTAACATCTTCAGAAATTCAGAAAATGTGTATTTCGTCAATTATTCCAGAAAAAATTGCAAATTTCGTCAGTCTGGAGCGTAAAAATCATCAATTTTCACCATTCGGGAGCGTAAAAATCATGAATTTCCATCATCCAGGAGCGTAAAAATCACAAATTTCGGCGATCGGGTGCAGAAAAATTGCGAAGTTCGTCGATTGGACCCGAAAAAATCAAAAATTTCAGCGATCGGGCGCGGAAAAATCATAAATTTGGGCGATCGGGTGAAAAAAAATCATGAATTTCGGCGATTGGGTGCGGAAAAATTATGAATTTCGGTGATTGGGGGCGGAAAAATTATGAATTTTGGCGATCGGATGCGGAAAAATCATGAATTTCATCGATCGGACGAGGAAAAATTACAAAGTTAGTCAATCGGACGCGAAAAATCAAGAATTTCGGCGATCGGACGCAGAAAAATCATAAATTTTAGCGATTGTGTGCGGAAAAATCATAAATTTTGGCGATTGGGTTCGGAAAAATCTCGAATTTCGCCGATCTGAAGCGGAAAAATCACGAAGTTCGTCGATCGGACGCGAAAAAATCAAGAATTTCGGCGATAGGGCGCAGAAAAATCCTGAATTTTGGCAATTAGGAGCGGAAAAATCATGAATTTTAGGGAAAATTGGAAATAGGAAAATACTGCATTTGACCGGTTCTTTCCATATTTTTAATCGCCTGTTTTTCAAGTTTAATCCACGAGTGGCGACTGGCGAGTGCTTATTTTCACCTTTATAGTCAAGTATTATTAAAACCACTTTTACTTATCCTAGTAGTAAAAATCATTACATTACATTTTTTATCGGGCTTTAAACCTGATTTTTCGTCTCCCTAAAATCTAGTAAATTATAATAATAATAATTATTATTATTATATTTGAAAATGCAATTTTTCATACAGATATCATATATTCATATAGCTTCAATATAGGTGGACAAATAACAATTCCAAATTTTTAACATTATAAATTAAAAATTGATATGCTCTAAGCCAGTGACGGCGAATTATGGCACGCGTGCCATAAGTGGTACGCCAAAGAGTATTTTCAAACCCCGTTGATTAAGCTTCTGAATCAGAATAGAATGAAATTAAACAAAACACACGAATTTAAAAAAGTTGAACTTGTCTATTTTTTCAATTTTTCTTTCAAATTGAAATGCAACTTATTGAATTCCGATCTTTTTCATTTATGAGCTCAATAATCTATCGAATTAAGAGAAGATTTCGAGAATATCGAAAAAACGGATCATCAGCATTTAAGAAAGAATGTAGCAGAATGATGTTAAAAGTGCAGAATTTTCATTTCGCTTTTCTTTTCGTTTTCTTCTGTTCTTTTCTTTTCCTTTTTTTTTCTTTTTTTTTTACGAATGAAAGTTTTGTGAGATTTAAAAAGTGAATATTTTTTTAATAAATGAGTACAGTAAAACTCCGGTTTTCCGAAAAGCATGGGACCAAAGGATTTTAGGTTAACCGGGATTTCATAGAAATTTTCGGATAACCGGGAGGCCTCCTATATTTATTCTACCAGATGACACTACTCACCCCTCTCACTCCCGCACACTCAGGTAACGCGTTCATGCCTGTAGTGTAGATGCAGCTAGAGCTCCTCTTAGATGCAGTAACAGTAACAGCAAGAGTCCGTATTCTATACGATTTCCTCTTTCTGTTTACACGTGTTTTAATTTCCTCCAAACTTTATTTATGATGAGTAATACTTTAACCTTTTGATTACATGGTTGGGGCATATGTCGTTCCAAAGACTATTTATTTATTCTATTCTCGCCATTTTTTCAATACCAGTACCTGCCCTACACTTATACCAAGATAATTTAATGAGAAATCTACCACAAAGAAGTTATTTTGTAAATTGTAGTACGAGTGAATATAAAAATAGTCGCCAGTCCAAGCCCGTAATCAAAAGGTTAAAGCGCAAACGGGCTCTTATAAGCATCTCAACGCGTTGAAAAGAGTTGATAATGGCACTTCAATATAATGAAGTGCAGGAAAATGCAACCACAGCATTAGATGTGTTGTTGTTTAAAAGGTAGTGTGATAAGGCAGCATTAAAGCAATACAAAGTTGAAAAACAAAACGCAGCTTATTTTGTAAGAAAAAATGAAGTGTTGTATGTGTCTATGCAATAAAATGCAAATGTCCAAATTACGTTAATTGACTCTAATTATTTCATAAACAACATGCTTGTATAAAAATAAAATTTTTCTTAAAATAAATGAATAAATAAATAAAATAAAAATAAAATAAAAAAAAACTTTAAGGTGTTTTGGTTAAGCCAATTTTCGGATAACCGAGATTCGGATAATCGGGGTTCTATTGTATCTGGAAAACTAAAACAGAAATTTATATAATTATAATGTAATTTGAAAAGCTAAGTTGGTTATGTGTATTTTCTTTCGAAAATTGTGTAAATAATAAGTTTTTGTGTCGAATTTTATTCTACGAGGGTGGTTTGATAAGTTCTCGGCCTGATATTGAAAGCACAAGTTTTTTGACATAATTTCATATTATTTTTCAATATAGTTCTCTTGCAACTCGATACATTTAAGACCTACTCTTGCGTGCGAATTCTTTAGTCCAGCCCTGTACGAAAATGGTTCGAAAAGTTATCGGCTTGAAAAAAAAAATGCCAAATTTTTGACAATATTTCATTTTATTTTCCAACTTGCAACACAATACATTTCAGAACACTCTTGAGAAATGTTCATTTTTTGGCGTTTATGGGCGACGTTCAACAAACGCGGCACGCATCGAGCGGAAAGCTTTTTCATACTCAAAAAATCGTGTAAAATTTACTGGACACGGTCTTTCGAGATGTTTGCGATGTAAAAAAGTTCCCGTATCTTCAATCGGCGATTATTCAATACGGTATTGTGAATTTTTAGACGATTTCTTCGATCGTATCGGTTTTTGAGCGTTCCGAGTGTTCATCATCGTGAATGGATTTCGTACAATGTTTAAATTCAGCAGCCCACTTATCGTCGAATACGAAGAACAAGAATTCTGTAAGGTGGAATGTAACCGTTTTTGTATGTCCGTGGGGGTTAAACCATTTTTAACAAAGTATTTTATGACAGCTCGAACTTAATTTGTTTTCATTTTTAGAAAATGTCAAAACTTATTTATTTTTCTTTATCGCCAAGAAATAACCAATACACTCATGCGTCTGAAACTCGGCAGCATGTCATCTAAAGGATCATGCTTTACAAACAACATTGTCATTTGGTCATACTTGTTCCATCTCTGTGATAGGCCGAGAACATATCAAACTACCCTCCTAAACATTTATTAGAATTAGAAGTATTAAAATCATTAATTTATCGAAGAAGTGGCGCCTGTTTCTATTTTTAAAATACATAAATATAATAAGGCTTTTCTATCAATGTTTCACTTACGCAAAATTAAGTAAAGAAAATTTCTTCAAAATTATTAAGTTATCCGGAATATGACGGAATAATCACTTAATATTTATGCATTAATATGTAAAAATGTGTAAAAAAATTTTAGTGATTTTCAATGACAATACTACAGTGTCTAGAAGTAAATTTCTAGACACTGCAACAATTACTGTTTCTTCTAAATTTCAATTCTGCACCTCCAGTGGCGCAACCAAAGTGTGAATTAAGAGTCACTGAATATCACTTTTTCCAAAGAGTTCTGCTTCACTTTATTTAATCGAGAAAAGTCGGTAATTAAATAAGACAAATTTTACTATACTAAAACAGTGGTATTTGGATCCTCTGAACCACCATACTGGCTAAACTACTGGTAAATGTTTTAGATGATCTGTCAGGTTTTCCCTGACAGCTGTAGGCTTAAAAACTACTGTTATGGGATATTATCTTATTGTGTGCGTATTTACTGTGGACTGTAAAGTTTTTCCTAACTGAAATCTTAATCCGAATAGGGGAGCGACCTGATATGTGTTGAAAGAATGTTTAGTATAGTGAAAGAAGTTTTTATTTTGTGATTGTAAGTGCATAGATAAGACAGATTTCACCCATTCACTAAGATGAAAGATCCATCATAGGGGATTACGAGCTGTCAAGCAACCCTTGCAAAGAGGGGAGCAGCCCCGTTTACGAAGTGTTCTCTGGTGGGGACCGGAGAGTGAGTTTAGTTTGAACGTGGGAGTGAAGCGTGTTGGTTGTTTTGAAAGGAAACTCTGAGACATGTGTATCGAGAGAGATCTCTTGGAGTGAAGAGATAAAGTGTTGATGAGATTAGGAGTAATCTCTGATTTGAGTTAATTAACGTAGCTTAGCAGTACACAGAAAGTATTTTCTGTATTTTTATTTAATGTTGAACCGGATAAGCTATATCCGAGTTTGTAAGTGTAAATAGTGTAAATAAAGCGTTAGTTTAAGTTTAATTGAAAGTGTTCGTCTTTTTCCCAACATACCTCTCATAACGTGACCGATATCACGTAGTCATATCGGTGGTGGCAGCATATAAAAAATACCGGATTAATCTTCGAAGTTGGGTGGACTTAGAGGGAATCCGACAAATGGTGGCAGTGACGGGATAGAATCACCGAAGACCAGTGCCAGCTAGCCGTGTTACAGAGGGTTTACGCCGGATCGTCCAGCGGAAGTGTTCGTGCCCTATCGTCGTAGACCAGTACCAGCTAGCCGTGTTACAGAGGGTTTACGCCGGATCGTCTAGCGGAAGTGTTCGTGCCCTATCGTCGTAGACCAGTGCCAGCTATCCGTGTTACAGAGTGCTTATGCCGGATCGTCCAGCGGAAGTGTTTGTGCTGTGTGTAGTATTAGTTCTAGTGTTTGGGTGTAGTGTTTGTGTTTATAGTGATTCACGTTACAGTGATTTTTGCCAGAGAGTGGAATATTTACCCGGGTTAAAAGTGAGCTGAGAATCGCCTCAGCGGATAAAGTATGAGGTAAGGTGTTTTGATAATTTTACTCTACGGACATTCTCGAACCTACTGTTTTTTTGTGTAATTGATGGTAATTTAAGTTAAGGTTGTGGGTAATTTATTATAATTTATGTGCAATATAATAATTGGGCTAAATCAAATGAGATATTTACAGCCATTTTACACTATTGTTTTAAGAAAAGGATCTAATATTGTTTACTAGAATTGATTTTCTAATTTTTTTTAAACGGATAAGATTAATGATTAAAATTAATGCATTGTGTTAATAGTTGGAAGGAATAATTGAAATTTCTTAAAGTTAAATTATTATTAAAGTAATATTTAAATTAAGTGATATTGTTTTAAGGTTGAAATATTGATATTAAATGAGAAAGGCAAATTTGTGTAGAATTTAAATTAAATTGAAATAACCTTCAAGGAATAATTTAAGGCCCAAAGAAAAAAAAAGTGCTGTGATTTTACCCTTTAAGGTGAGAACTAATTTTGGAAATTGAAATATTGTATTGAGATTAAATTTAGGAATTCATGTGTATTTTATGCAAATTTTTGTTAGGTGGATATCTCTATTTAGTGATTGGCATCAGTGTTTTTATTCAACTTGCAACGTATCAGTATTATTGTGTAAATTGTATTTTATTATTTAATTGTATAAATTTAAATCTGTATTGCATAGTAATCAAATTGAAATCATTTTACTTTGTTATTGAAAGCAAATTGTGGGGTACCATATTGTTAAAGGAAATTTATCAATTTATTATTACTTATTTGAAATATGTTAAATAGCGTATAATATGTGGAGGTAACTTATGAAGGTAGGATTTGAGGAAGTATTAATTTGATATTGTGCTTAAGTATTATTGTAGGGTGGTAATAATTGTCGGTAGAAGGTATGGCTTTCTTACTAAAAATAAAAAGGGTGGATCTTCAGGCGATATGTGAAGAATTAGGGATTGAAGTCTCGGAAGATGATACCAGGTTTAAGCTTAAGAAAAAGATAGTGGAGAGCGACGAATATGAAGTTATGGAATTATCTAGCACTATTGTTACGGAGCGGTTAGAAAAGTTAGAAAGGGAGGAAAAGTTACAACGCGAAAAGTTAGAAAGGGAGGAAAAGTTACAACGAGAAAAGTTAGATAGAGAAGAAAGGTCTGAAAAATTGAGATTGGAACATGAGTTAGAGTTGGAAAGGCTAAAAATTCAAAGTTCGGCAAATAACTCTAATGGGAGTAGAGAATCTAATCATGAGAGTAGCCTAGAGAAATTGATTAAAAGTGTTAAAACTTTGTCTATCAAAGTTCCAGAAGGGACTGAGGGATGGAATCTATTTTTTAACAGTTTAGAACGAGCATTCCAAACAAAAAATGTACCGGAAACCCAGCAGGCTGAAATTCTATTAAATATGTTAGGAGATAAGGCCGATAATTTGTTAATTTATACTACTAGGGAACAAATTGAGAGTTATGAGAAATTAAAGGAATTAGTTCTAAGGGAACACGAGCCGACACCGAAGGCGTGTTTGGAAAATTTTAAGAAGGCTAGAAGGAATCAAAATGAAACTCATGTATTATATGTATCGCGTTTAATAGCAACGTGGGAAAATTACTGTAAGATTAGAGGTGCAGATACGTATGAGAAGGTTAGTCAGTTAATTGTCACGGATAAGTTGTTAAATACTTTAGATGAAGAAACCGCGACGCATATTGGATTAACTCAGCAGAATAATTGGTTAGAAGTTTCTAAAATCGCTAAGGAATGTGATAATTTCTTCGATGCTAAACAAAAATCTTATGCAGTAACTTATAAGGGTTATAAAGGTAAAGAAAGGTATGTAAATAATGAAAATTCTAGAAGGGAAAAAGATGATGGATTTAGTAGTAATTGGAGACAAAATGGGAATAATGAAGTTAGTCCATTTTCGGGTAGAAAACCGGAATATAAGAAACCTAATGATGCGACGCCTACCTGTTTCAAGTGTGGTTTAAGGGGCCATTACCAACGATTTTGTACGAAAGGAAATAATGAAGGGAATAGGCAGGTTAATAACCGACAAGAATCAAGGGCTAGTATAAATAACGTCTCAGTGCGAGGAATTAAAGAATTACCAAGGGGAGCGATTATGGCAAGAATCGGAGCAAAAGGGGATTGGAGAACTAAAGTTATTGGAGAGAAGTTAAATAAACTCGAGAAAATGGAAGTTAGTGTAATTGGGAAAATAGCAAAAGGATTAGTGGATTCGGGTTGCGAAATAAGTCCCGTTCATAAAGATTTAGTACCGGCAGAAAAACTAAGAGGGGCTGGTAGCATTTATTTACAAGGGTTATTTGGTAAGGCAGTGAAATCGCCATTAATTCAGTTACCTTTAGCTATTCCAAAACGCGGTCAAATTAATGTAATCCATCAGGATGTACTTTGAGCGATAATTGATAATAGTAAGAAACAGGTAATTTTACATCCTGATGTGGCTAATGAATTGTCAGGGTTAAACCACGAGAAATCATTAAGAGAATCGGTAGAAAGGGAATTTAAGGAAGGTAGTAGGGATAAAGTGAAGGAAGGGGAAAGGATTAGAAATGATAACAATTGGGACTTAAAACGGCCTATAGAGGCGCTGATTGCAGCCATCGGTACAGGAGAATTGGCCCTTTAACTAATGCTAAAGTGCCATTGAAACCATTATATACTGTAAACGCGTTTAAAAGTGTTAGACATTCAAATTCGGATAATTTTTACTTTGACATATAAACACAGAACACAAATAGCACATGAAATCTGAAATTGTACATAAAAATAATCATTATGAACAAAGTAAAAATGCATGTAACGCAATGGTATTGCAAGGGATTTTCCTGAAGGGAGCAGTTATATCTTTTTTCCACCAGATGGCGTATTCGAGCGCTTGAATTCCCAATAACCGTTATGTCGTAGAAACGAGATCGGTAAATTTACAAAGTCATGAGAAGGAAAAAGCCGAGGTAGAGAAAAGTAAGATTGATCAAGTTACGGAAAGTAGTTCAAATGTATTTCAGAAATCCCAAATGAATTGTAAAGATTTAGAGAAAGCTTGGGAATTGGCTGAAAATGATAGAGGGTCCTACTATATTGTGAATGGGTTATTGTATCACAAAGAGAAATTAGTAGGTGAAACTGTAGCTCAATTAGTAATACCTAAAATCAGGAGGGAGGAAATTCTAAAATTAGCGCATACTTCCTTATATGGAAAACATCACGCGGTTATGAAAACGTTAAAAAGAATCAAGCATTCATTTTATTGGAAAGACATGGCTGAGGAAGCTAAAACATTTTGTGAATCGTGTGTAGAATGTCGGTTAACGAGAGAAATGAATGGGAGTGATAGGGAGAAAGAGAAAATATTTCGACATTCATTCATAGTTGAGTTAGTGGACGGGAGTAAGAAACTGGTGTATCAAAATGAAATGAGGGAATTTATGGCTAAAAATAAAGTAGTTGATATTGTCTTTGATAGTGACGGGCAGCTTGAAGACCGTGGGAAAACTCTTTTGTTAGATAGAGAACAACCGGAAATTAAAGGCATATAGGGATTTGAAATAAAAGGGCTAACCAATATTCAAGTTGGAGATATGAAATCAGTCTTAAGGAAAAATAAGGACTTATGTATGGGTCCTATACAACTGGTAGAAACGGATAAAAATCGGATTGGTCGTAAACCAAAGAGGGTGAAGATAAAACAAAAATTGTACAATGTTCTTATCACGTACAAAGAGGACTTGGACAGACAAGTACCTGACTGGTTAGAGGAAAATTTAGTTAAGACATCCGAAGCAGAAGTTAGCCATTCAAGCGGGTGTACTGTGAAAAGGGCTGAACCTATTAGGTTAACTAGGAAGGACTGGAAGGAAAAAGCAGTACCGTCTCCAGCAATATCAACTTAAGGACTGACATTGAAATGACGTAATACTAGTGTAACTTTATATTTTTGTGTATTTAAAATTGTATTGCATCCTGTGTTTATAAAAGTGTATTAGTATATTGTGTATTTTTTTTATATATAGTTATCACATTAGTATATGGTTCATTTGAGATGTCAGTAGGTAATTTTGAAACACCTTGAAATGTGTATGTAATTATAGTAATGAAGAAACCTACCAAGGAACTGTTGAATTCTTCTCAGATATTACATAGTTTTGAGGAAAATTACCCCAAAAAGGCATATTTTCCGCTAAGGTGGGGGGTGTCAGGTTTTCCCTGACAGCTGCAGGCTTAAAAACTATTGTTATGGGATATTATCTTATTGTGTGCGTATTTACTGTGTACTGTAAAGCTTTTCCTAACTGAAATCTTAATCCGAATAGGGGAGCGACCTGATCTGTGTTGAAAGAATGTTTAGTATAGTGAAAGAAGTTTTTATTTTGTGATTGTAAGTGCATAGATAAGACAGATTTCACCCATTCATTAAGATAAAGATCCATCATAGGGGATTACGAGCTGTCAAGCAACCCTTGCAAAGAGGGGAGCAGCCCCGTTTACGAAGGGTTCTCTGGTGGGGACCAGAGAGTGAGTTTAGTTTGAACGTGAGAGTGAAGCGTGTTGGTTGTTCAGAGAGGGACTCTGAGACACGTGTATCGAGAGAGATCTCTTGGAGTGAAGAGATAAAGTGTTGGTGAGATTAGGAGTTATCTCTGATCTTAGTTAATTAACGTAGCTTAGCAGTACACAGAAAGTATTTTCTGTATTTTTATTTAATGTTGAATCGGATAAGCTATATCCGAGTTTGTAAGTGTAAATAGTGTAAATAAAGTGTTAGTTTAAGTTTAATTGAAAGAGTTCTTCTTTTTCCCAACATACCTCTCATAACGTGACCGATATCATGTAGTCATATCGGTGGTGGCAGCATATAAAAAATACCGGATTATTCTTCGAAGTTGTATGGACTTAGAGGGAATCCGACATGATCATTACCTTCCTTTAATAAGGGCCTAAGGGCCTATGGGCCAAAATTTTCTGGTTGTAGCTTTATCCTCTTTTTGTTTCTATGAGCAATCCGTTTAAATTGTGCATCTGAAACATATTGTCTTTATTACTCTACTCCTTTTTTATACCTAAACCCCGCCTATCGCCCGCGTGATAAGTTTCAGTTGTAAAGTAAACATCAATGCAGAAATTTAGCAATATAATGTTTTTCAGATTTCTGTCTCCAGTTCTTGTTAAACAGCGGTGTAAAATGTATTAAGTTTAATCACTGAAAAGTATTTCAAAAAGTAATACCCATATATTGTAATATATGAAATTTACTTTAATTTGAGGGACACACTGTATCTGTATAAGGATACAAGCTAATTTGCGGAGCACATTAGATACTACAATTTAACTTATCTCGAAAACTCATAATATCATAGAATAGACATTTTAAACAAACGCTCAAAGGCCAAAATGTATATATGAATACTTCTATTTGTTCTTGTATAAGATCCACGCACCTCATATCATATGCCTAAATATCGATGATATGAAATTATGTGACGTTGTCTACTCCAAAAAATTCCGATCGTAGACCATAACCATATAAGCAAAGAAAAAACAATGTTTAGGGCGGAGTATCTTCATGCATGGAATACAGAATTGTGTAGCCCCGCCATTAAAAATTTCGCCGTTTATTTACTTTCTATGCATTTTTACTCATATATTTGTACATGTTACAGTTAAAGCGTGGAATCCGTTATTTCAGAAAATACCTAGTTATTTCACGAAATATCTGACCAAGTCGTTAAAGTGTGTTAAATTACTGGACTCCACGATTTAGCTAGTTATTTTATACAGTGATGATTGCCTAGTCGTTGAAGTATTACAGGCGGCACGCGAAAGCTGTTTAAACCGATTATAGCTGGTTTTAGTCGGTTTTGAACTGGTTATGACTGGTTTGCTGTTAGTGTGTATTCTGCATTTCTTAGACCTCTTAGTCCGTTTCTGACTGTCATTCAGAGTCCATGTTTTGTCGATATGTATATTGAATTTTCATAAATTTGTAAACGGTATATTTATATTAGCATTTTTAACTTTGGATTATTAACAAAGACTTTTGCAATCTTTTTTTTTTTTTTTTTAACGATTTCTAAACGAAAACTGTGCTGTACTTACTCGTGAAATGTTATTAAATTTGACAGCAGAAGTAAAATATGCTAAAATAGCATAGAAAAAATACCATGTGACTATTGGTTACTCCAGCATTACGTTGTCTTTGAAGATCAGGGGTAGAAAAGTTAATTGTGTCCCAGTAACAGATGTAAAACCTAATGTCATATTTTATTGCTCAGGTGATATGCTGTTCGATATTTTATATGAAACGCATATATCTATTCGACATGGTAGTATAGACCGTATGATAAAAGAACTGAATCGTGGATATAAAACATTACTGAGAATGGCATAAACCTTTTTTTGAGTGTTTGTGAACCTTGTCAACAAATAAGAGAATATGGGAAAGAAAGGCATTGTTGTTAAACCCATGGTGTTTTCGCATCTCAGTACATGATGTCAAGCAGAGATTTCTAGTCTCAACCTGATGGAAACTGTAAATTTATTTTAGTTTCCCAAGACAATTTGACGAAGTTTGTGATTGTAAGACCTCTTGAAATAGACAAAACAGAATAAGTTGCCACGCAGTTGCCATATATTTTTTTAATTTTTGGTGCTCCATGTATTCTACATTACGACAATGGCAGGGAATTTTACAACAAAATTACGGGCGACATGAAAAAAAAACTTGACCGGAAATTAAGATCGTACACGATAAACCCAAACTTAGTCCGACTCAAGGTAGAGTTGAGGAGGCCCACAAAGTCATCGAAAATATGTGGACAACTTGGATGGAAGAGAACTAATCTATTTCATGTGGTCACGGACTTAAATTTATCCAATTAATGAAAAACAGAGCACATTATTCTGGTATAAAGAGAACGCCTTATGAGGGTATGTTTGAATGTGCTCCTAGAGTAGGACTGTCTACAACTCATATTCCAACAGAAGTGTTTGATTCAGTAGAGGATGGACAGCAATTTTAAAATGCTTTAACTGCTCTGACTGTATGCTCTGAACGTGATAATGACGCCCTTTTTACAAAAGAAACAAACTGTAAAAGTGTCCTTTGAGCGTCCTGATAATGCCGTTTCAATCGAAGATCACCTTATCTTTAACCTTATCTTTCGGAATCTTTTCTTAATCACCTTATCTTTGGGAAGATTTTTTTTAGCAAGTCGGTTATTGTTACAGCGTAGATTATTAGCGCTCTTTCAGCTTATGGCCGACTTCGACTTTACAATAATTCCTGTAACTTTAATATAACAACAACAAAAAAAAAGTTTAAATTAAAGTGTAATTACTGCCTAAAGTGATAAAAACATAACACAAAAGGCTTAAAAATACCTTTTACTATAGATGACATATGTTTCATTCGCTCAAATTGCGACTTCTTCAGATCAAAATGATAAATAAAATAATAGTTACCTAAAATTTGGCACTCGGTGTTTTACAAATTAAAACAACAATAATAGTTTTCACGTTTTATAGTTTGACCAATTTAAGCACCGGCTTCCATTGGACATGTGACCTCGTGATTTATGTTTATCATTTTCAAAAACTTCGCGAGAATGTTTTATTTATCATTTTGATATGAAGAAGTCGCCGTTTGAGCGCATGAAATATATGTCATCTATAGTAAAAGATATTTTTAACCCCTTTGTGTTATGTTTTTATCACTTTAAGCAGTAATGATTCTTTAATTTAAAGTTAACAAGTGATTTTATTATATTGTTTGAAGGGGAAAAAGTTAACTAAATAACATATATTTAAATAGTGAGAAATAAGAAAAGTTATCAGCGATAAAATATGCAAGTGGTTCTTCACATTCTGATGGATCTTATAATTCAGCTATAAATCATCTTTAAGAAAGGTTCTACTACCAAATGCCTGTTTACCATTATGATTAATAATATGAAAGTAGGTTCGTGATTTATGATTCAACAAATTTTCTGAGATTGCTAAAATTGTAATATATATCAGATGTTCGTCTCCATCGATCTTCAACGGTTGCTTCTCCGTGACTTTATATTATAATTATCTATACAGGAAGTTTAAAAATCGTCGTTATTAAATTTTACAAAAAAAAAGATTCATATGTTGGAATTGGAATCTATTTTCCATTCATGATTCAGGAAGTAGGATTAGAGCCTAAATTATTCTACTATTTCCAGTGTAACGAACTGTCTTCAATTAACAGTCATTTATGTTGAGTAAACCTTTTTTTTTTTTTTACAAAGAACGATTTCTACTGGCTAGAGCGCTTATGTTGAGTTAAAGTGAGCCACCATGTTGAGTTAAAAACAGTGAAGACATTTTAAATGTATTAAGGTATTATATTGAAGAAATATTTACAAGATATTATTTACATACAGATTTATAATTAAATAAATAAATCGCCAGGGCCCAATTAACCTCTGAATCTAGGAGAAGCATGGTATCATTCTGGGGTCCCCTTTCACGTGGCAAAAGTTTTCTTCATTCATGAAAACTCACCAATGATACTAATATTATTCCCAGGAGTATCTTAGCCGAGATCACATATATTTCATTAAACAGCTTTTTTATGTTCCCTGTATATACTTCAGATATATTTAGTACATATAACTGTATGCTGAATTTCCCATGTGATTTCTAATAGTTACATCAGGATGCTATAGGATTAATTAACACCCTATTGATGACATTCATATTTCCCTGTTAATTTCGTGAAGTAGTGCGTGGATTTCCTCTTGGAATAAACAAACTTTCTTCTTAAACAAAAAATTAAAAATACGATGTAAAGAAATGAAAATGGGAATTAGCGAGCCCTTTTCACAGTCATTTTGAGGGCCCTTTTAAATTTTAGAGGGGAAGCATGTGCTTCACGTGCCTTTTGGATAATCAGTCCCTGCATATAGTCTTTCCGAACAAACATTTTCTTAGCCATGTAACTTTTTTGTTGCGCTTTTAGCAAGCAACCAGCATGCGTCTTATTCATTCGATCACATTGCGGCTTCTGACGCGAAACTTTTAATCTCATCTCTTCGGAGAAGAGCATGCGCTGCTGTCGATTGTTGTTAGCGTTCTGCTTGGAGATGCCATCTGTCGACATTTACAACCCTTGGCACAAAGTTTCCGATCATTACACCAACACTACCTTTTTTTGTAAGAAAGGATTATTTATTCTCACTGCATAAAAATTAAACGATTACACTAGTTTACACGACTTTTGTTCATGAAATGAACGTTACTTTGGGTATCTACATCTAGGAAAAAATATTTAAAAAAATCCAGCACGTCAGATTTTTGAAATATTTCGTTTTTACAAAAAACTACATCCAAATAAACAATAGTCACCAAGAATATTTTAATAAACTTTTGTTTCCACAATGAAAGCTTAAAATAACGAGTTCTTATTCACTAAAAAAGTCGTTTGTAAATTCTGGTGTCAGTCAGTAATTTCCCATTTAACGAATAGAATTTGTCTGTGCCGGAAAGGGTTAAACAATTGCGGGTAGATACAAAACAAAGACCTTCATATCTCAAAATTGTGACGTGCTACAAAAAATAAAAATATATTTTTTTAACATTTCATGAACAACAATTTTTTTTTTTTTTGTAAACTAGTGTTATTAGCGATAATACATTTGTATTATATATAATGAACAACAATATGCAATAAAGAAAAAATATTGTACATCAATTTATAAACAGAAAAATGGCGATTGAAATTTAAACACCAAAGAAAAAATTATCCAATCACGCTTTGATTTGGAAAAAAATAACCGATCACTGTAATCAATATTTAGTAAATCCACCTTTAGCTCGGATGACAGCCGAAATTTTTCGTGGAATGAACACAATAAGCTTTTTACACTCATTGGGAGCAATTTCACACCAGCAAGCTTTACGTAGTTCTGTGTCATTTGTGATCCTTCGAAAATTGATTTTTCTTTTAATATATTCCACAGATTTTTGATCGGATTAAGATCCGGACTATTGGGCGGCCAAGTCATACTTTTAATTGGATTGTTACATACATTTTGTAGAAATTTCACCACTGATTTGGTGAGATGTGGAGCTGCGTTGTCATCTTGAAATAAGAAGTCATTTTGATCCCCGAACCATTGATCGATGCTGGGAATCAAAAAATTCTCTAAAATGTCAACGTAAACTTTCGAGTTTACTGTACGTAACAAAATACACAACTTGCCGACGTCTTGTGATGTCATACAACTCCAAACTGTAAATGCAGGTGAAAATTTAGTCCTCGTATTGACACACTTATCATTGAACTTTTCACCAACTCTCCTCCAAACAAATGTTCCACAGTCATCACCTGTTCCGAGAGATATGCGAGAATTATCGCTGAAAATAACTTTATTCAATTTATCAAGTGGCCAGTGTACATGTTTTTTACACCATTGCAAGCGCTCTTTTCTATGCTTCTTTGTCAAGTAAGGTTTCGTTTTAGCTTTACAGAATTTAAATCCTGCTGCATTTAGACGATTACGTACAGTGCGGTCTCATACCTTTACGTTATACTTAGACCATTCGGCATTGAGATGATTTGAGGTTGCTCGCCGCTTTCTTTTTGCTATTTCCACAAGTTTTCTGACCTCCCTAGGCGTTGTCCTACGTGGACGTCCACTTCGAGGTAAATTTTCCACGCTGTTAGTCAACTGATATTTTTTTCCAAATATCGCATACCGTACTTTGAGCACAATTTAATAAAGCAGCCACTTTCGTTTGTGAATTTCCCTCTTGCAACAATTTAATCATGCGGATTTTTAAATCGCGAGACAGGTTTTTCACACGAGCCATTGTCCAGCACTTCAGAGCTGCTTTTGATCTCGCAGCTGGAAGATTTCTTCTTTTAACCCCTTCAGGGGCAAAGTACTCTTGAAACTAAAATATTTAAATGACCAGAGGGATTCGCACTGAAATCTAATATTTTTTAGGTACTGCTCTATTATCCCGTCGACCACTTTTCATAACAAAAAACTATCGCCAAACTGTAAGATTAAACGCCAAAAATGCAGTCCCATTTACTTGATATCAGAAGCATTATACGTGTTTGTTACGTCATCAAGTGGTTTTTAACGCGACATTTGCGTGTATTTTTCATTGTGTTTTACTGATTTATTAGTTATTTCATTCATTAAAATAACAATTGTGTCCTTAAATTCTTATATTTTATTTATTTATTTATTTTGATATTCCAATGGCAACGTTCTCCCGTTTATTTGGCGATAGTTTTTTGTTATGATAAGTGGTCGACGGGATAATAGTACCGAAAATTGTTTGCCGCATATTTTACGTGAATTACAAGAAATTATGAAACACAATTCTTTTATATGAGAATATAAAAGGCTTAGTGAGTTTGAACGTGAATAGCAGGAGCCTGTTAGGCGATATAATTTTCCAATATCTATATTTCCTCATTGTCGATGAATAGAAGTACCATTTTTTATCAATAGTAATATTTCTTAGATGCAGGTTTAAACATCTAGAGAAAAAGTAAGGTTAAAATATCTGCAAACAACATTTAGTTTTTAGTCAAGCTAGAATATCATCTAATTTATTCCATGAAAGTTACAGTAAAAACTGATCCAAGATTGCAAAATGCACGCGCGAGAAAAAAAAAATAACAATCGTATTTTAACTGCATTAGAGGATGACGTCATCCGCTTCGGGAAAACATGGGACATAGAAATATAAATCTAAACATTTCAATTTCAATTTCGCTTTTTAATCATAAATATAAAATAAACCCGTGCGGTGTTTTTTATAATAATTGCTGAGCATCATATAATGTGGTATTTTATTTTTGTGGCAACGATACTTTGAAAACAATGCCGATTTAATTTTTAATTTTCAGCAAATTTTAATCAAAAACCTGTTTTAACGAATTGTTAAGTGTGCTATGTCAGAAGGCTTTTACTTATTGGCTTTTACTTATTTTAAAACAAATTCGTTCATGAATCCTGGTGTCAATCAATCATCATTCATATATATAATTTCTCCTGTCAACATCCCTTTTTCTCAGAAAATACGAAACGCAGAACGATGAATGTGATGGCATATGAAAGGATTTTGAACTGTCAAAATCCTTTCATATGCCATCACATTCATCGTTCTGCGTTTCGTATTTTCTGAGAAAAAGGGATGTTGACAGGAGAAATTATATATATGAATGATGATTGATTGACACCAGGATTCATGAACGAATTTGTTTTAAAATAAGTAAAAGCTTTCCTCATGTACCTTATAAATTCAAAATTTGATTATAAAATTCTGGTGTCATTGTGGCATTTTGGGATTAAAATTAAGTGGTATGTATAATTTACCGGTGCCCTTCAAGGGGTTAAATAGGATTCAGATATTGTACGCATGCGCAGGCACTCTTATCTGTCTTCAATATGCAAATTTCACACTTGTTTCCTCAGTGATCGATTACTATTTTCCAACTACCGTCTTGATCGGATACTTTTTTCTCTCGAGGAAATTTTTTCGCCTGCAGTATAATTATAATTTATATGATTGTTGTATCGAATTCACTTTTCTTTTATATTTTAATACGTGTTCTTTTATTTGGCATATTGTAAAACGCCCCTATGCTCACAAATCGCGAAATACAGGGTGATTTTTTTTTAAGTTGTGAAAGTAAAACACTATAACAAAAGAACCACTGATCCAAATGAGCTAAACTTTCACCAGTATGCTCCCAAAGCAATGGGAATTTTTTAGGCATGGTTAAAAAAACTTAAAATCGCACCGACAGATGGCGCTGTAAAGTAGAAGAAACAAAGAATATCGTCTGTGGGAGGAAAACAATGGACGGTACTTTGAGAAACCATCTTCCGTAGACTCTCTGTCGTCATTGGAGCTTTCTTAAATTCTTAAGTGTCCTAAATCTCCTAAGACCAGTTGCTGCGCTGTCATTATTCTGATTACAGTTTCACTAACAACACACGGTCCGTCAATCGCGCAGTCATTGCGAGGATTTCCGTAGAATAATGAACACGAGATGTGCGTACATCACGTTTTTATCGCCAATGTGTGTGTGCCAGGCGCAAGTTCGTCTCCCGACTTTACTGCATGTACAGCGCCATCTGTCGGTGCGATTTTAAGTTTTTTTTTTAACCAGGCCTAAAAAATGCCCATTGCTTTGGGAGCATACTGGTGAAATTTTAGGTCATTTGGATGAGTGGTTCTTTTGTTATAGGGTTTTACTTTCACAACTTTAAAAAAAATCACCCTGTATACACTTCGAAATGCAAAAATCATAAACTTGCTAACACTGATCGGAAACTTTTTGCCAAGGGTTGTATATTGGGGAACATTTGTAAACTGGAGAAATATGTCTATAGGTGATTTATCATTTGTGAAGCAAACTATCTGAACCTACCATACGTAAATAATAAAATGTCATATCAATACATGTTTTAACTATTAACTGTGATGATTATTTCTACTTAAAGATACCTTAAATTGCTTGCAATAGCTTTCAAATATAAGATTAAATTAAAGCTCTAATCTCAATACAACAGACTGTATTATAATTCTAAATGTTAAATATATTGTCTTATATGGGCAGTGTGCACATATCCTCTTGCTAATTTTTCATTTCTAAATTGATATCATTTTTTTCCATATAACAAATAAAGTATGTTATTTTATTATATGAAAAATAATTATATCAATTGATATATAAAAAAATGGGATATCAGAATAATATCAAACAAGTAACACTTTCATTTTGTATATATTTGAATCATTTTATATGCCAGTATCTCAGTTTACAAATTTTAAAATAATAATTTAAGTCTTATAAAAGATCATGAATTTACCAATTTGAATGTTTTGAATCATATTACTATCAAGAAAAGAATGATACTAATAATTGAATATAAATTTATAAGTCGTAAACGATATGAATAAAATATAATTTCCAGTATGGAAATAATTTAAAGAATATGAAACAATATGTAATTTTAAATCAAAATTTCACTTATATAAATAACAATTAAATCTCTATAATAAAACCGTATGTCATGTGACTGTCCTCAACAGTTCCGGGATGCCGCTTCACTTTTTCATATGCCAGGCAGCCATTTTTATTCAAAATTATTTTTTCTAATAAAACTGCATAAAAGTTACATTTTTAGAAAGATCGTTCAAAATAAATTAATATTTGAGAGATGACTTACGTTCAATTATGTATACATTCTGCAATAACTTCAGTTTCAATTAGGTTCGCTGTTCAAATTCTCTATCCATGAAAGTAAACAACAACAACAAAAAAAAGATTCATTCGTTGTGAACGTTTAAAATATTAAACCATGAATTTTTGGACCGCTGCCTGGTGTAAAAAAAAATAATCAGCACCAGTGAGACAGTCAAAGTTTACCATAATTCTGTTCCATACAACTCAACTTCCTTCGGATCTTTTCTTGATGTAAGTTGAACTCCGTGGTTGAACTCATGTAATAATATTTAATGGATCAAATTTCGAAACAAATTGTCAGCTTTTATTTTTCGTGTGTATTAATTAGAAACGATATTTTAATTTTGAAATCAAATGTTTTGATTTATGATAATATTTCTTATTTATCTATTTTCTATTTTAAAGAAAAATGTGAACGTCATGTATTTTAAATTGGAACAGCTGTCACGGACGCACCAGGTTTGGCGGAATTTTTGTTTTGCGCCATTTTGGCGAGAAAATCCCATTTTCAGGTACCTATTAGAGATTACTAAAACAGCATATACTTTTATTTTATTATGAAATAGTTTATTTTATATTAAAAACACACACACAATGATTAATTTATTATAAAGTGGGTTAAGCGGTTTTTGTCAAGAAAGATGAAATACATAACAACAAAAAATATGCGAAATGCTACCACGATCGCAAAAGTTCTTGATTTGTCTATTAGATTTTTCCGGTTTGGCGAAGGATTAAGGAAAAAAATAAATTATGAATAAAAATAATTTGTTACAATGCTTAACATACATTTAAGGGCGACCAAACTGGTCGCCAGTGGCGGCTAGTATTAAATAAAAAGTAAAAGATAATCCTGGCACATGGTATTTCTGTCTTTTATGATAATCTGTTTACAGGGAAGCTGATTTCTTATTTGTTCAGGTAAGTGTATTTCATGTTATTAATTATGAAGATTATATTTTGAATCGTTCTTTCATTTCTTACTTTCACGATAGCATTGTACAATTTTATTTATACCCACTATTTTCGATAATGGGCCAAGGTCAAATTTATCATCATATATATTATTTCTCCTGTCAACATCCCTTTTTCTAAGAAAATACGAATCGCAGAACGACGAATGAGATAGCATATGAAAGGATTTTGAACAGGCTTCTGACATAGCACACTTAACATTTCGTTAAAACATGTTTTTGATTAAAAATTGCAGTTAATTAAAAATTAAATCGGCATTGTTTTCATAAATGAAATGAAAGGTTTTCCTCAAATCAGTGTTGCCACAAAAATAAAATACTGCATTATCAGATGACGTCATCCTATAATGCAATTAAAATGCGATTGTTAGTTTATATCTTGGGCGTACTTTTTGGGAAAATATCGAGCTTTTAATCGGGTTTTTATTTAATTTTTACGCGTGTGTCACCTATTGTTTATTTGTTTACTTCGTTTAATCATGGCTGTATATATACGTACTGTATCGGAGCACCAGTAGATTACGTAATTTAAGGTTTATCTTCCATTTAGATATACAGTTCATTACGATTCACAAAAATTGTAAGCATTTATTTTTAAATATTTCATTAAGCTGTTAATACGCCAGCGAAGTCTGACGTCACTTAAATGGCTGATGGACCACAAAGTTTGAACATCCCATGTTTAAGTTCCCATAGGCTTGCAAAAAAGTGGTGTACAAAATATTGATTTATGTATTTAAGTCATTTCTGGAACAGTTTTTCAAAATCTAAGGAAATGCTTTCATATGAATTCCCTAAACATTTGATTCAGTGTTTCAATTTTTTTATAATTCGTTTTTTTTTTTCAGTATAGGGATCTTGGCAACCTAGAGAAATAAACTTGGTGAGAGAAGAAAATTTGGCAAAAAAATTTCTGGCAATCTATTCCCATTTTCATATACACAAGCAATCATCATATATATTATTTCTGTTGTCAACATCCTTTTTCTATGCACATACAAAACATACGACGATGAATGCGGTATCATTCGAAATGTGTTTGAAGAAGTTTCTGAAATAGTGCACCCACATTTCGTTAAAACGCGTCGTTTGATTTAAAAAAATCAGTTAATTAAAACTTAGTGCTAAAACGTACCAGGAAATAATCTCAAAGATTGCAGAGCGAAAGCATCACACGGGTCCTTCTGGTCTGTCTCTTATTTCCAGAATTCAAAATTTTAATCATTTAAATCACATATTCCAAATTAAATCTATCACCATTTTTTCCGAATAGCAACTTCCTTTTCTATCTTTACTTTTTTCTTTTTTCATTACAAAAGGAACAGAAATTTTTGCCTTATTAATGACAGAAATTGTGCATGAGTACGCCATTTAAATGAGACGAAAATTTATATTAAATTTACTGGTGGAATTTTGACACGTTAGGCCCTAATTACGTGTCGATCAAATAAAATTATTTAAATAAATATATATTTATGTAAATCATTATAACATTTTATTGTTAGATAATAATAATAATGGAAAGGTAAAAAATACACTTTAGCGTAATTTTTTTAACGTCTTCTTTTGTTCCTCTCTTTCCAAAGCCATTAAATAATAAGCCCAGTCAGATAGTGTTAAATTTGTTAGCGGGGATACTAGCGCCATTCCTCTGCTGCGGAAGGAGGACAAAACAGAAGTGCGTCGCAGAGAAACGATACGATTTATTTATATCTATATTTTATATGATTTTTATCGTTTGTATCGATTTTTTGTTTTTGCCCTTCCTTTAAAAGCTTGCTAATTATTGGGATATTTTACATTAAAGCTAAAACTATAATGAAAATAAAAAGAAAATTGGAATTTTAAATATTTTTTGTACACATTTTAACAAAAAACTGATAGTTTAACAAGAATATTTTATAACAATATTTCATGATGTTAAATGTTTTTGAGATTTTTTAGCAATTTAATAATAATTTAAAATCTAGGAATTGAAATATTTACTCAATAAGAATGAAGATTATTTAAAGATTTTATGCATACAGAATAACTAGAATAGAAAAAAAAACTGAACATTTTTATATTTTATTGGATTTTTAAGAACTATGCAATTAAAAATTTTACAATTTAACAGAAATTTTTTCATAAAATAAATAAAATATAAAACGAAAAGAATAAATAAAATTTAACATCATGAAATATTTTTGATAAATTATTAGTTTTTTGTTAAAAATATATACAAAGAAATATTTAAAATTCCAATTTTATTTTTATTTTCATAATAATTTTAGCTTTAATGTAAAAGGCCCCAGTAATTAGCAAGCATTTAAAGGAAGTGCAGGTTAAATTGCCCATAACATCTCACAATCTTGTATTCAGCATATCATTTTTTAACACTGTCCAACCAAGTTGAAAAGGGTTTATGACTTCGGTTTGTCTGTCCATGCTCTAACTTTTTTATGTTCATAATATACATAGCAAACTTCTTGTTTATTTGTAATCTGCGTGTATACGTATCCTTAATATATTCAGTCAAGATAAAAACAAAAGCAAAATTGTCCAAAACAAACCATTTCGCCTGCTAAAATGCTCCCGCACCCTTAAAAGAACTTTTTTTTTTTTTTTTTTTTTTTTTTTTTTTTTTTTTTTTTTTTTGTGAAAAATGTAAATTGTCATATAAATGTAAAACAAATCTGGTGAAAACAATTTAGCTTTATCTTTAAATGGTTTTCTTAATTGAAATGAATTGGAAAAATTATCAACATGGAACTGAATAGACATAATTCAAAAACATTGTTTAATACTAACTATTCTCTCGTTTTAGCAGTGATGAATTCAGCAGAAGGCTTGGGATACACACAGAGGAGGATTTGTGGTTTTATGCTTATAAATATAATTTTTTATGTTTAAAGTTATATCATAAGTAAGTTGTCTCTAAAAACACAGATAAAACGACAAAGTTCATGGTTCATACACTTGAGAACGATTTTATGTTTATATTTGTTGTAGAAGTGCAATGTTCACCCCCCCCCCCTCCCCTTTTGGAGGAGAATTTTTGTTTTAACACTGACCTTCACAGTACCCATAACCAAAAATAATAATAATATTAAATTTAATGCATTTCATTTTGTATGGAGTGTTTTTAAAAAGGTAAAATTCTACATATTTTTTATGTTATATAAGTTAGTTGTTTCTCAAAATACAAATATATCAAATAAAATTCAAGCACTTTTCAAGGATGTTCAAGGGTTGTTTTAGATCAAAGTGTGAAAAAACGGGAGAAAAAAAAAACACTTTTCAAAAATTAAAATCAGATTTTTTTAATTAAGGATTTTTTTTCTTCCTAAGTTAAGATATTGATATGCAACTTAGATTTGTAGGAGGTTTTAAAAATAATCTGTCTTCATACTCCAGGTATTCTTGTAAAAATCTTGTTAAAATAATGTGTACTAATATATATATATAAATATATTATTATAATAAATCAAGCTGTCTTAATGAAGACAAATTCTGGAACAATGTTATTTTTTGAGTTGGCAGAAGTAATTTAGTAACATACAGATCATTTAAAAGTAAACTAAGACAATATTTAAAAAAAAAAAAAAAAAAATACTGTATACAATTGTTTAGAAATCAGATAATCTTTAACTTCAAAAACAATTTCCCCAATTTTACTTTACAAATATACATTAAAAAGTACTTTTTATTTCAGATTGTTTTGTATCTTTTCTATTGTTATAACTCAAATAATACAAATAATTTTTTTTTTTTTTTGTCAGCTCATATCTAGATGTAAAGTATTTTGTACACCTGAAAAAATTTTCAATCATTTTGTACTTTTTACTATTATTATTCATTTGGAGGAAAGAATCTTTCTAAATATATTTGGTATTTCTTATGTTAGCCGGATGTCAATTATATAGAGATGTAATCATTGGCACCCAGCTAACATAAAAATAGCAGTTATTTGTATTCTTTAAATTTTTATTTAGTACTTTACTTAATTATTACTATTAAGTAGAAGCATTAATATGTGTCTTTGTGTAGAATATTATAGTGAACATGGTATTTTCAGGTACTTTAATAAGATGTTTTAATAAATTTACAATCAGCAGAAAAAGAAAAAAAAAATCTTATCTATTTATATTATTAAAAGAATTTTCAAGTTTCTGTTCAAGAGAAAACATATAATTTTTTTTTTGATTGATCATTTATAAACATATGTAGACTTCCAGCCTTTATTATCTGTATTTTGTGCTTTCAAAGGCTGTGAAACAAACATAGATAAAAGTTGAAAGATATTATAGAATAAACAACAGTAGTATTAATTTATCAAGCATAGTAGAGCAAAAATTTTGACTTATTTAATCTAAATAACGTGAAGGTAGTTTAAATTTTTCAAGAATAAAATTTCAACATTGATTTACATCAATGATAGATCTTACTTTTAATCAGCTTACCATAGTTTAGGTATACACAACATTACATAAATTAAAATGGTTATATTACGATATATATTTTTTTCAAGACAATATATTAAAAAAAAATTTTAAATAATAAAGTATAGTTATTTAGTAAGGTACATTTATACCATCGTTAAAAATATCATACATTAAAAAGTAAAGTAATATCACTACAAGAGCAGAAGTGAATTCTCAAATGAAGTTGCTTTTCATGATATTGAATTTTTTACTTAAAGATTTGCGATTAAAGAACATTACTTCAAAATTATAAATGATAATGTAAGATAGGGATTTCCCCTTATTTCTTATTACTGACTTTTCCTATTACTTAACATTTAATCAAAGTAATTAACTTAACTGCAAAAGGATAACAATGTTATGTGGTGGATAGACAATAAAGATGATCATTTAAAAGAACAAACACATTTATTAAACATTTAAAAACAAACAATAAATAAAAATGAATGTTTCAAAATTATATTATTTTGTGATACTTTATATTTAATTGAAATAATAAAATACAGCTCACAGATGCAAAATATTTACATCTTGAGATATTAGAGTAAGATAGCTGTTTGCAGAGTGTGTGCTTCTGGTGTCATTAAAGTTCATTATCATGATGATATAGAGCGATCACCACAAAGTCTGTAATTATTATACAAACCGATTTCCGACTTACTCTTTTCCTGAATTCCAATAAGCTTTATCCATCGCTGATATCTAAGGAAGACATAAGAATTCAAATTTTAATTAATATAAATTACGAGCATACAATTTGTGGATATTTACAGGTTGAATAGGGGAGATTTACTTGATGAAATTTTATCATCTTCTTAAGAATACTAACAATTTAAGAGAGAATTTTTAAAACGTAAACTGTTGGCATCTGATGACTACTTTCTGATGGTGAAAATCTTGTTTTAATAATTATATTAGGTAATGAGTAATTACGCTTCTAAATTTCCCCCGTAGACTAACATTAGATTTCATGATCGGGAATTTCAGTGAAGCAGCCCCTTAATAATGCATGTGTTGTTACTTATATATGCCATATGTACATCGTATACACATGTCATATACGACCTGTACTTAACAAATTTAATAAAATCTAGTAACGAAGAAAATATTTCGCAGGTAAAAAAAATATATATATTGACAAAACACAAATTTTTATTTTATGAATTGAGAATTTAGAATAATATATAATTAAATTCAGAAAGATAACATAAACTTCCTTTTGTAATATAATCTCTAAAAAAAAAATAATGCTATAAAGGTCGAATTAACTGGCATGTCCGAGAAATGCTGATGCCGCAGCAGTTGAGTGCTATAAAATGGTTATCTGATGATTGGGGGGGGGGGGGGGGAGAGAGAATTCAGACACCATGTCAAAAAAAATTTAATTTAACAAATTACAATAACCATTAGGAAAATGTTCCGAAAGCTTAAAAAAAATGCCTGCCAAGGTTGCAGTTATGATTTCACCGACATCATCGCAAAGCTTATATATGCATCCTAGATACGCATATATATATTCCAAACACTCCTATATGTGCGATATACGTCATTACACACATATTATTAACGTCTTATGTGTCATATATACATCATATACACATGTCATATATATACACCATATATGCATTATATATGACTATAACTTGGGCATATACGCCAAGAAATGTTATATATATATCATATATTATTATAATGCCATACATGCTTTATAATTTGGCGATAAATCTTGGTCGCTTGGCGATTCATCTTTGGAACCCGTGATAACATGAAAGTACCCAAATTTTAATCATATCAGCATAAAAATAATACAGAAATAGGGATCTGTTTCATACTTTAATATTTAAAAAACGAGAGAAAAGTATGAGAATGTCAGGAATTGGCACAGACGCACCATGTTGAATTTTTTTTTTCTCGCCAATTTGGCGAAAACTTTGTTTTGGAATATTAGTTACAAATAGTATGCAATAATAGCATGTGATTTTTTATTTCAATATAAAAATAAAATAATATAATATAAATAAATAAATGGTAGTTTGATGTAAATAAATATGTTACTTTGATACTTTTCTATTGATAAATATAGTAAAAATAATTTATAGAATAAAAATAAAAATAAATAAACAAAATAATCGGTTTACCATGTGAGGCTAAAAATTGCCATTTTGTTGTAATTGCGCCAACATGGTTTGTATGTAACATCTGTGCTCAGGAATTTTAACATAGTTGAGCAGAGAAAAGTCTTTTTTATGTAAATCGCCTTAATGATAAACTGTTAATATTGATAAAATAAATATTTGCATATTAATAATTAGTATATAATAGCTGTTCACAATATATAGACACAGAACTTCAAAAACAAATTGATTTACATAATATGGGTTATTTAACCAATGTGGAACAGATGCTTTACACTCACGCAAACATATAAACATAAGTTTGGCGACTTTTTGGTTGGTGCGATTTTCAAGACCGCGCCAAACGAATAACTTAATTTTAATACAATGGCCTAGGTTGCCATTAAAGGAAAAAATCCCCTAAATTTGGCGACTTTTTTCCTTTTTTTAACCGATTAATTTTTTTTCTGCGTGAGTGTAAAGCATCTTAGCCAGCAAGGTTAAATAAATAAACAGTAAAATAAAAAAATTGAATATACAAAATCGTATCTTAATCTCACTTCTCTAGGACCAGATTTTGGATCTTAGCGAGTATCGCCAAAGTTGGAAAGATTTTTTCGCACGTATATTTTGCAGACCACTGCAGCATCTATACCAAATATATATATAGGGTAGATGTGCCAGTAATGGACACCCTTAAGGAATTTCAGTACTTTTTGGTTAGCCAGTGATATATGTACATATATAAATACATATGTATATACACACACATATATAAATACATACATATATGTATATATATGTGTATGTATATATATATATATGTATATGTAGATATATATATATGTGTTTGTGTGATATATATACATGTATATATATCACTGGTACCCGGCTAACCGAAAAGTACCGAAATTTCTTTAAAAATTATTTTTTAATTAATAGTTATAATTGTTATATTCCACATTTTTTAATATTATATTAATCTACCAACAATATTTAACCATGCTCATAGTCACATTTCCCAATGTGAATCGAAATTTAATTGTAAATAACAGAAATAAATCAAAACACCCTAAATTCCAGTAATGGACACCCCACAAAATGATATTATGATTGTATTTAAAACTAGAATTTAAAGAAAGCATATTAATGAAATAAAAAAGGCTGAATTTTTATTGGTTATTTTTTTACAAACCAAAAATGTTGAAGGTGGCCCATTACTGGAAGGCGGTCCATTACTGGCACATCTACCATATATGTATATAAACACAAAAATATCCGATATTTTCAAAATAAACAATGTATTGACGATTATAAATATTTTCAGATATTGCAGTTTAAACTAAAATAAATCAAACCAGAAAAGATTATTTCAAATGAAAATTTAAATAATGTATATCTAAATTTAACAGTTTATCTTTCAGTGGCTATTTCATGTAAATAATATCTCGCATAATTATTGGTTTTACATTTAAATTATCAACTTCAAACTAGGAAAATATATTTCTAGCTCTAAAAAGGGGCACAATTAATAACAGTTGAAAAATTCATTTACACATATTTGACTGAAAATATCATACACAGTATTTAGAAAATAAATATTAAGTATATGAAAATAGCGAACATCATGATATTTTACACATAAATATTGGCTATACCTTATATATCACCAAACTCTGTTGGTTTAAACTTTTTACTGGAAACAGCGTAATTTTTAAGTACCGAATCGTTAGAGAACTATTACTTTATTTTCAGCCTTCAATGGTCGAGCTCTGATATAACAACTGTGTGAATAATATATTCATAAATATTAATTACATTTATAAATCTGCATATCAGAGACAGATTACATCAGCTCCGCAGTTTTATTTTGAAATCATTTTATGAAATATTTATAACATTTAACCAGTTTAATTTATTTCATATTTGTTTTATTAATTAGTAATTATAAAAGTTGTTTAAAGAAGTTTTGAATTTTAAGGGAAAAACCAATTCCATATCGCCATTTCTTCCGTATACAAACTATTTACAAACCGAAAATAAAAACATTTAATTAATTTAAATTAATCTTACTTGAGAAAAAATTGATTGATATATGATTTATTTAACCAATGTTAAATAAAGAAACAGTAAAATAAAAATAAAAAATTTGAATATGCAAAATCGAAAATCAAAACATAGAACTTAACTTACCCGGTCATTGTGTTGCCATTCCTTCACGACAAATCCACCATCCGCGAATCGTTGCAGCACTCCCAACCGCTAGATGGCGCTATTTTCAACTTGCGAAAAGTTTCCCATTTATCTGACTGGGCTTATTATTTAATGGCTTTGTCTCTTTCTAATCACCCCTTTTTCCCAGATATAGTGTCGCATGTAATAATCAATGTTTTACAGTTAACAGATAAATTTTATTGGAACATATAATAATCAGTGTTTTGTAAATACATTTTTTTAAATGCTTAATATTAATCCAAAATATACTTCATAATAATTATTTCTAAAATTTCCTTAATACTTTGTAATAATAATAATAAATAATAACAAGTTGGAAATTGTTACGTCAAACGTTACAAACGAGGTGCGTTCGTACGCACGTTTTAGAATTAAATTCATGATATCCCGTGCGTAGAACGGGTTAAACAGCTAGTTAAGTATATATTTTATGACACTGTTCTACAAATATCTTAACTAGTTATATAAATATTCAGATATATATGTATCAGCTAGTTATATAAATATTCAGATCTTGATGATTTTTAATTCTGTGAAATTAATTATATCGTCTGCAGATTAATTTCTGTCATAAAATAAGTATCTCGGTCGCTTGACGATTTAACATCCATCGGAAGCTCCTATAACAAAAAAGCACCGATTTAAAAAAAAAATCAAATTTCTTAATAAATATTTTTATTAATATCTCCTAAAGTTTTGATTCGATTTTAATAAAATTTGAAATGTCTCGACAAAATTCTGCAAAGATAATATATCTTAAATTGCAAACCATTTGGTTGGGTAGTTTTTGCGTTGTTATATGCGGACAGACAGACAGACGGACGGACAGACGGACGGACCAAGCGACGACTATAGGTGCTACGTATTTATATAATTACGAACGCACCTAATAATAAGCAGCAGACCCCTCTCCTACTAAAACTTTCTAAAACCTGCATGTAATCTTGAAACAGACTCTTTTTATGAGAACAATGTGATAAATAACGCTCAAGTCGGAAAAATTTTAAAGCTATATATTTATGTATTAAAACATGAATTTACTAGTTCTAGTGTCAGCAAAAAGTCTTCAACGTCAAAGTTCATATCAAAAAGCTATCCAACAATGTTGATAGTTTATAATAATATATCATTGTATCAAAAAGTTTTGATAGTAGTGTAGAAACTTCTGTGTTCTATGTTCCATTATATCTTCCTTGAAAATCGCACCTCAACCAAGATCTCCTTATCATAGTATCAGACCTCACAATCAGCAAGTTTTTTTTGCCCGCTATACACGTGGTTAAAAACCACCATGGTTGTCCTGCTACTAGCGCCATCAATCGTCAGTAATAGGAGTATTTACAACACGAAATTTTTTCACAGCTCCATTTGTTCTGTGCATTTGCTTATGAACTAGTATCGGTAGTATCTACCAGGCGGCGATACTTTCCGGAGAAAGTCAATTAATAAGTTGGCAACTACCGCGGACACTTTTCCCATAGACTTTCTCCGGATTGTCAAGTCTGATCTATGATAAGGGAGTCCTACCGCCTCATAATTTTCTAAATTCTCCCAAAATCGATCTGCGCATTACTGCTACCACAGAGTAAGGAGATTTAAACAGAGAATCAACTCTCATACACTGCAATGGTAACTTCTTTAACATGGGATTACACATAGACAGTGGCCATAGCTGCGGATGACCCAGAAACTACGGCCATAACAGAAGCGATGTTTCTAATAACGGCTATATATCACTTTCTTGGCGACAAATGGGGGAAGGAAAAAAAAACGGCGACTGCTTGTTGCTGCTTGTTTTTTAAATCTCATTTTTGATATCATTTAACATCGTACAATCCGCAATTATTATTTTTTCAATTGCATGCATATTTATAAGCATATAAAATTCTTCGAATGTTCCAGAAATTAGAATCATTAAATTAAACACGGTGTTATACAATATAATAGTGTAAAATTCTGATGAATTGCTTATTCTTTTAATTTTTTAAATAAACAGATATTCATCAGCAACGAATAAATTAAAGTGGAAAGTAAAAATAAACGCTTTCAAAAATTGTAAAAAATATGAAAAGATGTTTATATTTCCCGAACAGATGTAAAAACATTTTCAAATATTTTAAGCAATTAATTTCTAAATTCTATTAAATTTATCGGCAAATTTTAAAAGTATTGGTAATCTATATCGAAAATTTAGCATTCATAATTTTACGTCTAAATCCATTTCAGATAAAAATGAAATTTGAAAAATCGTCTGCATCCCCATAGGAAAGCATTATGACCTAAAAAAAATGTTCTATATTTTCCGAACGAATGAACCAAATTTAACCAAAAATTATACAGCTAATTCCGGATACCTCGCCAACATACCTACTAAGAATCAACCTAATCGGACCATTTTTACGGAAAACAGACAGACGGAAACCAAAAACTTTTCGCGTCTCCACAGTGAGCCGTAACATGACGTTTCGGCAAAAATCTGTCAGTCAACACTGAATATATATAAAATATTTCAAACATTACGGAACTTGCAAAACAAGAACAAAAATAACACATGAAAATAAATCATAACTTACATTTTGAAGAATTATAATGATCTATTTGATCTTCAAAGAGTAATTTTAATAATAAATATTAATCAAGATTTAAAAATCAAATAGCGAACGCCAAAAATTTGCACTTGTGCAAATGACAACAGCAAAAGACTAGGGAAAAGAATAGGGTTACAATTAAACGGAAATCACGAAGATAAAAATAGCCAAAGCGATGATTTTGTTTTTAAGTCATCCGCTGCAGTCGCTCTTTTCAGGCGAAGTTGGATCTCTGTTTAAATCTCCTTACTCTGTGACTGCTACTTTAGGAGTTTGTTTACATTGTCGTAGTATAAAAGCGAGGCTAACGAAAAAGAAAGGCTACCGCGGTTCTTTACGCGTATCTTTTTTTACAGACCGCGGGAGTCACGTGATGCTCAAATCCACCAATGCAAGTGTACGAAAAGAGCAACACGTCACTCTAGCAGTCTGTAAAAAAAGATAAGTAGAATGCACCGCGGTAGCCTGTCTTTTCCGTTAGCCTCGTATAAAAGTAACTGACGAAAGCAAAAGGATCCTGTGAACATGTGAACATAGAACTAGGAACAATAACCAGTATGGCGTACTTATCGCTTGCTTGGCACCTTTTTCCCTCGATATTTTCTTATTTATTTTAACGTTTGATGGACTGTTTCGGTTTTGCTACGGCCATTGATGCAAAGGATATATTATTCGAGGGGTGAAATGGAAACATAATGCAATCTATTTAAAGCTTTGTTCTTAAAGTTACGTATATTTTCTTTTTGTTATAGAGTGGGGGAGGGGTATGTTTTTCTTAAATACCGATAAAATAATAATTAAAAAACAATAATTGGTTGCTTTACAACTATCATTTAACTCGATATTTTAAATTTGTATTCCGGTAATTGATATGTTTAATTTTTATGACAATAAAGAACTCCGGTCTAATTTGTTTAAATAACTCAAAAAAAGAACTTTGTTCAAGAGTCAGTTTAAATTCGATATATTTTTAAACTTTATTACGCTTTCTTACGTAATGAAGCTATTTATAAAATAAACACATACATTTATGATTTATCCTTCCCCTCCCCTCAGTAATATCAACTAAAAATTGATTGTATCATGTAAAGATTTTAAGAAAGAAACTGTACATATAAAACTAAAATTTATATTAACCCCTTGGGGACGAGCGACACGTATACGTGACGCATAAATGCTCAGAATCCTCGATTATTCCCACCAGTTTCTTTTTAGCGTAAGCTTTGCTTTATTTAATGACAACATTTCTACGATTCAGTTAGGCAAAATTTTCTGTTTTGAAAAACCGGTGGTAAAAGATTAAAAATTCTGTAAAGGACGCTCGTCGCGAAGGAGTTAAAAAGATATACCTCTTAAAATACACAAAACAGAAAATAAAGGCAACTCTATTAAATTTTATAGAGACTATGCCATATTATTGCTGCGCACGGTGGATATGTGGAAAATATCGTGGTTTAGATTTTCCAGACTGCAGCGCCATCTATTTTTGAAAATTGCAACTAATTTCGAAAGTTTGTTTGCCTGAAAATTTACTGTTGTCCCAAGCATTATTGCAACAAACGGTGTATTTCTATCGCTGCCCGTTTAGTTTTTATTGATTTTTCAAGTATACCGGTCATTTTTGAAACACCCTGTACATACTTAATAAGAAAACACCGATTGTTATACTACAGTAATATACTTATTAAATAAAAGATGAACTTTAATGTACATTTGATTTTACAGCATTTTTTGCCTTCTAAATAATGTTAAAGCAACGGAACAAATGGAATACACACACACACCCACACAAAAACAGATATGATAGAATGTCTAGAATTTTAAAGTTTAAAAATTGTGGATTAAAAATAACTGGTTTTCTTACAGCAAAATAAATTGAGACAGAAAAGTTTCAAAAACTCATGTTTTCATATGTTTTATGCTTTGGAGGGAAGTGGGCATTGCATAGAAGGATTTAGACTTTAGAATGCAACCAAAAATTACAATTTCTTAGGCGGCGCTGCCATCGAATTTGTTGCTTGAATGTGTAATTAGTAAGCATTAGGTCCAGTGTCTAGAAATACAGTGGCTCACAAAAGTGTTCGTACACTTTAAAATTTTGCAGTAAAAAAGATTTTCCCTTCAATTGATTTAGTAGAATATGAAGTCCAATATTTTTTCACACCATCTCTATGTTATTCCAAATAACACCCAACATTTTTTTTTAACATTGAATGTTTTCATTTTTATCTAAAAATAAAAATAGAAGGAGGGAGAGAAAAAACACGCCACAAAAGTCTTCGTACACTGAAACATTTTTGGATAAATTCATAATTAAAATTATCGTTTGTCATCATAATTTTATTTTTGCATTTTTGTGACATTAAAAAATAGTTTGGCTTTATATTTTGCTTGATTGGTCTGTAATATTCTATCTCATCAAAAACAACTCGTTGTAAATGATCCCGCCAAGCCACAAACCTAAAACGTCAGTCACAAAAAGAAGTGATATCACATAAAAAGAAGCGATATAGAAGTGCATACTCCGAGTTCCGTGTAAAAATCTATCACCACTCATAATGTTTCCAAAGGACTCGGAGTGAGGTACAATATGAGAAAACTGCTTGGCGACCTGCAGACTTTTATAATATATGCAGTATATCAATTTTGAAAATCGAAAAAAATAAATTTTTAATTTTTGTTACATCATTTTTTAAATATTTTTGTATGCGAAAGAACTGACAGAACGGATTTTTCCCCAGATCTATGCGATTCCGCTTACGCTAGAATTACTACAATATATCTCAATTTAGTTAACGTTTATTAGCGTTTATAAACGTTATATATATATATATATATATATATAATTATAATATCTATTATATATATATATCACAAACTCAAAATCTTTACATGTTTACTTAAAAAATCCTCTTCGTAAGAGTGGTGTTTCTAGTGGAGTGGTGTTTCTATGGTAAATAAAATCAACAATGATTTTTCAAGCTCATAAATAAGAAAGGACATGCAAACACAGAAGCTTCAACTTTTTACAATTCTATGGGAGCAAAATAAATAAATAAATAAATTAAATTAAATTAATATAGTCATATGTAATTGCAGGAAACGCAAACATTATAAAAGCCTGCAGGTCGCCAAGCAGTTTTCACATACTGTACCTCACTCCGAGTCCTTTGGAAACATTATGAGTGGTGATAGATTTTTACACGGGACTCGGAGTATGCACTTCTATATCGCTTCTTTTTATGTAATATCACTTATTTTTGTGACTGACGTTTTAGGTTTGCGGCTTGGCGGGATCATTTACAACGAGTTGTTTTTGATGAGATATCACTCCTTTTTGTAAGGTATTTAATTTCAATTATACGGATTCCATTTTTATTCAGAAAAGAAAAGATGAAAGGAGCAAAAAAAATAATAGTGATGCTATAAACAGAATTATACATCAGAATTATACAATTTATTGAGTGACTTATTCCAATGTACATGTCGCTACCATAACAACTGGGAAACTTTTATATTAATTTCCTTACATTGTATTCATCAGATTATTTATGACATATTTTTTTTTTTTATTTATATCACTCTTCCGTTTACATACATTCAAAAACAAAAAATTAGACAATTTTACAGTAGTTTACAAACTAATTAAAATACTACAGTTTCAGAAAAATGTGGAAAAATAAGAATAACTTCTTTTTCGGTTAACTGCAACGATAAGTTTATGGAGCATACTTTACCGAGAATAATCAACATTTTTTTTTTCCTACGAACTTATTTCTATTAGTATAAAAATTTACAGGGATTTTTATACTAACATATTAAATATATTATTTTTGAAAATTACTGAGCACCTTAGAAGTTTTTTATTTGTTTAAGTTTTTTAACTCAACGTTTCGAAAATTTGAAATATATAAAATTCGCAACGTTTGCAAAAGTATAAAAACTATTAAAGTGATTTCTGTTCATATAGTCTGTTCATTCCAAGTCGGTGATCCTAAAATATAGGTCCCCAATCTCCGGCAGTCCATGAATTAATTAGGACATATGTATGCAACTGTTAAAATGTTCTCAAAGTTGACAATAGAGGCAATAAGTATAGCTCGGCAAATATGAAACACGGCATTGCTTCATCATGGCTTTGTTTCGTGAGGTGTTCGTAGTTTGTTCTCCGAACATAAAAATTTCACGCGAAAGTGTTCGTTAACCGATTTGTTCGTAAAGCGAACAGTTCGTTACCGATCACCTATTGTATACGAAATTTAGCATTTTAAGTTCGTCATAGCCGGAAATTCGATGAACGGCAAATATTTAAACGCAAAACTTGTAATCTTGGGGTATCAACATTTTTACATTCTATTACTCAGCGCATGAACGTAAAGTTGGAATTTTGTAATCGCTATTTCAATCAATTCCTGATACTCTAGAATTATATATTTATAAATAAACACAGTTTTTTTAATCGATGAAAATACTATATTTTAATAGATTTAGAGCTTAACATCGACGAGATTTCAGACAGACAAAATGAACTTATATTAAATTTTAAAACAAGATAATGAAACCTTACAGAGATTGAAACAGTGTAAAATCATTAAAATGCATCTCACTCAGTAAATATACATCGGTTGTAGTGTAATCAAGATCTTTTAAGAGACTCTGTAAACGAAACGTATATGCTTCAATGCCGCTTTACAACAGAGAGGAAGTAGTAACATATTTGAATATCTTGTGTATATAGCCAATTTGACAAAAGTTATACAATTTACTATTGTTTTTCCTCTGTGTTAAGTACAGGAATCATGTACTTCAACGTAAAAATTTGCTAATTACACAACTTTTTAGTCTTATTAAAAAATCTTTTGAGTTACCCTGTAAACGAACAGTAAATTCTACAATTCTGTTTTACAATAGGAAACTAACTTAGGTAGTTCGTAGTAACATATTTTAACATCATGCGCATACGTTCTTTTTGAAAAGAGTTAGACCATTTAATATTTTGTTTGCTTCATCTTAAGTATAGGAATAAATCACTTTAAAGTGGTATACATAAAAAACTAATTAATATTTTTACACGAAATATTAAACATTTGAACTACTTATAAAGACAATTCAAATGCTGCAAACCACGTAAAAATCGGATAATTACACAACTCTTTAGCCCTATATCAAAAGATCTTTTGTGAGACCCTGTAAACGAACCTTAAATGTTAAGATTTTTTATAATAGGAAGCTTACTTGGGTCGAGTGTAATAACATATCTTAATATCATGTGTATACGACCATTCCTAAAAGAGTTGGGTCATTTATTATTTTTTTGCTCTATGTTAAGTATAGGGATCAATAACTTTAAACTGATATAAATGAAAAACTAATTAATATTTTTACATGAAACTTACAAAAGTTTGAACTACTCATAAAAACGATTCAAATAACGTAAACCGCGTAAAAATCCGATAGTTACACATTGCTGTAGCCCTGTCAACAATTTTTTGCTCTATGTTAAGTATAGGAATCAATAACTTTAAACTGATATAAATCAAAAACTAATTAATATTTTTACATGAAACTTACAAAGGTCCGAACTACTCATAAAAACGATTCAAATAACGTAAACCGCGTAAAAATCCGATAATTACACATTGCTGTAGCCCTGTCAACAGTTTTTGGTCTGAACAAGATTTAAAAAGTGCCAAAAACAGCACTTTTAAAATCGCATTTACTGAAAACCTATTCGTCGGATTTTGTTTTACTTTTGAATTTTTAGTCCCGTGGCACGCCCCATTCCATAGAATCAAGAATTTTGTTTCTATCATAAATAGAACGCGAGATATAGATGTGTCAAAAACCCATTTTGTCCCGTCCGCAAAATATAAACTAGACAGAGTTAAAAAAAAAAAAATTATAAAATCGTTTGGCATCCATTGGCGGAAATTCCTTTCATTTACGGTTCAATGCATTGCTGTTTCTCATGCTTGGCGAGAAACTCTGTGGAGTTTCTATGACTAGACAGAGTTAAAAAAAAAATTGTAAAATCGTTTGGCATCCATCGGCGGAAATTCCTTTCATTTACGGTTCAATGCATTGTTGTTTCTCATGCTTGGCGAGAAACTCTGTCGAGTTTCTATGATTTATTATTAAAAATGGGTCGTAATCGTAAAGAAATAACTAACAGCATTCGAAAATTAATTATCTTTCATCATAATAGTGGTAAATCAGTTAGAAACATTGCTAAATTAGTTAATTTATCAAATTCTACAGTGCAGTATGTGATAAAACGCTTTAAAGAAGAAAATCGGATCGAAAACAAAGTAAGAAAAGGTCGTCCGTCAAAGTTAACACAACGTGATCAAAGAATAACAATTAGAAAAATTGTAAAAAAAAAAACCACGTTTAATTGCTGTAAAAGTTGCTACAGAATTTAATGAAAAATATTCTTATTTCAATTTCACTTGAAACTGTTCGACGCATTCTGAGATCAACTGGATTAAATGGGCGTTCTGCCCGTAGACAATTTTTTGTTAGTGCGAAAAACAGAAAGCTCAGGCTTTCCTTCGCAAAATTAATGATAAATAAACCCGAATCGTATTGGAATAACGTCTTATTTGCAGACGAAAGAAAATTTAACAGTTTTGGCTCCGATGGACGTATAATTGTATAGAGAAGAAAAAATGAAGACCTTAGCCCAAGAACTTAGTTGGAACAGTTAAGCATGGTGGTGGAGGTGTCCTTGTGTGGGGGATCATGGCTGCATCAGGACTAGGTAATTTAGTATTTATTGATGGCATAATGGATCATGCTCTTTATTTAAATATTTTAAAAGACAATTTAAAATTATCAGCCCAAAATTTAGGTATTGGAAACAACTTTTTTTTTTTAATCAGGATAACGATCCTAAGCACACGGCTCTCAACGTTCGCCTCTGGTGTCTTTATAATTGTCCACAAGTTCTGAAAACACCGCCTCAGTAGCCGAATTTGAACCCAATAGAACATATTTGTAGAGAACTGGAGGTTAGAATACGAAAACACGATATTTAACCCTTTCCGGCACAGTGGTCCCACTCCGGGACACCTAATTTTAATTCCAAACTTGCATTCGGCACCAGGAATATTTAAATAAAATTTCTCTTAAAAGAAGGATTTCATATTTTCTAAAAAAAGTCGTTTGTAAATTCCGGTGTCAGTCAGTAATTTCGCATTTTACGAACAGAATTTGTCTGTGCAAGAAAGGGTTAAACGAAAAACGAATTAAAAATTGTAATGATCGATGAATGTATGAACATTGATGCAGAAATTACAAAAAAAAAAGAGTGAAATCTATTTCCCAGGCGTTAAGCTGTTGTGGAGGCTAAAGGATACCCTACTTAAGTACTAATTTAACAAAATGTTACAATAATTACTAATATGTAGCGATTTCTTTCAAGTGTACGAAGACTTTTGTGAGGTAACTATTTTGTTATTTTTTTACTATTGATTTCTACAAAATAAAGTTTTACTGTGTATTTAAAATATTTTATGTAGTTTTGTTAAGAATAAGCTATAGATCTTATTCTTAAATACCCATTCTGGAATATTAATTTTAATTAATGGATAGAGCACTATTTTATTGAAATATGTAAGTGTACGAACACTTTTGTGAACCACTGTATGTGAAATTTATGTAAAAACTACAGTGTCTAGAAGTATATAGTGTGAAAATTAACAGGCGAAATCGTACCCCAAAAAAATATTTTTTCACTAGAGGGCGCTATGATCGAGTCTATTGCTACGAAAGAATAGAAATCCAGTGTGTTGTTAGATATTTATGATGCAATTTAAACTAAGGTCAAAGCATTTTTCAAAGTTAAATTTTGAGAAAAACAGAATTAAAAAGATATATGTTGTAATACGCGATACATTAGAAATGAACGAAAATTCAGGCATATGTTTTAAATGCATTTCGCACTTGTATGAATTGCCGAACACTTTATTGTTTAAAGCATAGAGTTTTCTTTATAACAGTAATAAAAAACAATTTCATATTTTCATATCATCACAGTTTTAAGTACAAATAAAACCTGCAAGATGATCCCCCTATCTCCTTCTACACGCAACATTTATTTTTAAATTTTTATTTTAATAAACTAGTTACAATGAAACAGATTGTCACAGATACATGTAGTTACTGATTTTTCTATTACGAGTGTATAGTAGTATATAGACAAAGTAAAAGTAAACTAGATGAAACCCGTCAAAACTTGACGAAAAAAATACTATAACAATATCAGTAAAATAAGCTTCTTTATTATTTAAGAAGGGGTGCGTATGAAAAAGTCTTTTAAATATTTTATTTTAAAAGTTTTTTGCCCCAGTCAAATACAGTACCATTTCCGATGCAAACTCCCAACAAACAATCCGTAAACAACTGTTTAATGCAAATAAGTTTGACATTACCGCCATATTCCCCACTACAAAAAGAAAATTTCATGGACCTATGAAGTATCATACGAATAGTAAATTCCTACGTCCATATCATATTCAGTAAATAAAGCACACATCCCTCTCCCTGTGATAATGCAACCGAGTGAACTTCTATGTGCATATGCATTGCATCTGTTCAAAGGCACCGGCGAAATTCGACGTTAAAAAATATTTAAAATGTTTAAATACTAAAAAGTTTTAAAATGTCCTCTTTAATCATTGTTCGTTTCAAATCCATATTTTCTAAAATGCATCCATTGTTTTAAGCTAATCAATTTTTATGTAAAGATGGAGAAATTTTTTTACAAGAATAATATACAATCTGCAGATAATGCAGATTTTTGATGTTTTCAAGTATAATTTATTTGTATGTTTTTTTTGTCCCTTTCCATAATCATGATTATCCCTTTTCCACAGTCGTGATCTTTTCCCTCTTACACAGTAAAATACACCACGGATCTTTAAAATAATAATAAAATACAATTCCAAGCATATTCTGATGCAACACACGAATTCAACATGATATCAATTTAATGTTGAACATAAATTAAAAATCGTTTTTTTTTTTTGTTTGAAAGATTTCAGATTAGCGCCAAAATGCTCTATCTTATGGTTAATCTAATTTTATGATTTATCAGAGGTTTTTTTTTATTATTATTTTCTTCACTTTTTATGTTGATTAGGGAAATCAATTTCCAATTGTGGCAACTTTCCCAGGTGCTATTTTATATTACTGAAGCAAACTGGTGGTCCTTGTTGAGATAGATTTGAAAAATAATTCATGCTTGAAAATTGTTTAAAATGGTGTTAATTTAAGTGGCAGTTTTCAAATAAATTTCATTCGAAAGTTAACATTTTTATAATTGATGATGTATAAATTGAAATTGTATGGTATTTAGAAGTGATGTCAGCGCGATAAAAACAAAAGCTATAGCGCCGTTTGTTGTCACAATCGTTATTTATTCTACTCATCATAAAGAAGAATTTAAAAATTGGCTAAAATTCCGTCATGTTGACATAATCCTATAAATTTTTCTCTTTAGATTTATCAATGTAAAAATGCATTTCAAGATAAGCATAGCGTCATTTTCACAGGCGCAAACTTTCCACACGTACTTTATATACATTGCTTTTATGCTTAACCACCATGTATACAAATAAAAATATATTTTGTGTTTCACTGTACTGAAAAAATGGCATCCGCCGTATACCCTGTCCAGATGGTGGCTCGTTCCGCGACCTACGTAATACGTAATAATACATCGTACTCGCTTTTTTTCAGCTTCAAAGTTTGAGAAACATTAATCGTATTTTTAAACACATTAAATACATATGCCCTTCAATTTCATACGATTTATAAAAATTTTGATATTTCTCCGTTATCCGGTCGACCACTTTCCATTAAGAAAATACCTATCGCCAAACTATAGGATTTTAACGCCAAAAATGTATTATCGTGGCGTCAAATTCACTTTACGTCAAATGCGTTACACGTGCTTGTTATCTCATCAAGTGATGTTTAATTCGACGTTTAATGTATTTTTAATGATGTTTTACTGATTTTTTAGTTAATTCATTAATTGAAATAGAAATTACATCTTCGACAACATGATATTAAAAGCGAAAAAGCATTGAAAAAATGTTGTGATGCGCAGTTACGTACAATAGATCAATTTTAACTGACGTCACAAACATTTATCCAGCAGTCGAGAGAGATAATTAAGAAAAATAATTTAATTAAATAAATTTCCAAGGTTATTTTTGTTTCTATTTTCATTAATATATTGTAAATTTTATTGTTTAAAGTTACTGATAAATGATACTTTAGTGAATTGGGCTTTTCCAAATTTCTTTCTTTTTCCTTTTTTTTCTGAGATTCTAATGGCAAAACTTCTTCTATTTGTTTATTGGGCGCTACAGTTTGGCGAATAATTTGGTGATAGTGTTTTATATGGAAAGTGGTCGATGGGATAATGGAGAAAGAAGTACCAGAATATTAACTATGCCCGAACTAAGAAAATATTTCCGACCAAATAATTGTATTTCGTTAAGAATTAAATTTTCTTATTTTTAATCTCCGAAAGAAACAATAATCATGGATTTAATTAATTTTGCAATATGCGGTGCACCCAAACAATTTTGATTAAATCGGCACAGATGTCGCTGACGCATCGTGGTTTCTTTTTGGCGCCAAAATGGCGATTTTTGCTTTGTATGGCAAGTTGGTGTTAATAAAATTGAATACGTGTGTAAATAAATAAAATAAAATAATTTAAAATTAATTAATTAATACAATTAATGGCATGTGTTCAATAAAAATAATGTGTGAAAATTGGGTTTTCAAGCCAAAATAGCGCAAAAAATAAATCGCGCCAATCCCTGTGCGTCTGTGGCTTCTGTTCCATGTAAGGGTATTTTTTATTTAATAAATAAAATTTATTAACATTTAAAAACAAATTTATGAGTAATTTAATATATTTTAATCTTTTTGTATTAGTTTTAATGTTTCAGCAAATGTTAAAAGTAAATAAATTGGTGACATTGATATTTTTATAACGTATTCGATCTTTGTTTACAATTCTACCTTGCCCAGATAGCTTGAAGTTACGGTCAGAGTCAGACTTCAATTTTATCAAAAGTTGCAGCATCCTCTGGCGATTGACTTTATGACGTCATAGCAGAAATAAAATTTGAAATTAAAATTACGGCTAATTAATAAAATTTTCGAACAAACGAATGTTCGATAACAAATCTGTGACCAAATATCTTTCATTTAAAAAAAAGACTCATGTAATTTGATGCAGCAGTTTGTTCTCATGGACTATCGAAAAAAAAAAAACTTAGCGTTTTAAATATATAGATGTTAAAATATTACCTAGTTGATGTTAGCTAATGTCAAAAGATTGGCGAACCACAGAGTTTACAGAATAAACTGTATCCCTTGCAACAGTGGGAGTTGCCGACTTTATGACGTCATAAGCAGCAGTAAAAGTTTAATTGAAAATTACGGCTAATTAATTAAATTTTCGAACAAACGAATACACGATAACAAATTTGTGTCCAAATATCTTTCATTTAAAAAAAGAATGGTGTAATTTGATGCAGTAGTTTGTTCACACGGATTGTCGAAAGAAATTGCTTAGCGTTTTAAATATATAGATATTACAGTTCTGGAGTAAATAACTATAAAATTTTTATAGTAATCTTATGTTCATTGTTTGACAATTTAATTTTTCTGCTTAGAAACAAAGAAAATCAGTAACAATCAAAGACTCTTATTCTATTTTTAACACTTTCCAACCTAGTTGAAAAGTGTTTATGACTTCGGTTTGTCTGGCCGTATGGCCGTCTGTCCGTGCTCTAACTCACGTAAATAGGCTCGGATTGCCCTGCAATTTTTATATGTTATTGTCGTTATCTATAGCATGTTCCCTATTTCAACGGAAGTGTGTAGCACTTCTAGTTTTTTTACAGGGACACTCAAAAGAATTCCGTTACATTACGGTCAATGGGGAAAAATTATTTGTGGTTTATTTTAATGATGTTACACAATTTCAAACACATCGTAATTGATATATATCACTAAGGTGCATTATAAGAAACTTAATATGGAATAGGGTGTGCATAGCACTTATAATTACTTTACAGGGACAGTCAAAAGAATTCCGTTACATTACGTCTATGGAGAAAAATCGTCTGCGGTTTATTTAAATAATGTTTCACTATTTTAAACGCATTGAAATTTATGTATATCACTAAGGTGTATTACAAGAGGCTTAACAGAATATTGTGTGTATAGCAGTCATCGTTCATTTACAGGGACACAGAAAAGAATTCTCTACTGTCTGTTAACAATAATTCCTGGAAGTACGTTTTAAGTTACTGAACGCGATTTTAAATTTAACTCACTTTTTGTTTATTACGTGGTGTGTACAAATTCTGTAGATCATATACGGGGCAGCACAAAAGTTCGCGAACGCATTTCCGTTTATTGACAGAAACTCCAGAAGTAGAATTTTAAACTGTGCTACGCGTTTCCTAAGATGGCACAATCACGATTTCGCTAGCCTTCATTTCTTTACGGTTTAATTTCTTTGTTTATACTGTAACTGAATGATCCAAGAAAACACAATTTCACATCAGAAATAAAAATGTTTTACCAAAGTTGCTTTGAAATACATAGTTTTTTTTTTTTTTTTTCATTTATGAAACCATGAGTTATAAGTACATATTGAGTTTTTTACTATGATGGCATTTATCAGGCTGTCGCGAGCAGAAGTTCTATTCAAAACAACAACTTTTAGAGCTATTTCTAGAAGACCCTCCTGCTTTTATCGAAAAATTGAAAAAACTCTTCAATTTTAAAATTTCTTTCTTTCTTTTTCTTGCTTTCTTTTTTTTTTTTTTTTTTTTTTTTTTTAAGTAGTCATTTTAAAAGTAACCTCTAATAAAAGTATTGCTTTAATCATATTTATCATACAGTATTAATTATTACAAATTCTGAACAAATTGAAGTTTATGTGACATAGGAGGGTAAAAAATTGGATTTTCAAGATTTAATCTATCAATTGGCCAACAGGATTGCACAAAGCAAAATAATAATAATAATAATAATATAGATAATGCATTTTGGTTTGTAACTCAACATATACTTATAACTCAAGATTTCATTTGTCAAAAAATGAAACAGAAAAAAGGAAAGAAAAAGAAAGAAAGAAAGAAAGAAATTTGGATCCCAAATCATTCACATTTGTTTCGATTCTAATTATAGCTATTTATAGTGCCAAAATTGTTTTTTTTTTTTTTTTTTTTTTTCGTTTACATCCGGATCAAACATAAATCCGCCTCCCTCCCCTCATTTCCAAAATAAATGTATAAAGAGAGACAATTCTCAACAACGCGACATTTTCCGACTCATTTGTAAACGCAAAAGCGTGACACTCCCAGGCTTGCTTTTGGAAGGGATTTAAAATCGAATGTTGTTTTCCTATTTTTGATAAATGAATTACTTATCGAGTTACAAGCGATTGTTGTCACGTGACGACATGTTTGCACAAAGCAAAATAATAGTAACAATAATAATATAGAGATAATACATTTTGGGACACTAAATTATGGGGGCTCTTATTTTCCATTGCATTGATTAATTCTTTGTTGCAAAGCAAGACTATAAAAAAATATCTTAATTACAACGTTTATTAATGTTTCGTAAAATTTACACGCCTGTAATAATTATTTTTTGCAGTGAGAGTAAAGTTTATTTTTCTTTATTTACCAGCTTCTATTAATGTCATAGAAATGTTTGTTATAAACAATTCTCATATTATACCGCTAGTACAATAGGGCAATACCAGAGGGCCCGTGCGAGGATTTCGCACTGAAATCTAATATTTTTTAGGTACGTCTCTATTATCCCGTCGACCACTTTTCATAACAAAAAACTATCGCCAAACTGTAAGATTAAACGCCAAAAATGCAGTCCCATTTACTTGATGTCAGAAGCATTATACATGTTTGTTACGTCAGCAAGTAGTTTTTTAACTCGACATTTGCGTGTATTTTTCATTATGTTTTATTGTGTCCTTAAATTCTTATATTTTATTTATTTATTTATTTTGATATTCCAATGGCAACGTTCTCCCGTTTAGTTGGCGATAGTTTTTTGTTATGAAAAGTGGTCGACGGGATAATAGAGAAGTACCATTTTTTATCAATACGTAATATTTCTTAGATGCAGGTTTAAACAAGAAAAAGTAAGGATAAAAATATCTGCAAGCAACATTTAGTTTTTAGTTAAGGCAGAATATCATCTAATTTATTCTATGAATGATATAGTAAAAATTGATCCAAGATTGCAAAATGCACTCGCGAGAAAAAAAAATTAACAATCGTATTTTAACTGCATTAGAGGATGACGTCATTTGCTTCGGGAAAAACATGGAACATAGAAATATAAATCTAAACATTTCAATTTCCATTTCGCTTTTTAATCATAAAAATAAAATAAACCCGTGCGGTGATTTTATAATAATTTCAGAGCATCATATAATGTGGTATTTTATTTCTGTGGCAACAATAATTTGAAGAAAACCTTTCATTTCTTTCATGAAAACAATGCCGATTTAATTTTTAATTTTCAGCAAATTTAAATCAAAAACATGTTTTAACGAAATGTTAAGTGTGCTATGTCAGAAGCCTGTGCAAAATGCTTTCATATGGTATCTCATTCGCTGTTCTGCGTTTAATATTTTCTGAGAAAAAGGGATGTTGACAGGAGAAATAATATATACCAGAGGGCCCGTGCGAGGATTTCGCACTGAAATCTAATATTTTTTAGGTACTTCTCTATTATCCCGTCGACCACTTTTCATAACAAAAAACTACCACCAAACTGTAAGATTAAATGCCAAAAATGAAGTCCCATTTACTTGATATCAGAATCATTATGCGTGTTTGTTACGTCATCTAGTGGTTTTACATTCGACATTTGCGTGTATTTTTCATTATTGATGGTGAGAAATACCACCATCTAGATCTAAACTAGCACACACTATAAAAAAAAAAAGTATTTGGTTTTTTTTCTGCATATTAACAGAGTATTTGGTATCATTTTAATCAGTGAACAGTGAACAATACAAATTAATGATCCATTTTAGGATCAGCGCATACAGATAGATAATTATGGAACAAAGTGAACCACGGCAGTCAAGGAAATATTTGGTTTTCCGTTCCCACGAATGATTTAACTACACCTAATAAAAATGTCATGGAGAAAATTGTCAGAACAATAATATGACACATTTATTTATGAGAGCTTAAATAGGCACGAAGACCTCACAAGTCAAAGCATCTTTACCTCCCAGACACAGCACGGCGTCAAGAGGAATCGCTATTGTACCGACGGACCTATGAAACACTCAAGGGGAGTACCAAATTTCTCCCGCCTGCCAATGGTCATCTCTCTAAAATCAGAGGTATGGCCGAAACATGCAAATTTTCAAGAAGTTAAAACGTATAAGGCCTTAATTTTATGTGAAAAGGGAAAAATGGTTCCATCCCTTTTTTTTTGCTCCACGAAAAGAATGTGATTTTTCTTGAGAGTAGAGATTCAAAAAAAGATGAAAAAGTAGAAGGTTGACTGCTCTCTAACTAAAAAAACAGATTTTGAGTGTGTGTGCCAATAGATGGAAATGTACGCGCTAAGAAAAAGCGAAAACGCGTCAGCCATTACCTCCTGCTGTCAACGTTATCTAGTAATATAAGGTAACAAACAATCTTCCTTCACCATTGTTCCATTTTATTTAATTAAGCTATATTCTTTTAATAATACGAATTTACGTGTGTATGAAGATCCTACCCCGATCTAAACATAAAAAGGCTAATCAAATAAATACTTCTAGGGTATGGAACTCTGCCTTTCAAAATCGAATTTGTTAATTCAGTAAGATAAACTGTAATTCTCAGAAAATAAATGTTGAGAATACAGTTCTCAACTAGGATTGAATATTTTTATTTTTTAAAAACATTTATGTTTGTTTTTAATCATATGCTTATAATTACCTTGTAAATAAACTCAATTTTATATTCAATTAAATTTAGTCAGTTTTCCTTTTGTTTACTTAATTTATTGAATTAATATTAAGTCTTTTATTTTAGGAAATGTTTTCTTTAATATTACAATCTAGGTTTTAAAATAAGCCATTATATATTTAATGTTACATAACTCTCTGCAGGTAACCTTTGATGATTGTAATTGGCTCAAAGAGGATCCGAACTTCAAAAATAATTCACAACGCAACTTTTTCTTTTCTATAATTAATTGATAATTTGTCTAATAAAATTTTCTAAGTATAAATTATCATATCAGATCCTTAGAGTCATAGGTGCAAAATAAATACTATACGTCTCGGATAATTTAAAATACTCATATTAATCAATTAACAGCAATATAGTGGTAAATCCTATGCAGTCAGACTTAAATTCGAATAATTTAATTGATCACTCTGTAGCATTCCATCAATTATGTTTTACAGATAAAGTAGTTATTTTATTAATTAAAATAACAATTGTGTCCTTAAATTCTTATATTTTATTTATTTATTTATTTATTGATATTCCAATGGCAACGTTCTCCCGTTTATTTGGCGGTAGTTTTTTGTTATGAAAAGTGGTCGACGGGATAATGGAGAAGTATCATTTTTTATCAATATGTAATAGTTATTAGATACAGGTTTAAACTTCTAAAGAAAAAGCAAGGATAAAGATATCTGCAAACAACATTTAGTTGTTAGTCAAGCCAGAATATCATCTAATTTATTCCATCAAAGACTAAAAACCGATCCAAGATTGCTAAAGGCACGCGCGAGAAAAAAAAATTAACAATCGTATTTTGACTGCATTAGAGGATGACCTCATCCGCTTCGGGAAAAACATGGGACTTAGAAATATAAATCTAAACATTTCAATTTCAATTTCGCTTCTTAATCATAAGTATAAAATAAACCCGTGCGGTGTTTTTTATAATAATTGCTGCGCATCCTATAATGTGGTATTTTATTTTTTTTGGCAACAATAATTTCAGGAAAACCTTTCATTTTTTTATGAAAACAATGCCGATTTAATTTTTATTTTTCAGCAAATTTTAATCAAAAACATGTTTTAACGAATTGTTAAGTGGGCTATGTCAGAAGCCGGTTCTAAAACCTTTCATATGGTATCTCATTCGTTGTTCTGCGTTTCATATTTTCTTAGAAAAAGGGATGTTGACAGGAGAAATAATATATAAGGACTAGCCGCCACTGGCGACCAGTTTGGTCGCCCTTAAATGTATGTTAAGCATTGTAACAAATTATTTTTATTCATAATTTATTTTTTTCCTTAATCCTTCGCCAAACCGGAAAAATCTAATAGACAAATCAAGAACTTTTGCGATCGTGGTGGCATTTCGCATATTTTTTGTTGTTATGTATTTCATCTTTCTTGACAAAAACCGCTTAACCCACTTTATAATAAATTAATCATTGTGTGTGTGTTTTTAATATAAAATAAACTATTTCATAATAAAATAAAAGTATATGCTGTTTTAGTAATCTCTAATAGGTACCTGAAAATGGGATTTTCTCGCCAAAATGGCGCAAAACAAAAATTCAGCCAACCCTGGTGCGTCCGTGACAGCTGTTCCAATTTAAAATACATGACGTTCACATTTTTCTTTAAAATAGAAAATAGATAAATAAGAAATATTATCATAAATCAAAACATTTGATTTCTAAATTAAAATATCGTTTCTAATTAATACACACGAAAAATAAAAGCTGACAATTTGTTTCGAAATTTGATCCATTAAATATTATTACATGAGTTCAACCACGGAGTTCAACTTACATCAAGAAAAGATCCGAAGGAAGTTGAGTTGTATGGAACAGAATTATGGTAAACTTTGACTGTCTCACTGGTGCTGATTATTTTTTTTTACACCAGGCAGCGGTCCAAAAATTCATGGTTTAGTATTTTAAACGTTCACAACGAATGAATCTTTTTTTTTGTTGTTGTTGTTTACTTTCATGGATAGAGAATTTGAACAGCGAACCTAATTGAAACTGAAGTTATTGCAGAATGTATACATAATTGAACGTAAGTCATCTCTCAAATATTAATTTATTTTGAACGATCTTTCTAAAAATGTAACTTTTATGCAGTTTTATTAGAAAAAATAATTTTGAATAAAAATGGCTGCCTGGCATATGAAACAGTGAAGCGGCATCCCGGAACTGTTGAGGACAGTCACATGACATACGGTTTTATTATAGAGATGATAGTTGTTTTTCTTTTCAATAATCAAATAGCTTTTTAAAAGTCATATTTTACGATATTCGTTAATTTTGCATCATGTTCTAAATTTCCTTATCAAAATGTATTATTTAATATTTTTATGAAAACTATTTTTCTGCATATCTTTTTTATACTATCATTTATACCAGCGGTTCCCAACCTGGGGTACGTGAAAATTACATTGGTAATGGCGGAAAATTCAAAAAATAAAAGTTAAAATAAAAACAGAAAAACACAACTCTAAACTTTTCGTTTACAAAGAAACTTGTGTAAAAGTAAAATAGGCTATTCGTATAAAATGGAGGAAAAGGCCTAAACTTAGTAATTGGTTGATCAGTTTTTGCCATTATCTCTGCCCACTACTGATAATATCTTGCGATTTCGTATCTTGCTATGTGTGTCCGTCTTTTTCTCTTTTAGTTCTTTTATTTCTAGTAAGGCTAGAGATATCTAGGTAAAACATAAATTGTCTCGAAAACAAGTCATCATTGTATTATTCAACTGGACATCATTAGCATAAATTCATTATTATGAGTGCTTAATTTGAAATATTTAGCTAATATTTACAGTCTTGAGTGATTTTATGTTGATATCGTTTTGTGGATAAAAATGGATAAGTGGTTTATAACCTGAAATATTAAAGAGAACTGCAGCTAACATTGTTAACTAGCATAAAACATTACTAACGAACGAAAAAAAAAAAGGGGGACAGGTTTATGCGAGAAGGGGTACGCATAAAAGAAAAGTCTAAGCAAGGGGTACGTGGGAGGAAAAAGGTTGGGAACCGCTGATTTATACCTATACCCATATCTAATCTATATCAATGTTTTTGTGTTTCATATATCAATTATTTTTTTTAAATGAAAATATCCTAATTTTAATGACAAAAGAATGTTAATGCTGTCTTTTTTTTTTTTTTTTTTTTTTTTTTACTATGATAGCCCCCCCCCCCCCCCCCCTACACCTCTTAACCTGAATTTTTGTCTTTCAAAAAAAAAAAAAAAAAAAAAAAAATATATATATATATATATATATATATATATATACATATATATTTTATATATATATATAAATATATATATATATATATATATATATAATTTGTCAGATTGTATGCTTAATCAAAATAGTATTTTTTTTTTTTTTTTTTTTTTTTTTTTCATTGATTAATTATTTGCTGCAAAGCAAGACTATAAAAAATTATCTTAATTAATTGATTGATTAAATTAGTTCTTCTTCGCTATCCGCTGTTGAGGAAATGTTTCCTATTGTATCTAAAAAAAATAGGAAGAAAGTAGAAAAATAATATTATAAAAAGAAGAAGAAATCACCGTCGTTACGTTGGTGATTTGACGCCAAAGATAGCTGGCTTTTCATACGATCGCCAAGCGAACTTTCCGACAAAGAAATGAAAAATTACATTCCCGGAACGGACGCGCACTATACGCAGCCTTATCCTTACGTTACATAGTGAGAGGTTGACGCAGAGAACTTATACTGCGGGAAGAAGGTTAGACCTTGAGGTTAGATCCCACACGAATAATGTAAATACGTCGAATCAAACTGCGGGTCCAATATGTAGTGCGCGAGCGCGATAGGCAACTGTACAAGGGGGTGGCGCAAACTAACCGCATTTGTTGCCTTTTCGGTTTTCATACATTTTTTCAAATACTTAATATTAATCCAAAATATACTTCATAATAATTGTTTCTAAAATTTCCTTAATATTTTGTAATGAAATAATAATAATAGACCCCCTCCCCTCTCATACTAAAACTTTCTAAAACCTTCTTACCCGGCCTATAAACTTGAAACAGACTCTTCTTATGAGAACAGTGTAATAAATAACTTTCAAGCCGGAAATATTTTTTAACTAAATATTTATGTATTAAAACATTAATTTTAACCCAAGTTTATTCTTTGGGTTTGTAATTAATTCATGTCAATAAGCTATCCAGCAACGTTGATAGCTCATAAAATACTATAAAAATGGCATTGTATCAAAGAGTTTTGTTAGTATAGTAGTACTAAAGAATCTTCCTTAAACCTCATCTTATCCTTACGTTACGCAGTGAGGGTCCAGCGCCTAGTAAGCGGTTGACACAAAGAACGTATACTAATTCCAAAAACAGGTTATACTTCGACCACGAACAGAAGGCGGGTGAGACGTCAAAGTCACGTGGTGCCAGACGGGTCTATTTGACTGATTTAGCGAAAGAAGGAGGATTGAGAGAAGAAACTTCAGGACTAAGTTATTTGAACTCGGATTACCATATCTGGCTAGTTAGCGCCTTTTGATGTAGAATGAAAATAAGATTACATTAATACACAAGAATACAAATTCGAAATTCTTTACAACGTGATATGGCAAAAAATGCTTGGAAAATAGGAAGTAGTGAATTTTTATTGGGTGAATTCATTGTTGAGAAAAATTTTTGTTAGGGTATTTTAGGTAAGGAGAGTTTTTACACAGTGAGAGACCTTGTGAATTAAATATACAAGCTAATCCATAAGCAATAAATAAAAATTTTCAGTAAAATGTGCTTTTTTATCCAAGATACTTTTCGCATAATGTTATATTATATATATATATTTTTTTTTTCAAATAAAAGTTTGAAAGCTTTTTCACGCACCGAAACTTTAAAAGTATTTGAATATTATGTATTATTAAATATTAAGTTGCGATGAAGATACGTTCCGGTGTTATATGAAATATTCATGATATTTTGGTCAGAGTAAGATCTCTCGGCTAAATCATATTCTAAAAAAATCCCTGACGGTTCGACCTACAGGCAGAGGTAGATTTCGAAGACGCAGACCGTGGGGCGCCTGTTTGTTGGGAATTGTGGAAGAAATGAGCTTTCTGCAATGATGCAGCATTTGGAAACGCCCACTTCGAAACCTAACTTGTTTGCAGGTGGAGACGGCAAGGTTTTTTTTTTTTTTTTTTTTTTTTTGCTATAAGGGTTGGTCCTATAAAAAAACTTGTCACTATAAAAGTTTTAGATAATATTAAGAGGATTTATAATAAATTTAAGCGGATTTGCTATCTTCTGAATTGATGAAGTTATGAATTTTTTTCTTCTAACTCCCCCCCCCCCCCACTCTTTCCCCTCCCCCTTGGAGCCATTTTTAATGGTATCAAAAATCTGTCATACAAAAATTTTCGGCCGTTTTTCTAGAAGTAATAATAACTTTAAACGGATTCGATACGTATCATAATTAAGACGTTATGGGTTTTATTCTGTTTTCGCCCAACGCCCCACCCCCTCCTCCCCCCCCCCTGGTTCGATTTTGCCCATTAACGAACTTGACCGAGATTTCATGCCCCTTGACTTTATGTATCAGTTTGGAAGAGATTTGTGCAGAATTATGGGAGTTATCGTGTCCATAAAAAAGTGACATAGATAGATAGATAGATAGATAAAGTTTTAAACTGGGGTGGTTTTGGGTTCTGGGAGTCATAATCGGCGTAGATCTGCAAAAATATTTCGAAAATTCCAACTTAGGTGAAAATGTAATAGGTAGTATTTCTTACGAAATCTACCTAAAAGATTGTTTTCATAAATTATTTTCTCAGAATATTTTAACTAGATTTTATATACACTTATATTAAAATACAAAAATGCGATACCTGAAAACATTGCCCCACCAGTGGCTGAGAGGTTCTGCTCTCAACGTTGGTAGACAGGAGGTGCTGCATTCAAACCCCTGTCACGATCGTCGGTCTAACCGTTTGGAGTTTTCCGTAGTTTTCTTCGAACCTTGCGTAAATACGGGTTAGGATCCCTTAGAAAGACCTCCACGGAGGGCTTGCTCCTCCCCGGCCTACATCCCTAGCGCAGATAATCGGCCGTAACAAATAACCAACCAATCAACCTAGAAACATTGTCAAAACGAGTATTTCAATATAATTTAAATTGATTTTGCATAAACCATATAGGTTCAGGGATCGGTGCAGTTTTTTTTTAGGGGGGGGGGAGGGGGGTTATTTTGTGAAAGGTAAGTTATTTTTGTGATATATTTTGTGAAATTTGTTATATCTTTGTGGAAAATAACATTTTGTTACGAAACATGCAATCCAGCTACTCAAATTCAAACCAAGCATTTTTTAATAATAACTTCTTTAAATCCTTCTGCCAGTGTTGACGCTCCTGTGCTTTCTGAATCGGAATGGAAAGAGACGAAGATTTTGCTTCATTTTCAAAAAAATTAAGCACATTATCAACAATGTTACGTTCATCCGAACGCAAAGTTTTCCCTTTACGAGACATTTTGTGTTGTTCTGAAAAGAACAGTTTAAATAGAGAATAATGATAATAATAATCAAGAGCGCTGAGAATATAACAACAACAACCTTCTAGGACAAAAGAAATTATATCAGTGAAGGAGAAGACAGACGAGAAACAGAGAGGGAAATGTATATCGCCAAAAGCAGGAACGCTCGAATATGTTACAACCCTAAATACTTGCTCTTCCACTGTCCTAACCTTTGAGAAAATGAACTCTTCTTCCAAGCGGCGATCTCACCCGCCTTCTGGTTGCGGTCGCATTAGTTCCCACACGGATAATGTAAATACGTCGAATCAAGCTGCCTGCGGGTTCAATATGTAGTGTGCGATAGACAACTTTACAAGGAAGTGGCGCCAACTTTTTAAAAATATTGGGTGGGCTCAAAATATGTTGGTAAAATAGCACAACCAGTTTTTTTTTTTCTTTTTTGTTTTTTGCCCCACTTTGAATAACCGACAGATAGGGAAATATGATAACTCTAAGTCAAGTTATCATGTTTTAATAAAATTGTAATTTTATTAGATTATAGTCTCACGAGTTCTTGCTTGTAAAGACACTAATATTTACTATAATATCATAATACCACGAATAGGACTACAAGTAGAAAGGGCAAAAATCTAAACATCCAGCAAAACCTTTAACTGATTTTTGGGTACCAATCGGGTATTAAAACAGATTCTCATTGACTTATACTCACTGGTAAATGGTAAAATAAATTTTGTTCCAGGGAGAAAAGTAAATAATGAAATATGTAACGAAATAAAGCAATGGTAATTGAACTCGCTGCCCTTGAAAATTATTGAGCGGGCACGAGCCCATACAAGATGGCGCCACTGCATAATCTTACTATTAAGCTAAATGAATGCGTTTCAGTGTTTCATAAATATTTTATTTATTTTTTATATTTATGTAGTTTTTAATTATTGTAATACAGAGAATAATCTAACATATTTAATATCTGTTTTTAATTATAATGGATTTAAATTAATATATGTATATCCAAATTAGTTTTTACTTTTTCGATTTTGGTTCCAGTTTTTTTATATAAGGGTAATTTCACCAACTGGTTCCAAAATTGAAAATGCCCGCTTATAAAAAAAACCGTAACCAAAATCGAAAAAGTAAAAACTAACAACGTTAGAGATCGACCTCAGCTATCCTATGCAAAAAAAAAAAAAAAAAAAAAAAAAAATCATTTAAAAATATTAAAATGCTAGCGAGAAATCGCGCGATAACCTTCCCATAGACTTTTCGCGTGACTAGCGTAGGCTCTTAAAGTAATAATAATCCATTACAATGTTAGTCACTTAAAATTATAATAAATATAGTGTATCCGTGTATTATTATTATATTTCATATAAAAATAATGAAGAACATTTTATTTTAGTTGTATCAAAGTAGCATAGATAAAAATCACTAATATAAAATAATTTATAGTTATAAACGTTATCATTCAAATAATTATTCATTACAAGATTTTTTTTCCTTTTTTTTTTCAATGTATTCAATTACAAACTATTACACTGCACTTAACAATAATTACTTCAAACGTTTGAATGATAAAATTGATATCTGTAAGTTGTATTATTTTAATATTATAGTATATATATATATATATATAAGAGTGGTTTTTATATAAGCTACTTTCATACATCTAAACTAAAATATTCAGCTAAATTGTTCTCGATTATTTTTATTTGAAACAATAATAATAATACAAAGTGTTGATTATTTTTTTAAGTGTCTAATGTATCGTTGGACTATTAATTATTACTTCAAAATTTTAAATAAAATCATTTACATCTATAACTTTTTTTACTGATCTCAGAACAAGCTGCATTGATAAAAATAAATATTAGAATAATAAGCATCATAACTATTATTTTTGCTTAAAATATAATAATAAAAATACGATATTTTTAAAAAGAAATATAAAGTATATTTCTATAACTGATAGAACTAAAATTTGGAGCTATACATATATATATATATATATATATTAATTTAAAGTCACTATAATTAAAAACAAACATTAATTATGTTTGATTATTCTTTGTATTATAATAACTAAAAACTACATAGATATCTAAAAAATTAAAATTTTTGGGAAACTTTAAGAAGTATTTATAAAACTTGCCCTTGAATATAAATATGAATGACTTTCCTTTTTTGCTTACAAATTTTATCGCGAGATTTAAAATACACATCTTTAATTTCTTTGAAAAGTATCCAGTTGAAAAACTCTTTTGTGCGCTTAATACCAGTAAATATATTTTAAAAAGAGAGAATTGAAGAAAAAATCTATAATTTTTTTTATACTTTCTTTCTTTCACTACCGATGCTAATGCGATGTGCCATTAGTAACTGGATAATTTTCGATTTTTTTTTTTAAGTTAAAAAAAAAACAGAGAATGACGGAATTGACTCATATCACTGCACTTAATTCAGATATCACTCGTATTTGGGCTGAAATGGATTGCCGGCGTTATGTTTCTCTGAAATTGCACAAATGGAACTTTTATGACTATTTATAAAAATAAAATCGAAACAGTCCTCCATAATTATGTTACAAACTCGCTTTGTTCTTGTTTTATAGTGTAGTGAAACTATATACTACACAGGAGCTATCTTTTGCATACGATGTGTAAAAACGCCTTACTTCTTAGCACATTGGTGCCAGGCAATTTTGTATGAAATCGCGGTTTTAACTCTTTCAGGGGCAAGGTTTTTCTATTCGTAAAATGTTGAAATGATTGTTTGACACCAGAATTTAGAAACAAATTTATTCGAAAATATAAATAAAAAAATATGCTTGATCACAAGGGAATCTTTCATTCCAAAATTTTTATGCCAATGTAGCATTTAGGGATTAATATTAAGTGGTCTAAAAATTAACCCCCGCCCTTGAAGGGTATAAAATGTTGTAGTATGTTAAACAGAAAAACAGGTACTGTACTGTTACTTTTATATTTTTGTAATTGGCAACAACTTGTTAAGTACTTCAACTTCTACTGCAAGTAGCGCGGTAGAACAGTCTTGTTTACATGTTACATCTCTCTCACCATGCTATGAGTTATAATTAAAGTCTGAATTATTTCAATTATTTAGTAAGATTTAATTAATATGATTAACCTTAAACTTTAACAGGTTATGGGTGTTACGCACGCTATATGCGTTAATAGTTGAAGTTAATTCTAAAAGTTAGTATGGCAGTATGGCAGTGATAAGCCTAACATGTGATCAGCAAGAATAGTTTGCTTTCTAAGTCTCAATTCAAGTCCTGAAATCATTTTTCAGAAAATCCTAACGAATTTTATGATTGAAGTGGATTGAATAAGTGGATGAATTTTTAACATATATTTGAAATTAGAGAAAATATTTCGTTTAGAACACTAATTATGGAGATAGGAAAGTTGCAGATGAAACCATTGAGTGGTGAAGCTGATTGGCCAATGTGGAAGTATAGGATCAAATTTGCCTTAAATTATTATGCCGATGCCTTAGAAGTTGTTGAAGGAAAGATTACAAAACCAGATCAGCCACCTGATGGATCTGATGCAGCAACCTTGAAAAAGTACCAAGAAGGTCTAGCAAGTTATAAAAAGGTAACACATGTGCCATGATGGTTTTGACTAATTCCATGACAGAAGAAAACATGCAGAAAATCATGAAATTTGAAACAGCAAGAGAAGTATGGCTAGAACTTCATAAACTTTATGAAGCTACTTCAGACAACCAACTGTATAATATTTGTCTGCAATTTTTTCAATTTAAGTGGACGAATGACAGTATGGCAGTTCATCTATCAAAACTAAAGAACCTTTGGAGTGAATTAAATCTGGGTTTACAAAGAAAGCTTGAAGTTCAACTCCCTGAAATCTTGCTGATTTGCAAGATTCTAGACACCTTACCTCAGGAATACCATTCTTTCAAGCTAAGTTGGCTACTTCTAAATGAAGATAAAAGAACAATTGATGAGTTAACCACTCAATTATGTTCTCAAGAAAGAGAAAATAAAGAAGAAAAATCAAAAGGTGAAGTTCAGAATCAAGAAGCATTAAAAGCTGAAGCCAGTAAAACAAAAGCAGCTTTTAAAAGTAAAAAGCAATATGGAAAATGCAATTATTGTCACCAAAGTGGTCACTGGATGAGAAACTGTCGAAAGTGGATAGCCGATGGAAAGCCAAATCCTGGTCAGAATGATAAGATTCAAGGAAAAGATAGCATTTCAGCAAATAGGACCTTATTAGCTATAGATGCTGAAGTATTTTCATCAGAAGAAAATTGTTATGATTGGTTTGTTGATAATGGTGCATCAAAGCATATTACCAACAATAGTAATTACTTCACAGATTTTGAAGAATTTCAAACCCCTCATGGAATTACTACTGCAAGTGGAAAAACTTTGCCAGCTGTAGGTAAGGGAACCTTAAAAATTATGACAAAAATTAAAGGAGAGAGACAATTTAAGGAACTTAAAGATGTCTGGTTGTCCCGGGTATAAGTAAAAATTTATTTTCTGTTCTAGCAGCACAAGACAGAAACCCCAAGAGTATGTTTGTAGCAACTGCAAAAGAATTTTGGTTAAAAATCAACAACAAGGCTGTACTCTATGGAACAAGAAATATAAATGGTGGTCTATATAAAGTCCATATGGAAGTACTTATTCCAAATAATCCAATAGAAGTGAACATAGCTACTACAAGTGATTCTATTTTGCAGTTATATCATGAGCGCTGGGGACATCAGGACAAACGTCATGTAAAGAGTGTTCTAGAAAAACAAATGGATATCAAAGTTGGATTAGACAATCAACTCTGCGAAGCATGTATATATGGTAAAGCACATCGCTTAAAGTTTGGCAGCAGAAAATAGACCACAAAACCTGGAGAGCTTATCTCAGCAGATCTATGTGGACTATTTGATCAGTCTTTTAGAAAATACCGTTACTTTGCAGTTTGCAGTCTTTAAAGATCTTTTTACTAAATTTAGATATGTATTTTTTCTTCGCCAAAAATCAGAAGTTGCACAAGTTTGTGAAAATATGGTAGCACACGCTAAAAATTTAGGACACAGCATCAAGGAGTTTTTAAGTGATAACGGTGGGGAATTTGATAATGAAGAAGTTAGAAGAATCCTGCAGAAAAATGGAATTGTTCCTATATTAACTTCTCCTTATACTCCGCAACAGAATGGTGGAAGTGAGCGTGAGCATAGAACCTTGGTGGAAATGGCCAGAACATTGAAGAATTCTAATTCAGAAATATGTTTTCCTTCATTATTATGGGCAGAACTGATTAGTACATCTGTGTACATATTGAACAGAACAGGGAAAAGTTCAATAGCAAATGCAAGTCCTTATGAACTGTGGATAGGACAAAAACCTCGAGTGAGACACATGCGTATTGTTGGATCAACCTGTTATGCCCATATACCAAAACAGAAACGTAGAAAACTGGATAAGAAAGCAATAAAGGGCTACTTATTAGGATATGATGGCGATGAAAGATATCGCATCTGGGTAAAAGTAACTAATATTGTTATCTGCTCTCGAGATGTAATATTTCAAGAGAAACCCTTAACGAATTGTGAAGCTCCAGTAGATCTATGTGGACCATTTGATCAGTCTTTTAGAAAATACCGTTACTTTGCAGTCTTTAAAGATCTTTTTACTAAATTTAGATATTACCTTTGATTGAGCCTAGTAGACAGTTGCCAGAAGCTGAAAATGAGGGAAAGAATGATCAAGAAGACTCAGAAGATCAAATTAGTTCAGAAAGTGAAGATGAAGATGAAAGGAAATCAGATACTATGAAATTAAGAAATCGCAGTAAACTAAAACAGCCTAAAAGTTTTGACGATTATGTGATGGCATCTGAAATTTTCATGTCTGATGTTCATGAACCAGAGTCATATGAAGAAGCTATTGATTGTAAAGAATATATTTTTTGGAAAAAGGCTATGAATTCTGAAATAAGTTCTTTAAATGAAAACAATACCTGGACACTAGCACCACTTCCAGATAAAGCTAAAGCTCTTCTTTGTAAATGGGTCTTTCGGATCAAGAAAAATCCAGATGGTACTATTGATAAGTACAAGGCAAGACTTGTGATTAAAGGCTTCAAACAGAGACAAGGTATTGATTATAATCAGACCTTCAGTCCAGTCACAAAACTAGGAACTGTGCGTTCATTGATAAGTATTGCAGCCAGTGAGAAGATGCATCTTATGCAATTTGATGTCTCTACTGCATTTTTATATGGTGACTTAGATGAAACAATTTATATGCATCAACCTGAAGGCTATAATGATGGTACCAATAGAGTATGCAAACTCCAGAAAAGTTTGTATGGACTAAAACAAGCCCCTCGATGTTGGCATAAATGTTTTGGAAAATTTATGGTAGACCTTGGCTTTAAAGTTAGTGAAGCAGATCAATGTTTATTCATTCGAGAAGAAGAAGGTAAAAAGCTACTTGTAGCTCTTTATGTGGATGATGGTCTTATTGCCGCTACTCATGAAGAAGACTCGAGAAACTTCATAGATCAACTGAAAACAAAGTTTAAAATCACCAGTAAGCCAGCATCTTATTTCTTAGGAATAGAAATACAACGTCTAGATGATGGAAGCATTAAAATGGGACAAGAAGCATATGCAACAAGGATACTTCAGAAATTTGGTATGAGTGACTGCAAGCCAGTCCATACACCCATTCTGAAAGAAAAAGAAGTATGTACAGAAGAAGTTAATGAAGCAGAGTTCCCTTATCGTGAAGCTATTGGAGCAATAATGTATCTAATGATGGGGACAAGACCTGACCTGGCATACTCTGTTAGTGTTTTATCACGTAAATTAGAAAATCCATCAAAAGAAGATTGGGTCAAGGTAAAACGCGTTTTTAGATATGTTTCAAGCACCAAGCAGAAATGTATTGTTTATAAATCTGGTTATAAACCTGGTGTTCTAGAGTGCTTCAGTGATGCTGACTTTGGGGGATGCATGCAGACAGGCAGATCCACAAGTGGAATTGTAGTTCTGTATGCTGGTGGAGCAATATCCGGGCTAAGTCAACGTCAAGTTGTGGTAGCAACTTCAACAACAGAAGCTGAAATAGTTGCAGCAAATGAAGCTGCGAAAGAATTGATTTGGTCAAAGAGACTTATCAGTGGAGTTTCCTGTCTAAAAGAAGTACCAACAATTTATGTTGATAACAGCGCAGCAGTAAGACTAGCTCAGAACCCTGAGTTTCATCGCAGAACCAAACACATTAGTTTGAAACATTTCTTCATTCGTGAAAAAGTGTTGGAAGAAGAAATCAGTGTGCAGCAACTTTCAACAGAAATGCAAGTTGCGGATATGATGACAAAGCCCTTGCACAAACCAAGACTGTTAATGTTATGTGAAAAGATGGGACTCTTATAAACTCTGAACTCTAAGTGCTAGTTTAGAACTCTAGTTTTATAAGTGTATCTTATTTTTCTCTTAACAAGGGAAAGTGTTGTAGTATGTTAAACAGAAAAACAGGTACTGTACTGTTACTTTTATATTTTTGTAATTGGCAACAACTTGTTAAGTACTTCAACTTCTACTGCAAGTAGCGCGGTAGAACAGTCTTGTTTACATCTCTCTCACCATGCTATGAGTTATAATTAAAGTCTGAATTATTTCAATTATTTAGTAAGATTTAATTAATATGATTAATCTTAAACTTTAACATAAAACTGTAGAGGCTCCACCCTCTTCTGAAAGTCTTCCGTGAATTGTGTTCCTAGATAGTTTTCTCAAGTTTATGCATCAGTAAATATCTTTGAATGTACGGGTATAATATAAAATGCCTTACAATCTAAAAAATTATTGGCAACATGATATAAATGCATTTTCTGTAAACTAGAAGCCACGCCCTTAGTCAATGACATTTGGTTAAATGAAAAGGAGAATTCTCGACGTTGTCGCAAATGTGTTAATCGGGAGGCGTAGAAATGCTTAGTAATTTTGTAATTATTTAATAAAAGACTTCTACAGTAAATAAGGCGAAAATTACTTCAAAATAATGATTCTCAGAAAAGCATCTCTATGTACCCTGTTAATCATTGAGCAGATATCTTTAAAAATGTTTTCACTGCATCAGGGTCGGACTGGGACAGGGGAAAGGGTGCAGACCTTGGATTTTCAGAGGGCGCAAAAATTTTAACCAACTCAGTCAGTTTTACTTGTGTTGTATTTAACTTGTCAAGGTTTAACACATTCGTATAGCTTATAGTAATGAAATGGCTTAATATTATATTACTAGATAGACGACTTCGCTATGTTAAACGCGCCTGTTTGAAGTTCCATCAAATTAATGCTACACAATTTTCCAAACAATGTCATGTAATATTCAAAAAGTCTAGAAAGCTGAACACAGATCAACTTGTAGTAGATTGACCGTAGACTAGGACTTTCCTACTTTATTCTTTTGTCAATAGACACAACAATGGTAAACTAGTCGTTGGGGGCCACCGTAATACGAGGGGTGATCCAAAAAAAAGTTTACAAGGCAAAGGAAAAAGTATTTATTAACAGTAGAAACAAGATACAAATGGCAATCAAGAGACACATCTGGCCTTTACTTTTCCACATAGTCGCCAAACCTGTTTAGGCATTTGTCAGAACGTTCGACCAACTTATTTATCCCGTCTTGGTAGTAATCAGGGCCCTACTCATTGAGCCATTTCTCGGCAGCTGTTTTCACTGCATCGTCAGAGGTGAACCGTGTTCCGGATAAGTTTCGCATTAACGCCGGAAAAAGGAAATAGTCACTTGGAGCCAAATCGGGGCTGTATGGGGGGTGATTCCAGACCTCTCACTTGAACCTTTGCAGCAATTCCTGAGTCATTTCGCTACCTGTTGTCTACTCATTGCTTTGTTCCCGTATACCTCAACGATTTGCCTGTGAATTTCGGATGCGGCCACATTCTTGGCCCATAAGAATCGAATTACGGCTCGCACCTCTATGCGAGACCACTTTTCTAGACGTCGTGCCATTACTGTCGCTCTTAAGTGTCTGCGTACTGACGCTACTTACTCGTAGAACCGCTGTAGGACAACTAGCGCCATCTGTCAACCACCCTGGGTGGAAATATTCGCTCCACAGTTATTACGTTTCAAATGCTTCTGCTTGTAAACTTTTTTTGGATCAACCTACGTACTTACCCATCATGTATATGTATAATGTAAAATATTAAAATAAAAATGTGTAAACTACTTATAAAATGCATTGCAATTCAAATAAAATCGTGGCTTGATGACGTCATAAAAAGGCTCGATTACTGAATTGCTTGAAAGAGGTTTTCCTTATAACTCCAAAAATAATACTCCTATTAACTAGCGGTTTATTGCATCTGATTAAGCGTCAAATTTCCAATTAAAATATATATTTGAAGTGAAATTTGGATTAAATACAGGGTCATAAAAAATCGAAGAGTGTGGAAAATAGGATTACAAATATCTCGGCAACTCATTATCCGATCGACTTCATGTTTTATGCAAAATTTATGTTTTTTTTATTGTCTTTTATATTTACTCCTTAAAATAAACAATTTCGAAAATTTTTATATACCTTTCATCAGAACGAATATTTCGAGAGTCCGAAAAAAAAATGTTCCGGTTAATCGAGGTTATTGAAATGAAATAGGCTTCTTCCCATTATTACATACTAAGTACATACCAAATTGCAAGTCTCTATCTCAATTTGTTCGGGAGATAGAGCGTTTACAGACACACACACAGACGGACGGCAAATTTTTTTTCTAAAAATATGTTTTTCGGAATCTCCAGTGTCTGAAACGTGTAAATCCGTCAAAAAAAATTTTTCGATTTTCAAAACGATTACAAGACTTACCCTATACGACGTATGATGGGTGAGTAAAAAGGGATCATCTTTTACTAATTATCCTGCAAATAAGGTATAAAAAACACATAGTTGCCAATTTATTGGGAATAGTTTCTACTATTAAATTCTATTTATACGTTTTGTTTCGGGGATTGTCTACATATTAAAAATGCTTGTTTTCGTTAAACACCTACGTTTGAGTTCCCTGGATAAAAGCAGACTGGGAATATACTTATCTTAATTCTTCATAGAGTTATAAAAGAAAATGTGTTTGGGGTTTATCTAAATATTTCGGAAAATAAAATTTAAATCTTACAAGGAAAAGTACTGAACAGTAGGGCTGGGCGATATATCGATAAAACCGATATAAAATGCATACCGTGATACCGATATCAAAAAATCCTACCCAACGGTATATCGCAAATATCATAAATTTGACGAAAACCATGAAAACCACGATATTAAATCTCTTCCTCGGCTTCGAGTATTCATGAATACGAACGGTGTGAGCTCCCCCAGCCTAAACCATGATAAACCGGATACAGCCTAACCATGATACTAAACCATGATACTACAGGGCCCGACTAAGCTCATTTGGGGCCCGGGGCAGACTTCAATTTTTGGGCCCCCCCCCCCATAACAAAATTTTCATATGCAATATTTTTGCTACAATAACATTACACAATATTTTTACTTTAGCGGAGCACCAGTGATATATATACATATACACACATATATGTACATATAAATATATCTGTATAGATGTGTATACATATGTATATATATCACTGGTGTTAAAGGACTAAATAAGCACTAGCCTCCAGCTTTTTTACAAGGAAAGAGTAAAAAATTTTTGCATTTCACCAAGGATTCTATTTACTTTTAGATTAATACTAATTGAAATTTTAATAAAAGTTTAGTGTTTAGAACTTTTAAATAAAAATGTGTCCACTAGTTTAAAGAAAGTGGCCTACTAAACTGCTACTACTGGCCACTAATGGAATTTCCCAGTTTTGCCCTTTAACTGTCGCCCGGCTAATGGAAAAGTACCCATTGCACATATAAAGTGTTTTTATACATTATAATTTTTGAAATTATAGAACAAATTTAAAACTATACATTCTGATTTTATATCTTGGCTTCTGCTAGTTGGATTGGGCTGAAACTTTCCCAATCAGATAAGATTATGCTACATGCATAATTTTACATGCACGATATTATATTCCCTAAAAACTCACAATTTACTTTTTGTGATGTTTTAAAATATGTATTTTTTAAACAAACAAGTTCACCAGAGAGGAAAGCTGCAGCAAAAGGATTTTAAAAAGTTTTTGTTAATAAATGCTTAGTTCAAACTTGAGTAACTGGATTTTGACTTTTGTTATAAAATGTTATTTTTCATAAAAGTAACCTTTACTTTTCACAAAATAAAAAGGAAAAAAAAACCTGCATCGACACCTGCAAATGTACATATACTTCACTTACTTGTCAGTTATTTTCAATATTAACTCAGAAAAACTGATTACTCTCTGATAAATATTCTATTTAGAACAATATTGAATTAAAAAGTATAATTTAAATATCAAAAATCAGTCGTTTTATTCTTTACACCAGGTAACAAGACAGTATATAAAATTTACCTCAAAAAGAATATCTCAAAAAGTCTCAAAATATCTCAAATTTATCTCAAAAAGAATATTTACATATTTTTATTTAAATATACACTAATTTTAGAACTACTTTCACCATGGAGTAAAGTGATGGTATCAAAACATGCTGTTTTAAATGCATCACTGAGAGAAAACAATCAAAGAGCATTGAATGTTTATATGCTTCATATTTAATCTATATGAATCCAATGTATATAAAATGCACCAAAAGTTTTATAAAAAATATATTAGTTTTGTTTTAGAACCTTCTCTGAAAAAAAAATGCTTGATTTTACCCCAACTTTCCCCCACCTGACCCTAATTTAAATATTAAAAATCAGTCGTTTTATTCTATACACCAGGTAACAAGACAGTAAATAAAATTCCTCATTACTTTATATAAAAATAGGTAGATTAAAACAAATGCAAATTAAACAACATCTTATAAGGTTGTGAACTGAAAATGCAAAAATTCATGAATTTAACATTGAACAAGTAGAAGAGCAAAATTTAAGTAAATATCTTAAAAATTATGTAATGTTTTAAGGAACATAAAATATTTTTTTCAGAATTAATGCACAACTAAAATGAATCACCTGTTGTTATGATGCATTGAGTTAGATGCAATGGATAACTATGGAATTTAAGATAAATTACAAAAAACTCTTCAATAAACACATATCCTGAAAAGATCTCCCATATATACACAGAAAAAATGTTATTGTTAAATATAAATATCAGAAAATTCCATTTATACATTTCATATGCAAATATATGCAATTTCAATATTGTGTGATAGTCTTATTTTCTTAAAATTAATTATTATGAAATCGTCAACATATTTTCAATCACAAAAATATATTATATGTATTTGGTTAATTTAACTCACTTGTTTTTTTAAGCCTTGTAATGGTGTTGAACATATATCTTATTTTATTTTTAGAGGTTTCTTTCTAATTTTGCATTTAACAAAAGAATCTATAATATCGTTATAATCAAGTTTATTAGTAACATCTCCATTTAAGGATAATATAGCTAAGCATGAGAGCTTTTTCTGATGAAGATAGGATCGAAGGGGAGATTTTAACCTTTTCAGTAAAGAAAATTATCTTTCTCCTGAGCAATTAGAAATAGGCATTGTTAAAAAAATTCGTAAAGCAGTTTCTACATTAGGAAATGCTGAAGATAAATGAGGGTTTTGTAATGTCTTTAACATTTGGAGAACAGTATCATCTTTGTTTACAAATGAGCTAAATTGATTCAGTTCATCAGAAAATTCCTCTTCTAAATCTGACGGTTAACTTTGTTGAAGAGATTTTGCATCTTCATGTAGCGAAGCATTTGAATGCAAACTTATAAGAGCAAAAAAACATTTTTGTCATTTTATCATACGGCTGTTTGCTGTTTGAGAGATGGCTTATTAAGGAGTCACAAAGTACATACTCTAAGGGACAAAAATTTTATAGTGGCAACAACTCTCATTAGCACTGATCGCCAATAATCCACTTCATTTTTATACTGAAGTACTACTGCACAATCAGTTCTTTGGCTGGTTTTAAGTCTAAAAGACATTTTTAAAACTATCTCTTGGTGCGAAAAGGAGTTTTCATGCTCTGCCAACCTCAAAGAAACATGCTCCCAGTCATTAAATCTAAAAGTGTAAAGTTTGCTTGTATTGTTGGAAAAAATGTTGCATATCCAACAAAATATCGATTTATTTGTTAGAGAAAGCACAAGCCATTCTCTGAGTACTTTTTCATTATTTATTTTAATGCGATAAAAGTTATTTTCAGTCAGAAGTCGTTTACAACCAGAAATATTTTTTTCTGTTTCACTCAAGAGTTCCATATTTTGCTTCGGGGGATTGTTAATAAAATGTTCAATCATGTCCGGTGAAACAATGTTCCATGATGCTGGATCAGAATTGTGACCTGAACTCGCAACCAATGAATCATCAGTTGTCGTTACATTTCCTATTGTTTTCATCACCTCTTCTTGAAAGTCATCTTTATCACCACTTATATTTTTCGAATTATCTATTTCTTCAGGTAGTTAATTACTGCTTTTATCTGTTTCTTTTTCACTGGAATTTTTCTTCGTGTATTCCAGCATCATCTTTTTCATTTTCTTAGCTTGTTCTTCATGAGATCTTTTCAATTTTCTTTTTGCTGCACCGGACAAGTAATTTCGCTGCATGACTTATGCAAATATAGGAATCTAGCATCGATTAATATACGATAAAAAGATAAATAAAGTTCGTAAAATCTGTATTCCTTCGCGGCTAGAGCACCAAACGAGGTAATACAAGTGCATTAGATACACATGTTAGATAACAACAAAAATGTAAACACATAGGCACGGCACAGTTGCAGTTAAGTTATCGTGGCGGTTAGTGAATGAGGGAAAATCCATAGAGAAAAGAAGTGATTTACGTAGCGGCAGAGAGGTAAAAGTTTCTACTACGTAGTATCCGCATTACAAATCCCCTTCCGGTGGCACTGAAATTAATAATTATGGTGCATAATTCCAGCTATTTACCTTATTGTAATTCGCTGAACAGTTTGTTTAACTTCGCTGAATGCATTGTGATTCGCTCAGTGTAACTGAAATAAATATTTAGAACATCTGCTACCAGGTAGCATATTAGAGCACTCAGAGAATAAACTCTGGGCTGGAATCGCAAATAGGGCGGTTGCAATTGACGTCATCATGCTGGAGGTCACAAATGACAAATAGGCAGTTCTGATTGGTAGAACTACCCTGACCTCCAGTTTAAGTGCAATGGTTGATCAGCTGATTGTAGATCCCGCAAATCATAGATCTTATATAAAAAGAATGAAAAAAAAATCTATTTTTTAAATTTTTTCTTATATACAGGAACATAAACATTGGGCTACGAAAATTTGTCATTTGGGGGCCCCCTGAAGATGGGGGCCCGGGGCAGCTGCCCCGTTTGCCCCTGCGGTAATCAGGCCCTGGGCAGATATAATGAATTACGTTTTTGCTACAAAAAGTTATAAAATAAACCTGTTTAATGTAAAATGCTCAAGTTTATATGCATATTCTGATGCTAACTGGGGATGTAACCTTACTAAAAGACATTCAAGTAGTGGTTATATAATTTACTTTAGTAACGTTCCGTTTGCTTGGAAATCATCAAAGCAGAAATGCATTGCACTTAGTTATATGGAGTCAGAGTTTATCTCATTAACTGAAAGTGTAAAAGAACTAACGTGGTATGCAAATGTCTTAAATGAACTTAATTTATGTTATAAAATAAAACCAGCTCAGTACTGTGATAATGAATCTGCTATTTATTTTTCTAAAAATAGTCAAGAAAACTTTAAAACTAAGCATATTGACATAAAGTGTCAATTTATTCGTCAATTAATAAATTAAAATGTTTTTGAGTTAAAACATGTAAGTTCTAAAGTTAATAAGGCTGATTTTCTAACAAAACCTCTACTGTATATAAAATTTCAGAGAGCCATTTGTAACATTTTTGATTTTGACTATGAAAAGAAAGAGGAAGTTTTTACGACCGATGGGGCCGCATGTTGGAAATCTGGACAAAATCTTGTCCCCCTTTCTCTGTCAAGTGGTTTGTTCGGGAGTAAAATCGTTCCGAACCGGTTTTTCTTTTTGCATTTCGGTCGTAAAGGCACTCTCTTTTAACTGTAACTGTATGCATATTTTATTCTAGTTTGAGGTACGGAGTAAGTATATATCTAGGGTGAAACAACTCCATGGAAGGTGTGGTGATGTGATGGAAGGACAGTTAACCCCCTTTCTGAATGTTTTTTTTGCTATAATGTGATACCAAAGTTCCCAGCAATGGCTGGAGGTCTATGTATATATCTTTATTTAAGTTTAACATTCAAGTTGAATGAATAAATATAATTCTGATTTCTACATAAACTGTTTCTTCAATGTGCTATATACTTAGTCACACCACAGACCTTAACCACTGTGCTTTACAACTCTGCTCAATCTTTATCAAGATATATATTTATTTATTTTTTCACTGGCGCCCGGCTAACCGAAAAGTACCAAAAATTGTTATGTACTTTACTGACGTTTGGGTTGTCCTACACAGATGAACCTGAAAAGTATGGATACAAAAGTGAATGCTCGCCGTTTATTTCCGATTTTCTTCCCCTATTTTTATTAATTTAAAAATTATTTATCAGTTGCTTTATATTTTTTGGGATAAATAGAATGTTAATAAATCAAGGTCGTGATACCAACATATGTTGGTATCACGACCTTGATTTACGATAAATCTTTTAACATATGTTAAAAGATTTATTTCTTTATTTATAATAGTAAAATAAAATCTTTGTTAAAATTTGATAAAAAAGCTTTTAAACATTTTATTAAAATATATTTTTCGATAACAACCTTGTTGAAACATGGATTCTAAAAATTTATTTTTCTTGAAATTCATTTTTCGATGTAAATTGCATTATTTATTATATTGCAATAAACATCATAAAACACGAGAAACAAATGCTAAAATACTTGTACATTCAGTAGAAAATTTATAAACATTCTAACATTTTATTTATATTCATTACGAAACTAGACGGTAAACCACATACAGCTGTAATTCCTCATCATTAATGACATATGGCTTCCCTGCTCGTGGGGCATCTTTCAGCGACTCATCGCCAGCAGCAAATTTTTTAAACCACCTTTGGGTGCACTTTTGAATGCTGACACAACCTTCTCCGAAAGCTTGGCATATTTTTTGGGCCGTGTGCACAGCATTTGTTCCGAATTTAAAGAGTATTTAAAGATTATGTATTTTACCTCTTTACAAAAATAGGTACTGATATTTCTAGTTTAAATAATGTATATATTTTACATTTTATTTTTATAATATTTTTTACATTGTAAAATATGCTTTGCATTCTATTCGTACTAAAAATTCACTGTTGAAGTCATGGAGTGAAGTACTCATTATAAAAACATGGAGAAATTCGTGCAAATTGACTATATTTTCATTTCTTATTTTACATTTGCTAAAAAGAAAAAAATAATAATAATGTTTAAATATTAAAAGACACTGTAATGTAAAATTTTAATCGTAAAATAGCTGAATTTGTCGTATTTAATTAAATAAGTAATTGTTAGTAATATTAAATTTTGCTTTTATAAAATATATTCCATTAATCATGAAAAATACAAAGCAACCGATTAAACATTTTTAAATGAAAAAAACAGAAAAATCAAACAGAAATTTTGGGGGATCGAACCCGCAACCTCCAGAATCAAGAGCAGTGCTCTAACCATTCGGCCACCAAGTTCACTTCTTAATTTAACAAAATATCATTAAAATACGCTAATTAGTTAAATGAAGGACCGTGTTCATTATCATTGATTTGGATGTGCAAATCAATGATAACGAACGCAGGCCTTTCAATTTCATTCACAGTACAGACTCACTCGATATTTTAAACTCCATCGCCCGCGCGCCGCCTGATCTTCTGTTCTGAACAGCCCCAAGCAAAGCAGTTAAAGTCGAGGTTAAAGTATAAGTTAAAGTGCGGTTTGTTTACGTTTCGTTGCATCGTACGTCATCGTTTCTTTTTGTTATTGTTTTAGCAGAAAATAATTTTCTTAAGCAAAGAAAGTTTGAGTATCGTATTTTTGACTTGAACTATGGATGGGACTAACTAACAGTATTGAAATTTTCTATTTACTAAGCAAAACCAATGAAACTTTTTGTAGTTTTCCCTTTCTTAAATTTCATTTATACAACTTAATAGTATTATTAAAACGATTTTTCATTCATTAAAATGTGATTTTGTTTACTGTGCTCATTCTCGTTTTAGACTCTTGATATTCCGCTTTCTTATTTATTTTTTATCTTTAGGTTCATTAGTTTATGAAAAATGTCGTGGCTTACCGACATAGCAGGCAAAGCTGAGGATTTATTGAATCGAGTAGACCAAACTGCTGCTACAGCATTACAGAATAAGGGCAAGACATCCCCTTTTAAGCCTGGTGATCAATTCTTAAAATCTAGCAGAAGTGACGACAATTTTGGAACATCATTTTCTGCAAATAGTGCCTTTTCTTCACCCCAGAAAAATAAAGTCTCCAAGTTAACGCGACCTTCGGAGAACAAGAATTTGTACAGCCCTAGTGCATCAGCAACACGGAAAAAACCAGAGAGTGATGATGAAAAACTTCTTAGGTTTTTAAACAGCAATGAGACTGTATTATCTGAACAACACAAACCAGAAAATCAAATGAACACCGTTAATAAGCCAAAAGAACTTACTCAAGCTACCAGTGAAGTTGATGCTGCTTTGAAAGATAGTAAGATGAAATTAAAATTGTTTTATTGACAAAATCCTTGAACAAACCAGACACCCGATTTGGTGATTTTTTTTTTACGTGCCAACCAAAAAATCTCCAAATTCTACCCAATCCGAATGTGTGTAAGCTTTTTTACAAAGTAAACATCGATTTTATTTTATTTTGAGACTATTTACAAAGTTTTAGTAAGTTTTTCTTCACGATTTTTCAATTTTTACAAACTTTTAGCAATAATTCCCGCGGATATTTCGTTTTTTATGAACTTTTATCAATTTTTTCTCCGGATTTTTCTATTTTTACCTTCTTACTTAAACTTTGTAAATTGTCACAAAACTGGATAAAATCAATGTTTACTTCGTAAAAAAAAATTCTCATAGAAACTGTGTAAGTAGTGAGTTCTCTGCCACAAAGCACACAGGTTATGATTGAGGAGAATCTTGAGATTCCTCATTTTTTGAATGCACGAAACTCAAGTAGCAGTCAGTAACTTATATATGTACGTTTTGAGTGCACTAACCAAAAAAAAATAAAAAACAGCCTTGGATGCATGAAACTTGCTGTCTAGAATGCATGAAATTCATTCAATCAGTGGTCAGTAAATATATATATGTATGCTTTGCATGCATTAACCCAAAAAACCACCCCTGGATGCATGAAACTTGCTGTGCAACAATCTCTAGAGTGCATGAAATTCATTCAAGCAGTGGTCAGTAACTTATATATGTACGCTTTGTGTACATTAATCGAAAAAAAAAACCCCAGCCCCGGATGCATGAAACTCGCTGTGCAGCAATCTTTAGAATGCATGAAATTCATTCAAGCAGCAGTCTGTGGAGGAAGATACGAATAGTTGAGCCACTTTTTAAATTTCAATTTTTAAAAAATTTTTACACTTTTTTAGAGCAAAATAAAATATTGTAGTTGTAAATTTGATATATTTTCTTCAACTGAAAACCATTTTCAATTAATTTTGAACTATTTTTCTTTGTCTAATAAATATTTACTTTTTCCTTTACATTGTGGCTCAAGTATCCCCGTGAGGGGGATACATGAGCCATGGTGAAGGGATACATGAGCCAATACTAAAAAATAATATTTTTCTTTTTATTGTTTTATAAATGTTTTACATAGTGATAAATTAAGATACACTAAATCCTTTGAGACCAGTTGTGAAAACAAAACTAGTAACACGATCATTTTTTGTAGTGGGGTCATTCCATGTCAAATCAACACACCTATTTTACCTCACCATCTCAGATTTTAATGAACTGTGGCACATAGTTAGTATTTATATAGACTAAGAAAAATACGAAATATTTTTGAAAAATATCAGTTTGTTTTGAAAATATGGCTATTTAAACTTCTCAAAAATTGTCAAAAAATGCTAGTCCGCTAGATTTTCAAATTGTCATAAAATCTTTCCTAATTAAGATAGAAAGGTGAAATAAGTGTCATAATGCAGCATTTTTAATAGACTTTAATATGATATGCAACATGATAGAGGTTGTAAAAAAAAATTATTTCAAAATTTAAATTTAAATTTTAAAATTTAAATTGTGAAAAAAACGTTTTTTTTTTAAACTTCAAAAAAATATAAAAGATAGCTTGTATTATTGTAAAATAGTATCTGAAGTTTGAAAATGGGACAACAATGGGTTCATAGGGAAAATAATTTTTTTAAAAAGGCATTTTTCATCAATTTCAAGTATGATACAATATGCATAAAAATTTGACTTTAATACAATATTCAACAGGATAAATTTTGTCAAAAAAAATAATAATTCAAAATTTAAATTTTATTTTTAAAATTTAAATTGCAAAAAAAATTTGTTTTTAATTTTTTCAAAAAATTATAGAAGTAAAATAAGAGGATAGTAGAACAGGAAGAATGTAAAATGGGACAACAATGAGTTCATAAAAAAAAAAATAAGAAAGGAATTTTTCATCAATTTCAAATATGATACATATACAATAGTCCATAAAAAGTTGACTTTAATATGATATGCAACAAAATATAGTTTAAGAAATGTTTTTTTTAATTTTAATTGTAAATTTGTTTTTTCTCCCAAACAATTATATAAAATACATTCAATTAATGTAGAATAGTATACAGAGTTTGAAAATGGGACAACAATGGGTTCATAGGGAAAATAATTTTTAAAAGGCATTTTTTATCAATTTCAAATATGGCACAATATAATATGATGCACTACAATAGTTCAAATATAAACTTTGTACAAAATTGCCAAATTATTTATGAAGTAACATAAGACCTTACCAATTCATGTCCTTTAACACCTCTTGCTATTGAATTTAATTGGATTAATGACTTGTTAGTTTTCAAAATGTCATTTTGTGATAAAACATATATTCTTCCAGTTGGTGTCAGAGGATAAACTGAACACAAAACATCCATTAAAGGTATCCATAGCACATCTGGCTTGCTAGGATAAGAAAATGATGGAGATGGCCCATGTGGATGCAAAAATGTAACCTTAAGTTCATCATGTTCTTTATCTTTATCCATGATGTAAGCAAGCCACCAATGCTTGTCATATACAGCAGTAATATACCCATTGCAGTCTTCTAACCCAAGTTTATCTTTAGACGTTGAAACAATCACTTTTGATGATATTGCAGATTCAGAAAATGTTTTTAACAAATATATTTGATGTGCTGAATTTATCAGGGATAAAAGCATGATATTGTTGAGTTCCTTTATTAGTAACTGCTTAATTGAACACCTATCTTTTAAAAATATTTCTGAATCAATGTGATCTTCCTGTGTTGAAAATGCAAAGCTTATTTTTGAAGAAAACTTTGATGCTGCCCATTCATATAGCTGAAGAGGTGTTAAAATCTGGTTTTCATAAGGCCATTGTAAGCTGGCTCTTGCTGCCTCTCTCTTAATTATGCCACCAAGTCCATCACAAGGCCCTTTCCCATGAGCTGTGGCTGAAAAGTGCCATTCAGCTTCAATTTTGAAATCTTCTTTGTGAAAACACTGATTGGAGAATTTTTTTTTTATTTTTATATTGGGCGGCACATCCATCTGAAAAATAAAAAATCTTTCTAGGGGATTCTTGAAATTTATTTGCCAGAAACTGAATTAGTTTTTTTTTTTTTTTTGGAAGGTGTAGACAGCAACAGTGTTATGCTGCAAACAGTCTGAAATTACAACATAGTTTAAGTGCTCAACCTTACTTTCTCTTTTGCACTATATGCACTGTAAAAGGATGAATTGTGGCATGTTTATTAGCCCAATGGTAACTTTGAGCGTCATCTTGAATAACCATGCTGTAATTTTCTGAAAAATCAAGCATTACTGCGATTTCAGATTTTTTCAAATTTACTTTTACCCGATTCATAAAAGATGATTGTAGTCTTGCAATGAAATCATGTCTAAGATTGGCAGCTTGTTACAAAATAAGTCAATAAATTCTTCTGATAGTTTCTGCAGAGTCTCTAAATTGCAGCGAGCTACAGAAATCCACTGTCTGAATGTGACTTTTTCAATTAAATTCTCCTCAAATGATTTTTGTAAAATATTACTTATTTCAAAATTAACCAGGACAGGATGGGCATTCAGACATAATGCAGTCTATTGATGGTGGATTGCACAACATTTTTGCTATCCAATGCCTGTAAGTTGTCAATTCACCATTAGTAATTACACCCAATTTTGCACTTTCAAGCAGTTTTTCAATATTGTTTTACTGATTTTTTTTTTTTTTTGCTTGTATTATATAACCCCAATTTAGTAGAAACTACTCTTTTAAAGTATTATTTTTAGTATGAACCTATTGCTGTCCCATTTTCAAACTGTGTATACTATTTTACATTAATAGAATGTATTTTCTATAATTGTTTGGAGAAAGAAAAAAAAAAAATTCACAATTAAAATTTGAAAGTTATTTTTTTTTCTTAACAAACTATATTCTGTTGCATATCATATTAAAGTCAACTTTTTATGGATTATTGTATTTGTATCATATTTGAAATTGATGAAAAATTCCATTCTTTTTTTTCTATGAACCCACTGTTGTCCCATTTTACATTCTTCCTGTTCTACTATTCTCTTATTTTACTTTTACAATTTTTTGAAAAAATTAAAAAACAAATATTTTTTTAATTTTTTGAAAAAAATAAAAAACAGATATATATATATATATATATTTTGCAATTTAAATTAAAAAAATAATTAAAATTTTGAATTTTTATTCTTTTAACAACATTTATCCTGTTGAATATTGTATTAAAGTCAAATTTTTATGGATTATTGTATCATACTTGAAATTGATGAAAAATGCCTTTTTTTTTTAAATTATTTTCCCTATGAACCCATTGTTGTCCCATTTTCAAACTTCAGATACTATTTTACAATAATACAAGCTATCTTCTATAATTTTTTGAAGTTTTTTAAAAAAACGTTTTTTTCACAATTTAAATTTTAAAATTTAAATTTAAATTTTGAAATAATTTTTTTTTACAACCTCTATCATGTTGCATATCATATTAAAGTCTATTAAAAATGCTGCATTATGACACTTATTTCACCTTTCTATCTTAATTAGGAAAGATTTTATGACAATTTGAAAATCTAGCGGACTAGCATTTTTTGACAATTTTTGAGAAGTTTAAATAGCCATATTTTCAAAACAAACTGATATTTTTCAAAAATATTTCGTATTTTTCTTAGTCTATATCAATACTAACTATGTGCCACAGTTCATTAAAATCTGAGATGGTGAGGTAAAATTTCTTCAAAAAGTGTGTTGATTTGACATGGAATGACTCAGTGGTAATTGGTGATCGAAGGAAAATTTAGACTTGGGTTTCATCGATGATAGTAACAGTAACATCCTCAGTTGGTGGCCATTTAAATTTGGAATCTGCAATTCTTCGAGCAAATTTCATGTTCAATCCATCCAGAGTTTTATAATATAGACACACGGCATGCGCGGAAAATTTTCTGCAAAATTCGGAACTTTGCAGAAAAAAAAAAGAAAAAAATAATTTTTTTTTTTTTTTTTTTGTAAGGATATTAATATATATATATATATTCCCCTATTTTATGTATGATTTATTTACTGTTTGTGCACAAAAAACATTCAGATAGTTAAAGATGCAATCAGTTTAAAGAATCAAAACTTTGTTGTGACATTACAGGTGCTTTCGAAAATATTATGGATTGGGCTGTTTCTAAATGCATTGACAAAATATTTGATAAGAATTCAGCTCTTACTATCCTGGATTTTTAGCTTTGCTATTTTTTTAACCAAAATAATTATTTTTTAATTAATATTAATTAATTTTAAATTTAAATAGTAATTATTTTAAATTATTGTTTTTAATTCATATCGTCAAAATAATATAACACGTAATTTTATTAAACATTAAATTAATTTGTAGAAAGTTTTTGACCGGATATTTATGTGCGCAGAAAGTTTTTGGTTTTATACAAGTCTGAATCTATCTTCTGAAATATTAAGTACTTGCCCAATAAATCTTTTCACGGTTTTCTTTCCTGTATACTTTACCAGCAACCAATCATCAATAGTGGGTTTTCTGTTGATATCATCACCATCATTGTCAGCATTTTCACCTAATGACATTGTTAAACTCGTACTTTTAATTGAGTAGCTGTTCGAATCTGAGTTAGATGTTACTGTGCCACTCTTTCAAGCACTTTTTTGATTTCACTGGAAAAGGTTTTGTTTTCACCTTTAATTCCATGCCGGTGAGTTTGAACTGTGATCTTTGTTACTTTTCTTGTTTTTTGTGTGCTCTTTTTAGTATCTCTTCTTCAATTTTCTGTTTTTCTGGAGTATAGGTCAAAATAATTGATTTTGTTCTTTTCCTGCCCTCTTTCATAATGCGGGGCAAGGCTTTGGGATAAGGTCGTACAATTTCTGGAGAGACAATGGTTTGACTAGTTGAGGGTCCGGAAATAGGACAGTTTACAGAAAGAGCCTGGTTCATTACAATATTTTTATTTTGGTTCCAACATTCTGTTATGGTAAGATCTGAAGAAATTTGGGAGTTCTTAATAGGAGTAACTTGGCAGGGTTAGAAATTAACGGTAATTAGTCATCAAATGCAACTAAATTTGCATTTCAAAACCACAAAAGTTTTCCTAGTCGTCAAATTCGATGTCTAGCTTTCTTTTACTTTAATTTTTGTTTAAAAAATGCTCTTGTTAGTACTTTAGTGTAAGTTTGTCCCCATGCCACATAATTAAAAAAAAATCACCTGTTTATTTACTAATTTTTATCTATCTTTACAAGAAAAAGTATTGGATTCATGAAAATTTTCGACTTCCGGTTTTCGATGGATTTATACATTTTAGAAGGTCCTTTAGAAAATGTCTGTCTGTCTGTCTGTATGTACATGGCAAAAATTTTGTGGGCACTCTATCTCAAGAACTAATGCTCGGAATTTAATAAAACTTTATATTCAGTTAGTCTCTGATATAAATTGGTGCTGATTAGTTTTTGGTAAGAATTGCCCAGCAGGTGGCGCTGCTATGCAGCATTTACACGATTTTAGCGATAGTCATATCTCAAGAAATAATGCATGGAATTTAATAAAACTTGAGTTTCAGTTAGACCTTGATATAAATTGGTGCTGATTCTTTTTAGTGTATGCAAAACCTGTGTGAGATAGAAGAAAGTTTTAGGATTGACACATCCGACTAGTTTATTTTCTGATGTACTTTCAGTCGCAGGATTTTTTTAAAACTAGGTTTATCCCTAGTTGTATCTGAAAGCTCAAATTTTCTTTCTGGAGACATAATTGTTTGCTAATCTGTTTTGCATGCATATATCAGCTTTATAAAGAGAATAAGTTAAATAATTTTCTAGAATCCGAGTATTGTAGTTTAATCAGGTTTTACACTTTTATAGAAAGCCAGTTTTTATTTTGTTTTAGTGATTAACACAGAGATAAAGTGTTTAATATGTACAGCTCCCTATCCTCCCTTTCCTTTAACACATAAAAATAGAAACAATATTATTGTTAACATGGTTGTGGAAAAAAATGAGAAAATATGATATAACATAAACTTGCAACCATGACATGCAGTTTGGCACAACGAAAAAAAATTTTAGGCATCAAATGATGCCTTGCTTAGAGTTCCTAATTTCTAACCTTAGTACTGCTTGGTTGTACCATGCATGACCTATCAGTGACATATGAACTCAAAAATTCATCGTCTGTGAAAATGTTTGCATTGTGTGCTACAATGCCACTTACTTCAAATCCTTTGCAGATATTTTGACTACTAAATGCCAGGGGGAATGCTTTACCTGTTATTTTAGCTATGTCATATATATATAGAAATTGGTCGACCTCAGTGGTGTAGTCGATATGGTATGCGGGAGGACGGCGTCCCTCGATTTTTTTATTTTATTTCAAACGTCCCCCTACTTTTTATTTTCAGGGGAACGCTAGAGGCACCGGAGGATGTAGACTTTTGAAGCGTATTAATATTTTTTAAAGGATAAGTAACTAAAAAATAATAACAATTTTAAGAAATAAATCACTGATTTTTAATACTTTCTAAGGAAGTTAAAAAGTATTTATTATTCCGAATCGTCTATCTGTCTATTGCTGCTTATGTAAATTTCAAAACAAATTTTAACGAAAATCTTGTTGCATGAATTAGCGTTACTGAATTCCGAATTTTATTGTTTTACTATTCAGACCCTATGTTCTGGCCTATGAGCGTCCTCCCACTTTTTTTCATAGCACTACACCACTGGTCGACCTGGATGTGACAACAACCATTCATTAGCAGCTGTGTGATAATATTTCTTGAATGATCCAAATACAGCTCGGTCGAGAGGTTGTAGCTTGTGGCTAGTATAGGGAGGGAAAGTAAGAAGCACAATACCATTGTCTTTGGCCACGTTGAAGGAAGCTAATGAGATATGACTTTCATGATTCTCTAAGCTCATCAACACTCTGTTTTCCTTATTACATCTGACAAATTTTATGAAATGTTGTAAGAGGAGTTTAAAGCTGTCATTCACTCAGAAGGATTTGCTCCTCCTGAAGAGCCTGGTGGGCCACTTTTTAAGAACATATCTTTCATATATACTCGAGGAAAAATAAAGAAAGGGGGAATAAAATTGAAAGTTAAATTGAAAATTGTTAGTAATAATAGTTAGTTAATTGTTAGTAATTAGTTAATAAATTAAATTGAAAACTATGCCTACATTTATCTAGACAGACTATTTTGTTAGTCAAAATGAAAAAAAAAATGGATATTTTCATTAAAAAAATATATATATACATTTTTAAACATATGTTTTCAAATTAAGTCCTTATTGATTATATTTTAATAGGGGAAAAAAAGAGTTCTTCCCCATTTTATACAGAAAAAAATGTATATATCTGTGAACATGAAAAGGATGTAATTTTTTTTTGTTTCAACCATATGTCTAATTTCCTAGTAGGGATGGTTGAGCCATGGCTCATGTATCTCCAATCTCAGTGGCACAAGTATCCCCATTACCACTATTTTTGTTTATCAGACTTTTACTAAGTAATGCATGCAGCTATTTGAATTAATTTAGATTCAAAATACAACTGAAATTATACTTATTAAATCTATCTATATTGTTGCATCTTAGAACAAAACTTTGATTACAAAAAAAATATAAAAAACAATGGTACCAAGGTATGTGATTTCTTTTTTATTACATGTGCAGAACTATAAATATGTTGCAATGTTGTCAATTTTAGAAAGAAAAATTAACCTACTTTAGAGAAAATAGGGGTGGCTCAAGTATCTTCACTCTCCCCTAATGTATGTGCACACAAAAATTGTTTTACAGCAATCTCTAGAATGCATAAAATACATCTTATCAAATAAAATCAACAAAAATTCACTTACCTTTAAAGGTGAAAATAAGGAATTTTGCTTAGTAGCCACTGGCCGGTAGGTTGATTTTTTTTTTTTTTAGTAGCCAGTTACTGGCTAGTGAGAATAATTCCTTTAATAGCCAGTAAGTACATTTATGTCACTGAATATTTAATTTAAAAAATATATCATGAGTTTACTTACTGTAAACAAGTAATTTATGTACTAAATAAAAATATTTTAATTTATATTGTTTTGAATAAATTAAAATAATTTCTAATCTATTTTAAATTTAGATTTTTGTCACTATTTGGTGTGCACGTCTGATTTACATCAATATCAAACTTTAGTTGCAATATATTACTGTATTAATTTCTGTAAAATATTTTATTAATTTTTATAAAATAGTTTAAGTACAAAAACATTTATTTACATTTACATTTTCTACTAGACGATCAAATCAAATTAATTCCTGATGAAAATTTAACTATGTCTGAGAATCCTAAAGAAGAACTTTCTGCTATTCAAGAAATTTTACCTGCTGAATCCTCTTCTGTGGCAGTCAGTATTTCTACAAGTGATATTTACGAAGACATTGCTGATTGTGAGAAACCTACCATGCCGTCAGACCTGATTGAAGTAGAGAAAAGGGCTTTGCATGCAGAAGCAGGTAGTGATAGTAGTTAGTGAAAATATTGATTTTTTTAAAATATCGTTCACTTTACTGAATTATTATAGAACTAGCTGTTACCCCTGACTTCGTTCACGTATCATTCAAAGAAGAATAAATACTGTTATGAATTTTGTATATACTTGTAAATATTCCATTTGTTTAAATTTATTTTATTTTATTATTGTGAAAATTGCAGTATTAATGTATTTCCTATTGAGCATCATGTAACTCAATGCTAAAGGCCTCAGGTGCTTTGTAAGAAAAACAACCTTGCACCCTCATCGTTTTTACAATAGAGTTCTATGGGAATATCGCCAAGGAATGGGTTTATCGCCAAGTTGGCGATGGTTTTGGCGACTTATTTTTGTCGCCAAATTTGGCGATAAATCGCCAAGTTGGCGACGGATTTGGCGACTTTTTGTGCAACCCCCCCTTATACATTTACATTGGGATCCTTTCACGTTTGGAGTACTCTATCGAGAGTTGGAGGACCTTCTGGTAATTTCTAGCATTAGAAAGTCCTGGAATAATCTGGAAAGATCCCTGAAGTCTATATAAGGGACCTCCACCAGTTCAGTTGAGTTAGTTCTCTGTCAACTGCGATTGAATTCATACGAGAGGCTTTGCATTGAGAACTGTGTTACTCAGATTGATTTTGTCGTTGATACGTCGTATTGAACGCATTGTTTCTGTGTGAAATTTTGCTGCGCTTTTATTGGATTTGAAGATTACTGAATATCTTGTAATTTTCAGAAGATATTTGTGATCGTATTGCACTGTTTATAGTGAATAAAGCCTTTTTATTGTTCTTATATATTGGCATCAGTCCTTTCGAACCCCGAGCTCACAACATTTGGTGTCAGGAGTGGGGTTGAATGCCGATCACCAGAGCAATGGAGGCTGAACTGAAACAATTATTGGAGAAATTAGCTGCGAATCAGGCTGAGATGTCAACCAACCTTGGCGAGATGAAAGAAGAAATGAAGAAGGATATGTCAGCGATGGATGAGAAAATGACTGCGAACTAGGCTGAAATGAAGGAAATGTCGGAAGAAATGAAGAAGGAAATGTCAGCGATAGATGAGAAAATGACTGCCAACCTTGGCGACTTAAAAGATGAAATGAAGAAGGATATGTCAACCAACCTTGGAGAGTTGAAAGACTTAATAGAGGATAAAATAACATCTTTAAATGACAGAATTGACGGTGTGGAAAACAAAGTTGAAGGAAGATTTCAAGAAATAGAAGGAAAGGTAGAAGAAATTCAAAGGACAGCCAGTACCGTAGAAGAAAGAGTAGAAGAAAAAGTTCAAAAGATCGCCGAGACCGTTGAAGAAAGAGTAGAAGAAAAAGTTCAAAAGATCGCCAAGACCGTCGAAGAAAGCATAGAGAATGTAAAAAAAGATTTGGAAAAAGTCAAGAAACAGAAGATAACTGCCGGAAGCTATACCGAAGATGTCAAGTATCAATCTATGCTTCCTCGTTCCTGTATTAAACTCTCGACCTATGACGGAAAATCCTCATGGCCAGTTTTTAAGACACAATTTGGGATCGTAGCGGACGCCAATGGATGGGATTCCCAGACAAAGGCTTGCCAGTTAGCTGCTTCTCTACGAGCTGATGCTGCCGACGTCCTACAGACTTTGCCTGCAAATGAACCGCTGGATTTTGAAACGCTCGTCAGTGCCTTAGAATTGCGCTTTGGCGAGAAATGCATGAAGGAATATAGCAGACTCCAGCTCAAAACTCGACAGCAGAAATCCACTGAATCCCTGCAAGAGCTTGCTACAGATGTCGAGAGACTTTCACATCTTGCTTATCCTGACTGTCCGACTGAAATTAGAGAAAGCTTAGCTCTGCAGCATTTTATTGATGGTGTGCGTGACCCTGAGATCCAGACAGCACTCCGGATTGCAGATCTCAAAGATCTAAAAGGGGCTTTGGTTTACGCTCTGAAATTCGAGACAGCCCAGCAAGCTACTAGGAAAGATCGACACTTTGTGCGAGCAGCCAACCTGCCTGAGACGTCGGATAGAGCTGTGGAGCGCTTACAGCAGCAGATGAATGGCATAATGAGAAAGATGAACTCCTTAATGGCCAACAAACGTTACAGGCAGATCAAGTGCTGGAAATGCGGTGGAGAAGGCCATATACAAATCGACTGCCCAAGACGACCCAGCACCGAAGGTAATATCTCTCCCGCTAACGGAGGAGCAGGAAAACTGATTAATGGCCATCTTGCGGGGCGGAGGTTGCCAGATTTTGAGAAGCCCCATTTTCAAGTATGTGAAATTTCTGCAAGAAGTTGCGGCGAGAACGGAGTTTTTCTAGTCGGAAGTGTGAATGATTTGCCCTGTAATATGATCATCGATACAGGAGCCAATGTGACCATCATTCGGAAAGATCTAGCTCAGCGGCTGAAAGAAAAACTCTTCTGGACCCCGCCGCGTGTTATTCTTCAAACTGCGACCGGAGATAAGATCGATATACATGGAAGAATGACACTGAAAATAAAGTTTGGGAACGCCGCTTACCACCATACAGTCTATGTGGCCGATATTTCAGATCCTTTCATACTCGGACTGGACTTTTTAAAAGAGCATGGATTCACACTGGACTTTAAGAATAATGAGTTACGCTCTGCTCAAGAAGATGTCACTATTTTCAAACTTGGAAATGAGTCCGGGTCTATTCAACGGATCACAGCCAAGGCAGATGTTATCATCCCTCCTCGGACCGAAATGATGATACCTGGATTAACTGGAAACGAAAGAATTTTCCAGTATGGCTTGACTGGATATCCTGAGAAAAGCCCAAAGGGAGTGCTAATAGCATCAGCGCTGGTAGATCTGTCGAGAGATGTCATACCTTTGAGAATTGCGAACGTAAGTGAAAAGTCTAGAATTATCCAGAAGGGTGAAGTGCTTGCAACCTGTGCTCCAGTCACCTGTGTATGCAAAGACCCGAGCTTGACGTTGTCGGAGCCGCCTACAAGTTTAACACCTGAAATTGGACGAAATGAAAATTTATCTCCCGAACAGAGACATGCCGCAGGAAGACTGTTCCAGGAATTTAAGGATGTGTTTTCTCAAAACGAGAGTGATATTGGTCGCACTTCACTGACACGGCATAGAATTGATACTGCCGACCATCCACCGATTAAACAGCATCCAAGACGCTTGCCGTTCGCTAAACAAGAAGAGGTTTCTAAGCTCATACAAGAGATGCAGGATAGTGACATCATCGAGTCGTCATCAAGTCCGTGGGCCTCTCCCATCGTGTTGGTCCGAAAGAAAGATGGCTCCACAAGATTTTGTGTGGATTATCGTAAACTTAACGACATCACGAAGAAGGACAGCTATCCTCTACCAAGAATAGACGACACGCTAGGTACTCTTTCAGGACATAAATGGTTTTCCACACTGGATTTGAAGAGTGGATATTGGCAGGTAGAGATCCATCCTGATGACAAAGAGAAGACTGCATTTACTACTGGACAAGGACTTTGGCAATTTAAAGTTATGCCGTTCGGGCTCTGCAATGCTCCAGCAACGTTCGAGCGCCTCATGGAGACAGTGTTAAAAGGCCTGACTTTTGAAGCTTGTCTCATCTACCTAGATGATGTCATCATTGGTGGCTGCACGTTTGAAGAACATCTAGAGAATATTCGAAAAGTGTTAACGAAGCTAAGAGCGGCGAATTTAAAGCTGAACCCTTTGAAATGCAAGTTCTTCCAACGAGAAGTAAACTATTTAGGACACATCATCTCAGCTGAAGGTGTTCGAACAGATCCTGAAAAAGTGTCCGCAGTAAAGAACTGGAAGCGTCCGGAAAATGTCCATCAGTTGCGAAGCTTTCTGGGACTATGCACTTATTACAGAAAGTTTGTACAGGGGTTCTCCAACATCGCAAGACCCTTGCATAGGCTCACTGAAAGCAAGCAGAAGTTTCTATGGACACAAGAATGCGAGAATTCCTTCCAGCGACTGAAAGAAGCTCTCACATCCTCTCCAGTTCTTACCTATCCACACCCCGACAAACAATTCATTGTGGACACGGATGCCAGCCATGAAAGTGTCGGCGCTGTACTTTCTCAAGAAATAGATGGCCAAGAACGAGTCGTAGCATACTGGAGCAAATGTTTATCGAAACCAGAGCGGAATTATTGCGTCACTCGTAAGGAGTTATTAGCTATAGTGAAAGCCATAGAACACTTCCATCACTATCTCTATGGCAGGAAATTTCTCCTTCGTACTGATCACGCATCCCTAACATGGCTGATGAATTTTAAGAACCCAGAGGGCCAAGTAGCCAGATGGATACAACGACTCCAGGAATACGACTTTGACATCAGGCATCGTAAAGGCTCATCGCATGGAAATGCTGATGCCTTATCAAGAAGACTGTGTCCCGAAAGTTGTCGCTATTGTTCCAGAGCGGAGAACAAGTATAATCCCGAACATGTCATACGCCAGACGAAGACTTCACTATCAACGCCACCAGATCCCTGGAGTGATGAGAAGATTCGAGAAGATCAAATGGCAGACTCTGACATCAAACCAATCTTGGAGTTATTAGAATCTTCTAGCACGAAGCCCAGTTGGAAAGACATCTCGACTTATAGTCCTACGACGAAGCAATATTGGGCTCTTTGGAACTCCCTCCACGTCAGGAATGGTGTCCTGTACCGAAAATTCGAATCGGAAGATGGGAAGACATCTCGGTGGCAGTTGGTACTTCCTCGATCCCGAATCCCAGAGGTCCTCGAAGAATTACATGGCAGTCCCACCGGAGGCCATTTTGGAGTCATGAAAACATTACACAGAGTCCGAGAGCGCTTCTTCTGGGGAAAAGCGAGAGCTGACGTCGAACAATGGTGCAAATCTTGCGATGCATGTGCAGCTCGAAAAGGACCAAAGAAACGTAGCCAAGGAAGACTACATCTCTACAATGTAGGAGCACCTTTCGAACGCATCGCCCTTGACATCCTAGGCCCTCTGCCAAGAAGTGCTGATGGCAACAAATACCTCCTTGTTGTCATGGACTATTTCACGAAATGGCCTGAAGTCTATGCCATCCCTGATCAAGAAGCTTCTACTGTTGCGGATGCCTTGGTACACCAGTGGATATCAAGGTATGGAGTCCCCCTTCAAATGCATTCTGACCAGGGGAGAAATTTCATCTCTGCTGTGATTGAGGGTCTCTGTCAACTTCTCGGAATGAACAAAACTAGGACGACGCCTTTACATCCACAATCGGATGGCATGGTTGAGAGATTTAATCGTACCATCCTCAACAATCTCTCACTGCTAGTCTCAAGAAACCAACAAGACTGGGACCAAAAACTTCCCTTGTTTCTTCTCGCCTATCGCAGCGCCGTCCATGAAACAACCGGCTATTCCCCGTCTCAGATGCTTTTCGGTCGTGATCTTCGTCTACCTTGTGATCTGATTTTTGGTCGCCCTCCAGATGCGCCTTCATCGCCAGAGGGATACGTGCAGAATCTCCAGGCACGATTTGAAGACGTCCACAACTTGGCTCGAGAGCGGATCAATATACAGACGGAGAAGATGAAGACCAGGTACGACACGAAAGCCACGGGACATCAATTCAAAGAAGGTGACAAGGTTTGGTTTTATAATCCGACTCGACGTAAAGGACTTTCTCCCAAACTGCAATCGCACTGGGACGGTCCTTATACAGTCCTAAACAGACTGAACGATGTCGTAATTCGGATCCGAAAGTCACCAAGTTCGAAGCCTAGAGTCGTTCATTACGACAGGCTGGCTCCATACTATGGCCATAGTACTTAGTTCATTGATTGTAAATAGTGTAATGTAAATAATGTAAATTAGTATGACCATGGTCTTGTATATAAGTTAATGTAATTATTTATTTTGCTTAGCATTATCATTATTAATGTTATTATTATTTAAATACTTTTATGTAATGATGTCTATGCTTTAATTTAATTAATTTTTTTTTTTTTTTAAATAAGTGTACATTTTGTATAATTCAGCATTATGAATGTGTTTAATTGTTATTTTCCATGTTTGCTTTAAGTGTTTTGAGTAGTATAGCATTTGTTGGTAACGGGTTTGCTTTCCGATCAAAGGTTGAACTGCCCGGGACGTGCAGTCCTTGAGAGGGGGGCAATGTTATGAATTTTGTATATACTTGTAAATATTCCATTTGTTTAAATTTATTTTATTTTATTATTGTGAAAATTGCAGTATTAATGTATTTCCTATTGAGCATCATGTAACTCAATGCTAAAGGCCTCAGGTGCTTTGTAAGAAAAACAACCTTGCACCCTCATCGTTTTTACAATAGAGTTCTATGGGAATATCACCAAGGAATGGGTTTATCGCCAAGTTGGCGATGGTTTTGGCGACTTATTTTTGTCGCCAAATTTGGCGATAAATCGCCAAATGTCGCCAAGTTGGCGACGGATTTGGCGACTTTTTGTGCAACCCCCCCTTATACATTTACATTGGGATCCTTTCACGTTTGGAGTACTCGATCGAGAGTTGGAGGACCTTCTGGTAATTTCTAGCATTAGAAAATCCTGGAATAATCTGGAAAGATCCCTGAAGTCTATATAAGGGACCTCCACCAGTTCAGTTGAGTTAGTTCTCTGTCAACTGCGATTGAATTCATACGAGAGGCTTTGCATTGAGAACTGTGTTACTCAGATTGATTTTGTCGTTGATACGTCGTATTGAACGCATTGTTTCTGTGTGAAATTTTGCTGCGCTTTTATTGGATTTGAAGATTACTGAATATCTTGTAATTTTCAGAAGATATTTGTGATCGTATTGCACTGTTTATAGTGAATAAAGCCTTTTTATTGTTCTTATATATTGGCATCAGTCCTTTCGAACCCCGAGCTCACAACAATACATTAATTTAGCAAAATATTTCATTCCCGATAATTAGAAACGTAAATCATTAACTAACTCTTTATCACATTCCATAGGAGACAATACAGTATTTCTATGTTATAGAGAGAGGCCTTGATATAACTAAGTTTTAAAAAAGGAAAATTTTGTGACAAATAATCACGAAAAAGAAACTGCAACCAATGAAAAAAAGCAGGCCAAACAGAATCGTGGAAATCGGCAAATTGTGTAAAAACATATGTCAAGTTTACCTGGTAAACCATTTTACTTTTAACGCCATTGTGAAACGTTTTAATAGCCATCCTTCAAAGATAATGGAAATAGTATATTCTTTTTCATTAAATTCAATTCTTGTCAATAGGGAGCAATAATTGTAGACCTAAATGCAAGGAGCTTAAATTTGCCTCCTTGATTTTATCTATAACTACAGCGGCTATATTCTAGGCGCTGTACTATAACTGAAAAAAAAAAATCTTTATTTCTAAATGAAAATATGTTGACAGACGATATTTGTTCTCCAGAATAAATTGACTCATGAAGTTTGAATATGTGAAAATACGTTTTTATTTAAAAAAACTTTTACTGTAATTTTTTTTTCTTTTACCATCTATTCAAATTGAAAATAAATTCTTTTTTTCAGTTTTAATAAGAAAAAATATATTATTCCATTTTGTTTCTTCTTTTTTATCCACAAAATTGGAATAATTTAGTTGCCTGTTGCCATTTTTAGAGAAACTTCGTTAAATTTACAAAAAAAAAAAAAGAAAATAATAATAATCATATCTCGGAATTTAAATCATTTTTTTAAATTCTGAGAGTTTGACATCCTCTGCAAAATACAAACAGGCGGTTAGATTTTAATATAATAGATTCGTAATTATTTTTATTTTCCTAATAATCATGGTGTGGTTTTTGGCAAAAAACTCTCATCTGTATGTAACTGATATTCATGCATAATAATCGGTATAGCTAAAAAAAAATATTTAAATTTTTCGTTTTAAATATGGCGTGAAACTCATCTACTTTCTAAACTTACCGATTCTTGTATTATTAATGTAATGAATTGATTCACGCTCCTTCTGAAACACATTTGAAAATTCCCGTTTTATTTCAAATATGACGTCACTTTTTCCTCAGAGAAATCTCTTTTATATGGCACAATTCTTGTTAATTTTCTTTTTCTGTCAATCAGGACGTAAATTTTAGCGGAAAACTCACATTTGTGTGTAACTGGTATTCAAGCTAATTATTAATCAGTATCGATAAAAAATATTTCAGTTTTTCATCTTAAATATTATGTCCATTATCTACTCACTTTCATTATACATTGATATTCATGCTCCTTGTATTATTATGAATATTTTAAAATACATGTTTTATTTATGACGTCATATTTGTCCAAGCCGAGGAGGATCCTTTTGATAGTTCCATGGTCCAAGCGAAATCTATTTTTTAATAATATAATTATTGTTGCACTTTTCCTTCTAATTATAACGCAGTTTTTGACAGAAAAATATCTTTTTATTTTAACCGATATTCATATTTCATGTATAATAACAAATGCTTCATATTTTTGTTTCAAATATCATGGAAATTCACCTTCTTTTGAATTTTTTTAATTTTCAGTTTTCACGTGAAAATCGTTCGATTGAAAATTAGTTGTTGGGGAAAAATTATTTTTCCGTGTTTTATTTATTGGCAACGATAAAGTAAAATGGTTAAATTGTGTGGAAAAATGTCCATTTATTCTCTATGAAAATAATGAAATTTTTAATTATTAAGAAAAATATTTGAATAAAATAAACAAAAAACAGCCTATGTTCATTCGAGGGTTATAATCAGCCTATATGCAAAGATACAGGATCATTAAATGCTCCATTTTGACGCTGGCTTCAGCCTAACATTTGCACACAAACAGATTTATAATATTATTAGGATAGGATGTATGTATGTATAGAGGGTTCGTACAGGCTCCTTAGACTACTTAGATACTCATTAGAAATGAAAAAGTTTCCAAGGAGTACTTAGAACTTCTTAAATAAACAAAATATTCCTTAAAAAATTCTTTGAATTACCACAAAGAAAAATTTAGCATTGATCAATAATATAATTGAAATATACAAATATGGAAAATGTTGTATAATCATCTTCCTTCAGTATGTATGGCATGAAAGAGATTCACCTTTAAAGGGAATAAAATAAATATCTTCTCATGTTTACAAAGGTAAAATATAAGTGATCGCTGCTATTTAAGAAAAAAAAAATGGAAGTTGTTATATATTACATATATTTTGTATATGTTACATGATTTTTTCCCTTCAAAATTTACTTTTAAAATCTCACGATACGTGAAGAGTATTTAAAATTTGACTGGCCTCTGCATATATGACCAATGGTCGCTGCATAATAGTTGGCCAGCAGTTTTGTATTCAAATTTATGAAACCATTAAGCAATGTATTGGAAATAATGTGCAATTTTAGCACCAACTATTAGATTTTAACTGAATAAAATCTGATTATCTCCAAGTCAGGCATTAAAAATTATGGTAGGTTTGAAAGTTACATGAGGGCACACCGTACATGAAAAAATACCATGAGTCCTTTAAAATTCTTGAGCTCCTTAGAATTTTTCTATACTCCTTGGATTTTCTTCTGAAGTCTGTATGAACCCTGGTAAAAATTGCTATTGATTTTTTTTATTGTAATAATTAAAGGTTCACTATTTGAATACAACCAATCTGTGAACTATTTGTTTCTTACAAGGAAGGTCTGATTAAAGCGCATACTTAAAATATTGGGAAAAATATGCTAATGGAACTACTCATGTTTTAATAAAGGACTAGTTGAATTTAGCTGTGGAATCCCAGTAGAAAATCTGCAAAAAAAATAAAATACTTTCGAGTATTTGGCAAAAAAAGACGCGATTTGGCTAGCAACACTTTTTCCTCACCAAATGCAAGCGATTGTAATACATTTGGAAAGGCTTTATTAAGTGTGTTTAAATGTACTTTATGAGTGAGTGCTTTAGGAATTTAAACTTGAGCGATTAAGTATTTTTTTATTCTTTCTCTAAGCTTATATAATGTACATACAAGTTGCGTATTGCTGAAGTTATTTAATTTTACACACTTTCGCCAGCTGTATAACTTTTAAGTATATTTTAACAGTGACTGTCCGATTAAAAACAATCTCATTATACATTTCAATATTGAATAAGTCGTTTCTATGGCAACAATACTTTTCTCTTGTTGTCTCCGACAGTAACAATATCGAAGTCAAATTGATAGTGCTCAGAATGAAACATTCATTTTTAATTTGAAGCAACTTTAATCAATTTAAATTTTGTTCTAAACTGTAGAATATGATTGTTAATTTTCTTTATGTATACATATAAATGTATATCGCAAAACCGTAGTTATAAAAGTGTATTTCTTTAATTTAAACTTACTTAATCTAGTTCAGTATGAAGAGTAGAAAAGTTTCCTGAGTATGAAGAATTTCCAAAAAGAGCATTTGTCATAGAAACACTTTTTTTTTTTACTGTTTCACCAACCAGCAATAAATCGCCAAAAACTCAAAATTTTCATAATTTTTTTACAGACGTTATATCCAGGTTTTGCAGCAATTTTTTTAGAAACGTATATATCCTCATGAGAAGAATATTCTGTAATTTTTTCAAATTTTTTTTTATTTACTCATTACTTTTCTTCTCCACTAAAGAGATGAAGAGAATGATGAAAAAATTGGATCATTGGAATTCTCAAATATCGAGCAATGATAAACTTGTAAGAGAACTTCAAGAAAGAGAAAAGGACATGGTAGCTGCTATGGATGCAAAGGACTCTCAACTTGCCATTTTAAAAGTCAGATTGCAAGAAGCAGATCAAGAGATGCTTGTTAAGAAGAACAAGATTGATGAACTTTCTGCTGAAAATGAAAGGTATTATTATAATTCTATGAATAGTTACATTGTACCGGGTGATCCAAAAGTTAGGACGAACTTTAAAAATGAATAATTCGAAAACGAATCAAGATACAAAGATACGGTTTGCACCAAACGGATGGAAAAGAAACCGGGTTTTGTGTGGCAACGAAATAAAAAATAGTTCTGTTGGCGACCAACAGATAGCGCTGTCGGATTTCTACAAGATAACGCAAGAAACGCTACTAAATGCTGTAAACGGTGTGGTGCCTCGTCTCACAGCTGTACTTCTGAATGATGGACAGCACATTGAACATTTACTGTAGTACTAATTAACTGTAATTAAGCTGACTTGTAAGTTGTCAACATTTTTTTCATTTGTAAATCATCGTTTGGTGCAATAAAACACTATAGCGCCATCTGTTGGTCGCCAACAGAACTAATTTTTCGTTGCCATACAAAACCCGGTTTCTTTTCCATCCGTTTGGTGTAAACCGTATCTTTGTATCTTGATTCGTTTTCGAATTATTCATTTTTAAAGTTCGTCCGGACTTTTGGATCACCCGGTATTTATGGAATGCAATTCCAAGCCTAATTTCAGAATTGCTTAGAGAAAATACCTGGAACCTGGAATTGGTTTTGGTATTATGTTAATAAGAATTCTCCAAACCAGTCAAATCCCATTTCTGTGCATTTGTGTTAATTTGAACTAATCTTAATATCCTGAAAACTTTGCATTAGAACTAATGTTAAAGCAAGTTTGTTAATTCGAACTAAATTTTATCACATCAGTTCTTTAATTTTATTGCCTAAAAATATTTGTACTATTTTTCAAAAAGTATAAATTTCAAATTTTAATTGTATGATATGACAATTGAAAAATCTATGCATTTTTTCCGAAAATTGTTGGACCGGGCCAAGTTTTACTGATTTTTGCACAAGCTAGGCTGGGCCAATTATTTTTATGCGATTTAGGTCGAGACCGGACCTGAAAATTTCATTCCATTCAGACCTCTAGGAAGAATGTCCAGGTATGGCTCAATCCGAAAAAAAATTAAGTCTGATCCAGCCCGGCTGGAGTTTGAAGAAAAAAATTAAAGTATAAGCCCGGTCCAAAAAGAGTGATGATCAAACTCAGTTGGTTTTTGGTCTGAAAATAGTGTTTTGGTCTTACACTAACTATTATCAAAAAATATTATTTTGAAATATTTCAAGTATTACTTATGGTTTATTTTATAGCTAACACGTAGTGCGATGTATCACAATTAATCATTTTCATTAAGAGTTCTCTAGTATGTATTATTCATCTTTTTACGAATCTATGCAATAACTAACTGTATTACATTTCTAACATACTTTAAAAATGCAATACTCATACTCAGGCTTTTTTATAACCATTCAGCAAAAACATTTTGACCCAAGATAAAAATCCTTATCGTACCAGATTTAAAAAAAAAAAAAAAATATTTATATTGACTTCCAGAAACTAATTTAAAGAGTAGACAAAACAGACAAACATGTATTTTTCTGTTGTGAATCATTAATTTGCAGTTTAAACACAAGTTGTGGTTTAAACCAACTTCACGTCTTTACTAACAGTTTGAAAAATAGAGAAATGTATTTTGAAAATACAAAATACATGGAAAAATCATTTCAAAATACTTTAGTTTTATCTGTTTAAAATACAAAAGACAAATGTATTTTGAAAATGTATTTCAAATACATGTATTTTCAATACTGCCCAACTCTGGCTGAAAATTCTGTAATTTGGTTAAAAAAAAATAGTCAGGATTTTCATTACTTTATCACAAATCAGCTTGAATACTAGAATTATATTCTCTAGTTTTGTAATGCTTTATTATTTTTGGTTGTGCATATGGTGTGTACTTAAAAAAAATGAGTTTTATAAAAATAAGAGTAAAATTTTTTACCTTTTTAAATTAAGACCGTTATAACATACAGAATTTTTAACAGAAGCATAGCATTTAAATAAACATGGCAAAAAAGACAAGATATCTTAATTTTAAAAATTATGAATAAACTTTATAGTGATACAAGTTCAATTGAAAGTATAAGTAGATTCTGTTTTCCAAATTCCAGCTATTCAGAATTGATTTAAGTATATGGCATAGACACTTTTTCTAAAAACTACTTTTTCATTTTATAATTCTTTTCTTTAAAAATTAATGCAAAATTTTGTTATTACCTATGCATATGCAAATTTTAGGTAGATTTCGTAAGAAATACTACCTATTACATTCTCCCCTAAGTTAGAATTTTTGAAAAATTTTTGCACATCTATGCCGATCATGACTCCCAGAACCCAAAACTACTCCCATTTCAAAACTTCATATATCTATCTATCTATGTCACTTTTTTATGGACACGATAACGTCAATAATTCTGCACAAATCTCTTCCAAATTGATACATAAAATCAAGGGGCATAAAATGTCGGTCAAGTTCGTTAATGGGCAAAATCGAACCGGGGGGGGGGGGGGGGGGGCTTTTTGTGAAAACAGAAAAAAAACCCATAATTTCTTAATTATGATACGTATTGAATCCGTTTAAAGTTATTATTACTTCTAGGAAAAGGGCCGAAAATTTATGTATGACAGATTTTTTATATCATTAAAAATGGCCTCAAGGGGGGGGGGGGATAAAAGGTGTTTTAGAAGAAAAAAAATTCATAATTTCGTCAATTCACAAGATATCAAATTCGATTAAATTTATTATAAATCCTCTTAATATTATCTAAAAGTTTTATATTGACAAGTTTTTTATAGGACCAACACTTATAGCAAAAAAATATTTTTTTAAAAAAATCCCTGCTGGCTCCGCCTGCAAACTAGTTAGGTTTCGAAGTTTGTCAGTTCAACTGCGGCATCATGGCAAAAAGGTCATTTCTTCTGCAATTCCCAACAAACAGGCACCCCACGGTCTGTGCCTTCGAAATCTACCTTTGCCTGTAGGCCGAGACGTCATGGATTTTTTATATATACTATATGTGTATTATTTTAATGCAGTGGTTTTGGTTCATTTTCATAATTTCCTAATCCAAAATTCTTCTATTCTTACTTCAATATATTTTTTGCATTAATAAAATCCAATTATTTGAGTACTATGAGAAAAATGTAGTAATATTTGTTTTTCATAGGATAGTTAAAGAGCATGCTGAAGGAGCTAGCTTCCAAAATAAAACTGTTGAAGTTTTACGTGATCAGTTGCAACAAGCTGAGGCTGAACTTAGCAGAGTTAAGGAATCATTACATCAATCACAGGTTAGTTTTTAGCTCACAGGCTATCAAAGCCTGAGAGCTTATGTGCCCGCCGGTTCTGTATGTATGTATGTATGTACGTAACGCGATAACTCTTGATAGAACTAACCGTTTTACTTTAAATTTTGTTTATAGGTTCCTTGTGATAAGGCGCTTCCCTGATTAGTTTTGGAGGTTCATTGGTTAAGCATAAAGGGGGGAAACGGGGGGCTAACCCCCCATAATTTAGATAAATGGGTTTTTCATGCAGAATTATCCCATTTTCTTCAAATTTTGTATATAGGTTCATTTTTATAATGTGCTTCTGTCAATAGTTTTGGGGGTTCATTGATTAACTATAAAGGGGAAAGGGGGGGATAACTCCCCCCCCCCCCCCTAATTTAGATAAATGAGTTTTTCATTCATGCAGAATTATCCGATTTTCTTCAAATTTTGTATGTAGGTTCATTTTGATAATGTGCTTCTGTCAATAGTTTTGGGGTTTCATTGGTTAAGTATAAAGGGGGAAAGAGGGGATAACCCCCCCCCCCCCCTAATTTAGATAAATAAGTTTTTCATGCAGAATTATCCGATTTTCTTCAAATTTTGTATATAGGTTCATTGTGATAATGCGCTTCTGTCAATAGTTTTGGGGGTTCATTGATTAAGTATAAAGGGGGAAAGGGGGGGGGATAACTCCCCCCCTAATTTAGATAAATGAGTTTTTCATTCATGCAGAATTATCCGATTTTCTTCAAATTTTGTATGTAGGTTCATTTTGATAATGTGCTTCTGTCAATAGTTTTGGGGTTTCATTGGTTAAGTATAAAGGGGGAAAGAGGGGATAACCCCCCCCCCCCTAATTTAGATAAATAAGTTTTTCATGCAGAATTATCCGATTTTCTTCAAATTTTGTATATAGGTTCATTGTGATAATGCGCTTCTCTGAATAGTTTTGGGGGTTCATTGGTTAAGTATAAAGTGGGAAAGGGGGGACTAATCCCCCCTTAATTTAGATAAATGGGTTTTTCATGCAGAATTATCCCATTTTCTTCAAATTTTGTATATAGGTTCATTTTGATAATGCACTTCTGTCAATAGTTTTGGGGGTTCATTGGTTAAGTATAAAGGGGGAAAGGGGGGATAACCCCCCTAATTTAGATAAATGGGTTTTTCATGCAGAATTATCCGATTTTCTTCAAATTTTTTATATAGGTTTATTGTGATAATGCGCTTCTCTGAATAGTTTTGGGGGTTCATTGGTTAAGTATAAAGGGGGAAAGGGGGGCTAATCCCCCTTAATTTAGATAAATGGGTTTTTCATGCAGAATTATCCAATTTTCTTCAAATTTTCTATATATATATTCATTGTAATTAGAGAATTCCCTGATTAGTTTAAGGGGTTCATTAGTTAACTATGAGGGGGGTAATGGGGCGATGACCCCCCCCCCTTTAATATATTGTTGATTTTTTTATTTTTCGGTGGGCATATTTCATATTCTTTGAAATAAGAGTATAATATACATATAGTGTGAATAGCCTGTGAGCTCAATGCCCTCAGTTTAACTGGACAGTTTTCTTTTTATTTGCTTTTCATGCACCATTTGAAAATGATTTTCATTTTCAAATAAAACTAGCTTATTATTATTTATATAGATTGATCATATGAATCAGAGGTCTAAGATGGAAGAAGAGCATAGACTTTTGGTTGAAAGCTATACTTCCCTCCAGAAAAAGTGGAATGATATTAGTGGTATGTAATTTTGTACACTCATGCTACAATTGATTGAATAATCCCGATATCTGATAAAAATTAAACTTTATTGAGTATTTAGTTATGCTACACTATCTTGTTAAACGCTCACTCATTTACACATATAATATTGATTTCTTGATGCCAAGGAGATAAAGAAATAATGCTAAAAAAATTCCTCATAAACCATCAGCTAATGAATATCTGATCTTGTTAAATTGTCACTTTTGTTTTATGATTTTATTTTTTTCAACAAATGACTATAATATTTAAAATGATCTTCATCCTGCATTCACTTAATCATCTTTTAAATCAGTGACTCCAAAGAAGAAAACAAAATTCTATGGCAGATTGTTTGTTTTACTTAGTAAATTGTTGAAATCTTTTTCAATAATTCTATTTCTATTTAATGATAATTCTGTAATAAATATTTTGTGGGTGTGATTAAAATATTATGTTTTTCACTTGAATGTTTCTTTTCAAAGTAAGCATATTATGAAAGAAAATTATTTCTACTATAAATTAAACTAATATTAAAAGACTCTTTTAACTAATTTATTATGCTTATTAGAAATGAATATAACCACTTTAAATATAAAGAATGATGTAGTTTGTTTATACCATCATACTAGAGATCTGCATGGGCCCAGCTTGGCTCGTATCCGGCCCGGCAAACTGAAAGTAAACCTTCAAATGGGCTGGGCCAGCAGAATTAGGAGAAAACTTTTAATGGGTCGGGCTGATGGACAAAACAAACGGGTCGGGCTGGGCCGACAAAAAAAAATTTAACGGGCCTGTGAACCTCTAGATTTTTACTTGTTGAAACTTTTTCATTGCATCATCAGAATTAGAATGTTTGGAAGTTTAACATATTTTTCTGTCTTTGAAACAAAACCAATTCATCACTGTCACTATCATATACCAATTTCAAAATTAATTTTACATTTAAGCGATCTGACATAAAAATTTAAACGAAGCCGATAAAATACAAACCATTTTCAACTAATATGATTTTCGCGAGAATAAGTATTAATGTGCTTCACAAGCTGACACCAACATCAATTCAGTAATATAACATGTCAAGCGCAAGAGATCGGCATCACACATACTGTGTCTGATTCCGAATTTTAGCAGACTCGGGTTGAGCCAAAATGAGGCTCACATTTTTTTACTACATAATGGAGCCAGGCTGGAACCGACTTAATTGTTCCCAGACAATTTACTTTATAAAAATAATAGGCATAATAAATTTCTGACAATGGAATCAGTGGAAATATACCTTAAGTAGTTATCAACAACACGAAACTCTCTAAACCATTTACCTAGTACTGACATGGATGCAATTTCATTTTTTCAAAAGCGAGGGCTTTTACCAAACAAACAACTATTCAAAAATGGACTTGATATCAAAATGTTTGTTACTAATGATTTAGCTGTATAAAGATGCAGCATATCAAATTGTATCCCATCAAAAGCATCACATGTAAAAAATGCAGCCAAGTCTCGTGACTCTTTTATCGAAAAAGTTCTGAGATCGTGTAAAGCCAAGTTTAGCTATCTTATTAACTCTGAAATTTTAATTCACAAATCACTCCTAGTCTCTACATTTTTAGTTAATGATTATTTTATGACTTGGCAACTACGCAGCATGAGAATGTGACAGCTGTATATAATTAGCCTTAATCAAATAATACCATCTCATAACAAGGTGTAACAACGTAAATCCTGATTTTTTTTTTTATGGAAAAAGAAATAAATAGCTATTTGACAATGTATGGAATTAATAAATAAAAATTTTATTTAACAGAATTTTTTATATTTGCGGTGTTGGGGAGGGGAGACGACTTTTTATTAAATATTACATTTATTATACAGCGTGTATTCGTGCAGCGATATTTAGAGTGTTTTCGTGCTTTGTATTATTTTTTTGACGGGACCTGGCAACGCTGGGCGGATCAGCCATTTTAATATAAAACACACTCAGTCTGATCTACTGGGTTGCCAGACGAAGCAAAATCTCATGAAAATCGTCGAATTGCTCATGTATAAAATTGCCATTTTGGCGTAAAAAAGATACCTTGGTGCGTCTGTGACATTTGTACCATTAATTTATATTAAACTGACAGTTGATAAAAGTGTATTTTTTTAAATATCACATTCTTAATTTTCTATTTATAATGAAATTTCTGTTTTTCACCTGTTAAAACATTTCATTGTTGCAGTTTATGGCATATTTTGGCGATCGTTTGTTGATGCATAATTAAATCCATTGTTTTTTCAACTCCCATATGATTTCATCCGTTACAGAAAATATTTGGAGATATATTAATCTAATCATTCAGCATTAGCATGTGACTTATATAATTAGCCTTAATCAAATAACCCCATCCAATTCCATAACATAGTAAGGTGTAATAACTTCCCTGTTCTGTGTTATTGTCAAGTCACAAAATAATCATTAACTAAAGATGTAGAGACCAGGAGTGATTTGTAAATGAAAATTTCAGAGTTAATAAGATAGCTAAACTAGGCTTTACATAATCTCAGAACCAGAGACGGATCAACTATCTCCCGGGCCCATAGGCTTGATCTAGGCAGGTCAAAAGTGCCCTGAGTTGCTTCCAGAAAAGGATGCTTATGGCTTGGCTTTCTCGACTTTGCAGAGGCACTACTGTACCTCCTAATTTAAGAAAAAAGGCTTTTGTGTTGTAAATTGGTTTATTGGTTCAAGAATACCATTTGTAACTGCTTTAAAGGTTATATACTCTTGGACAGAGGAATTAACATCCATAAAATGGTGTAAGAAACAATTATATATGGATGAAAATGTGATAGTTGATTCGAATAGTTTTAAGAGAGGCGTTAAAAAATGAAAAAGTTGTTATTCTTGTGAAGCATTGTAAGAAATTGTTATGAAACATTAGTAGTATGAATTTCTTATGAAACATTGTAATATGTTCTTATTAAAATAAAATAAAATATTATTTGATGTAATGGTATTCATTTTTATATCTCTATTGTACATGCATTCTTCACAAGCTTGGCTATGATCTTGGCAAAATTGACTGCATCTTGGCATAATCGTAATTGTGGGAGCTGCTATAACAGAGAAATATCGTTTTTTGTTGTTATTGTTTAGATATCAAGAGATTTAAATTAAAATATTCGATATATTCAGGTTCAACTCTACATTGTTTTTTGATATATGAAATACTTGAAAATTACCATCGAATTTCAGGCAGTAGTTAACACTTTAAACTATTATATTTAATCTTTTTTTTTAGAACGAAATAGAGAGCTTCTGTCTCAGCTGAAGATGGCTAATTCAAACTTTGAAACTCTTCAACATGAATATAATGATTACAAGTTGAAGGCGCAAAGAATCCTTCAAGTAATTAAACTTTCCCATTTATTTTTTAATTGTATTTTTTCCTTCTTTTGTTTGATACATATAAATCATATATTAAACTTTTAAATATCTCATGCTCATATGAAGTTGTATTAAAAAAACAACCCTCAGAGAATTGTGCTAATTGTATTTTTAATCCTTTATCACATGTGAATCTCATATAAGGTTAAAGAAGAATTAAAAAGCATGCATCAAGCATAGATTATAAAACATTTTCCAACACATACTGTAACATAGCTTCACCGTTTAAAAAAGGTGAAAGATGATGTCTAAGTAAACAATGTGGAAAATGCATACCACATTTGAAACCCCAATTTCAGAATAACCATCTATAGTCGAAAAGTTTTCAAATTATGTTGGCATCCCTGTATGATCTATAGATTTGTATATATACTACATAGTATGCTAAAAATTTAGTTCAGTTAGGAAATGGATAACACAGTTAAAAATTCTCCTTCAGCAGTTTCTGTCAATAATCAGAGATATCTTCCAAAATCTTTTGTGCAGCCTTTTATATGATCTATATAAGTTATACATACCAAGTAATATGCAAAAAAGGAATTACATTTAAAAATGCATACCACAACTGAAAACATATTTCCAGCATTTATTTTTCATAGACAGTACTGTAACCGAATTCTTGTGTGTGCCCCTGTAAATGAATGATGAATACTATGCACACCATTTTCTATTGTAAGCATCTTGTAGCACACCTCAGTGACACATATCAATTTCAATATGTTTGAAATAATGTGGTATCATCAAAATACATCACAAAAGATTTTTCCCTATAGACCGTAATGTAACAGAATTATTTTGAGTGTCTCTGTAAACAAACTTTATATCTACTACACAGGGTCGTGCAAAGAGGGGGGCGAAGGGGGCTTTCACCCCGGGCATGGAAATTGAGGGGGCGCCAAATTTATACTACCAATCACAGTTTTATTTATTTATTTATTTATTCATATTTTGGCCGTCAATCATTTTCCGGGGAATTTCCAAAACATCATGATTTCTCTAAGAAATAATTGCAATTTTCTCATATTATTTAGTTGTTTGGAATTTCTGAATTAAAATTAAACCTTTTAAAGTTCTAAAATAAACGTGAAATATTTATTCAATAAAATTTATTTCTGTTTCTGCACTTTATCAATTTTTTTACATCTGTCACAAAGACAAGAAATAAAGGGGATGGGGGTGCCAAATTGAAACTTTGCCCCGGGCTCAGTTTTCTCTTCGCACGATCCTGCTACTACACACTTCATTTTTGATACCAAACATGCCATAATAAACCTGAATAACATATATTATTTGCATGGCAATCCAAGTATACATGTGTTAACATCAAGGGCAGACAACAGACAGACAAACCGAATTCATAAACACTTTTCAACTACGTTGGAGAGAGTTAAAAATGCTTGTGAAATATTAGTGGTGACATAAATATTAAGAAAAGGACATTCAGAAGCTAACTAAAGATGGAACTACAGACGTCCCAGCTTAAACAAATATTGATGGTTCCAGCAATAATATTCACTTAAGTAGGGAAACATATAACTGTAATGTGTAATAAAAAGGTAAAATTAACCAACTACAGTATAATTAATTAACAGCGTAATAAAATCTTTAAAAGCCTGAATAGAATAAGACAAAGTAAAATAAATAATACAAATACTAATATAAAGTAAATACGTAATGATTTAATGTCAGTACATACTTATGTATTACACAGGCTTAAAAAAGTCATTTAAAGTGGTTTGTTTATGAGAAATTTTCGATGAACAAATATCTTTTTCAAATTCATACAAAAGTTCATAATTACCATCTTGAGCCTCGAAGTGATGGCTCATTATTTCAGCCTGGTTAACAACTAGGAGTGATGGTAGAGGTTCAGCTGTCTTGTAATCACTTTCTTCTTTTTCATCTTCTTTCGATGTCGGTAGGCTCTCTTCAGGTTCTGTCTCCTTGTCCTCATCTACATAGATAAACTCCTTGAGCTCAGATTCCATGAACTGCAACAAACCAAAATCCTTATGACAAAAATCTTCTTCAAAGTCATAAATTATCATTTCATCGTCTGATATATCATAGTTCATGTTTTCTTTTCACAAATCATGTTTTCTTGAAACAATTTTGGATGACATTTTGGGTCACATCGTTCCACGATCTTTTCACAAAATGCAGTGCAGTCAAAAGGCCAATTTTCCTATAAATTTCAGAGAATGATTTTGTGTCTGTGCTTTCATCCAGAAAGCGAAGGAGATCTTTGATGACTTGTTTCCTGTAATGTGCTTTAAAGGATCGAATAATTACTTGATCCAGAGGCTGAATTTTACTCGTGGTATTGGCAGGAAAGAACTGAAGCTTAATGTTGATGAGGCAAATCAATTCGTCATCAATTTTGTGATTGAACACATTATCCAAAAACAAAATTATTTTTTGGTTTTATTTTTTTATACCGACGTCTAACTTTGTTAGCCACTTTTTAAATGTTCTCATGGTCATCCATGCATTTTGCGAGTGCGTGTATGACACCGAATAACTTTTGACATTCTTTAGTGGTTTCAGATTGATTTGCACAAAATAAAAGCATCATCCAATCTTTGTTTCTTTTAAATCCTTGAATCTTCTCTTTTTTACCAGCAATGTTTCCAGAAAGCATTGCATGATAAAAAATGTTGTTTTATTACAGTTAAATATGTTGTCCAGGCTATATTTTTCTAGAATGGGTTCCAAAATACCCTCACACCATCGGACACACTGTGAATCGTCAACTGATCCTGATTCTCCATGTCCAGTTTTGAAAGTTAAATTGTTTCTCTGTTGCCAACGGTAGAGCCAACCCTTCAATGCACAAAACTTTTCACCTTCTTCAAAGCTTTTTGAGAGTTTGTTCGCTTTCTACATAATCATGGTACCGTTTATTATTAATAGCTCTTTTGCTGAAAACCATTCCAGCACACATTGATCAATGTTAACAGGTACAACTGTCTTCCTGTGCTAAATTGTCATTGGGTTTGGCAATATTTGGCAACAAAAATAAGTTGCCATAAATGTCTGAATTAGCAATAACAGGTTAATTTTGCAAAATTCTTGTTCAAATGTGATTTTGACTATAACTAAGAATCTTTTGTAATCAGGGTCCATGCAAATTTGATGTGTTTTCGATGCTGTGTTTCAGCGCAAAATTAACTGCATTCTTATTGTGGAAAAAATTCAATCTTTAACAATTATAATTTTGAATAATCTTTTTTAATGGTACTTTACTTGTAACAATAATTAATATGTTTTCCTGGATAATGTAATATCAGTGTTGAAGTCAGACACTTTTCTCCGTGAGGGATTTCTGGGGCTCCGGGGGAGACATCGCACTTTTTAACCATTAAAAGCATAAAATCTCAAATCTTCCGGGGGGGGGGTGGGACATTTGAATGCTCCGGAGGGAGTGTGTCCCCCGGGCCACCCCCTGAATTCAACACTGATGTAATATTATGACTGAGTGTACTGTTGTACATAATATATACATACATATGCATGTTTAAGTATTGAATATTGTCTTTTACAAATTGCAAAATTGAAGATTGATCAAAATAGTAAGTTTGAGGATGAACTGAAATGGAAAAGAGAATTTACATGCTTCATATAAAATATATTATTTCGAATTGGTTATGCTCACCATAGAAAATTTCATTCCAGTCCTGCAGTCTTATGAAAACACACACACACACACACACATATATATATATATTTGTTTATTTGCCTTTAATTTTTTTGTTTTTTGTAAAACTGAACTTTTTATATGTATATATAAAAGTTCAGATAATAACAATAATGGTGACATTAACAATTTTTAATGTTGATCAAATTAACATTTAAAATTAAAATTACTATTTTTTTTTAATGTAGAATTAGGTGTGATACCATTTATACTAGAATTAATTGTCCATTTATTTTTATAGACAAAAGAAAAATTAATATCAAGTCTAAAAGATGGAAATATTGAGAATGACAGCCATGAGAAATCTGATTCTTCATCTGCTTTGCTAAATGCTGAAGTAGATAGCATAAAACAAGAGCGTGATCTTCTCAAAGAAGAGCTACGAAGATCAAATGAATTAATCGAAAACTATCGTTATGAAGTCCAAGAATTAGAAAAGTCTTCTCAGCAGGATCTAGCCACTGCTCAAGAACGGTACAAAATTTTAAAGGAGCAGTTGGATATGGAGAAAATTCAACGAGAAGAATTGCAACTACTGACTTCTCAGTTGAAAGAAGTATACATTTATATTTTATTTTTTTATATTTTATTTTATTTAAAATGTATATTTTTAAAATATTTTGTAATAATTGAGTGAGAAAAACATAGAGGAAGGATTTATACATAGAGTACGGATTCCATTGTTCCTCCAGCAGAAAGTTGAAGCATACATCTTCCCGCTTTTATCGCCAAAAGGGTGTCAGTTTTTGGTGTTAATCCCTTTCTTGGCAACTTCCCCTTTCACGATCAATGCACCCGCAGGTGAAATGAATATAGGTCTCGATGGGAGCAGGAATTCCATTGTGGGGGAAAAAAAACGGTTTGGTGTGCTATCTCTAGGCTTGTATAAAACCAAAAACATTCTGCGCACATAAATATTGGGTCAAAAACTTTCTGCAAATTAATTTAATGTTTAATAAAATTACATGTTATATTATTTTGACGATATGAATTAAAAATAGTAGTTTAAAATAATTACCATTTAAATTTAAAATTAATTAATATTAATTATTTTGGTTAAAAAAAAAAAAAAAAAAAAAAAAAAAGCTAAAATCTATGATAGGAAAAGCTGAATTCTTATCAATTATTTTGTCAATGCATTTAGAAACACCTCAATCCTTTATATTTTGACCTCTTTCCAAGTGTCTATAATGTCACAACAATGTTTTGCATCTTTAAACTTTGAATTTTGTGCAAACAGTAAATAAATCATACATAAAATTGGAATATTTTTTCTTTTTTGGTGTTAAAACAAAAATTACATTTTTCTTTCTAAAATTTTTTCTGTGAAGTTATTTTGCAGAAATTTTGTCACGCACGACATGCGTGCGTGCATCTATATTATGCAACTCTGGCTATCTCCCCACCATCGTGTGACGGTGGGGGAGGAGATGCTTGGTTCAAGAAAAAGTTACTAGTCCGTGGTCTATTATATTAGATGTCTATGGAGAAAAACAACCATTTGACTAAAAATACTCTTAGCAACTCGTTTTTTGTATTTAAAACACTAAAAAAAAAAAATCACGGCATGCCAAATGCTGATACGTCCTGTGTTTGTATACAGTTCTCTGGTTTATAGAAGAAATATGACTCAAATGGAATTTTATTATAATAGATTTGAGAAAGATTTGAATATATAATTTAATAATTTAAATAAAAGTACAAAAATAATACTGAAAAAAAATCCCAACTGCTTTCGTTATTGTAGTTATAATAATCCAAAGACTTTCAATATCATTTGGAATTTTTCAGAATGGATCACCTGTTTCCCTTCTCTACATGAATAAGATTCTCTAAGATTCCCAATAGGTTTTTGAGTAAATTGTGTCAACTAGAGTTTTCCAGGATAGCTCAGTTGGTAGAACGTTGGCATGATGAGCCAGATGTCCTATATTAAACGTTTTTCACTCAGCTGGAATTATTTAAGAAAAAGATTCCATGTAATGACACGCAGTTTCTCAGTGTTTTTTATTGTACCATTTTATGTTTCTTCATAACAGCTTGATTTTTTAAAAATTGAGTTGTGTTAGTAGGCAAAATGCCTTTTTCTTACCCCCCCCCCCCTCCCGAAAAAACAAACAAACAGTAAGACTTGTTTTTACATTACAGGTAAATCCCAAATTTTTATCCTGAGTTACAGTAAAATAAGTATAAAAAAATCAAACAGCAATTGTTTGAAACCTCCAGAAACATGAAGGAAATTATTGCAGTGTTGGTAATGGGCAGTTGAAACAATATTTGGCGATTTATCATTTGTATCTGGCTAAAAATCTTTTTTGTATAATTTTACAAGATAATGAAAAATTTAAACAAAATAAAGCATTTGTGTTATCTGGGCCAAGAAAATGCACTGCCAACAATGATACCAATAATAGGTTTTATGTTGCACCACTTTGCCAGGTTTTATGGTGTATAAAGAGTTTTTAAATTGTGTAATACATAAGTACCCAAAATGTTAATTAAACCAAATAATCAGGCTTTTACCTCTTTTTAAAGCAATTTTCAATCAAGTAATCTCATGAATCCAATTTCTCTTATTTATATTCCATAGTCACCCATTCCTTGAATATCACACTCTTTTAAATAATTGTAATTATTTCCTAAAAAACACTGTCTGATTTTCGATTTAACAGAAATCAAATTGTAAGACAACAAAGTATAAATTTGCAGATTGAGACAACTCTTACTAATAAATAAAATTTCTTAATGGAAATTTGCTTTTGAAAATTTGTATTTAACAAATTTGCTTTTAACCACCTAACAATCTCATTTTTATGACTAAACAGACCATTTTACTTACTAAAAAAGTCTTTAGCCAATTAATCTTATGATTCTTTCTGAACTTAGAAGTGTACATTTTGTATAATTTTGTAGCTGTGATAGTTTTACTCAAAACTTGTGCATGTGTAAGGAAAGTCATAGGAACAGAGCCTGATTAAGGTAATCCAGGGCCCAAGGAAAGCACCCACCTCAGGAACCCACTTTTGGCATATGGTTGGGACAAGCCCCCAAGCCTTAGGGCCCAAGGACCAGCACCTTTTTGCGAGGGCCCTCAAACCAAAATAATAGCTACAAAAAAAAAATCGGAAGTTATTATTAGATATCATTATACGGTTGCCAAGTTAACCAAATTTTTTTTTAATTTAGGGAAAATAATTGCAAGAAAATGCATTTTTACAGAACATTTGTAAATCATTTTATTCATTTCGGGGGCCCCATCAGTAGTGGGCCAAAGGCCTAGTCACTCTGTATGTTAATCAGGCCCTACACAGGGAGAGTCAAATAAGAAAAAGTCCTCCCGGCCTGTACAGGGAGGAAAAGGTAGCTTTCCTAAATCTTCGTTTTAAAATTTTAGCGAATGTTACCCGAAAACAGCAAGTTAAAATGCAAAGAAACGTTTTCAAAACATTCGTTAATACTGAATTTGAATAAAAAATTCGCCAAATTATTGAGCAATAGCCAAATTGGCTTCATTTATGAAGACTTATTTTGGTCGCCAAATGTCGCCAATTTCCCCGAGAATTTGGCGCTAAAGGATATGAATATATAGTTTTATGCGTATGATTGGGAAAATTATTACAACAATGAAAGAAAATAATTTGCGAGTAATTGCGTTAATGTGCTGTTTTGTTTCAAAATGTCAGCCACCCTAGAATTTCAAACTGCTCTATCTCAGCCATTTTTTAAGATAGAGGTAAACCAAAAAATGCTCTGGAAACCTTGTATTAAGGCCTAACACGTAAATTTGAATTTTTAACTTTTTTGTATATTTATTTTAGTTTTAAATTTTTAAATGGCCGCCATCTTAAAACAAAATGGCGGACCAAGCTGGCCAAGGAACTCGGTCGAGACATTGGTGAGCTTGATACACACAATTAGTTTCATCAAAATTGATTTATAAATACGAGCGTTATCGTATGACATAGGTCATATATATATGGATATATATCTACTATATATATAAAACACAAACGAAAATTTCGTTCCGTTCCTTTATAACTCGAGTTCCACCAAATGGATTTTGATGGAACTTGCACTGTTCGATAGATAATTTTTCAGGGAAGGTTTTAGTATATAACACAATGTTCTACGTAGATTAGTTATAGAATTATGATAGAAAGTTCTTTTATTTTGGACGAAAAGGTTACCATTGCTACTTTTTTGGCGACCATTATTGTTGCAGAAAGAATTGAAAAGACTATACATCTCGAAAAATAAAAGAAAAAACTGTTGCTAATTTTATTAAAAGAAAAGAAAGAAAAAAATAAAGATAAAGAAAAGAAAAAAAAAGGAAAACAGTTTTAATGAGAAATAATATTATAAAACGAAAATATTTAATTTAAACATGATTGGGAATGTTCGTAATGCTTAGAAATTGATTCAATTTGCAAGATTGCTATCGGAACAATATTTGACGAATTATCGTTTGTTTTTGGCGATTTTGATTTTACTTTTGACCCCAAACAATTTGATTTTAAGCCAAAAGGTTTTTTTTTTTTTTTCAGAAAGAATTGAAATGGCTATACATCTCGAAAAATAAAAGAGAAAAATTGTTGCTAATTTTATTTAAGAAGAAAGAAAGAAAGAGAAATAAAATAAAAAAAAATAAAAACAGTTTTGATGAGAGATAACATTATAAAATGAAAATATTCAATTTAAACATGATTGAAGAAGTTCGTAATGCTTAAAAAATTATTTAACCCTTTAACGTTCATTGGTTTCCCTAGGAAACCACAAAACTTTAATTACGAAATTCAACAACGACAGCAGAATTTTAATAGAAATGTTTCCCATTTATTATATATGTGGAATATAGCTTTTATATATATATATATATATATATATATATATAGAAATAAATTTGTTCATAATTTCCGGTGTCAATCATTTATTTCAACATTTTAGCAATTGAAATGCTTTATCCGTTAAAGGGTTAATTTGCAAGATTGCTACTGGAACAATAGTTGCTGATTTATCTTTTGTTTTTGGCGATTTTGATTTTACTTTTGTCCCCAAACAATTAGATTTTAAGCCAAAAGGTGTTTTTCAAGTGTACGACAGCATTTTTGGAGTATTTTTTGGTACTTCTCGGTTAGCCGGGTGCCAATGATATATATAGTATATGTATATATACACACACATATATACATATATATCTACATATATATATATACAGCATAGAACCATTTATCCGGAATGGTTGGGGCCAGATGTATTCCGGATAACTGGTTTTTCTGGATAACTGGTTGGACATAAAAAAAACATCCATTTCATGAGATTTGTAGAATAAATGTGGCTGTAACATTGTTACTGATTTTAAATTATTAGATTACTCTGATTAAGGCTCAGATCCTATCAAGATCAAAGATTAATCAGAGTTTGAAAGAAGGTAATTTCTGGCAATACCTTGGAAACAATAATACTGCATAAGAATGAAAATGCTCAATGTCTGACTAAATAGGCTTTTATTTCAAATACTAGATATTGGTCAAGTTGTACAATGCATATGGTAATCTATCAAGCAATGCACATGTCAAACTGGCACCTCATGGCACTTTTTCTGGAAAGATTCTGAAATCAGTCAGTTGGAAATATCATTCTGGATAACTGGTTTTCCGGTTAACTGGATTCCGGATAAATGGTTCCATACTGTATATATATATATATATATATATATATATATATATATATATATATATATATATATATACACATACATATATATATATACACTTATATGTATGAATATATATATATATAGATATGTATATACAATATTTATATGTACATATATCACTGGCGCCCAGCTGACTGAAAAGTACCTTTTTTCTATTCAAATGTAAATTATATTAATAGCAATATACTTCTATTTACTTCTACCTTATATATGAAATTTCGTTTCGGCTGCTTATAACTCGAGTTCTGCTGAATGAATTTTCATAGACCTTAAACTGTAAGGTAGATAATTTTTCAGGTAAGGTTTTATTGTATAACAAATTGTTCTACGTTGATTAGTTATAGAGTTATGGGGGAAAATTCTATAATCAGGTGAACCCGATTATGAAAGTTTAGTCTTTTGAAAAAGTTCTACTGGGCGGATTTAGATGAGAATTGTATTATTAGTTAGATGCTATTTCAGGAATGGTTTTAGTGTACTACATATTGTTTTACGTTGCTTAGTCAAACAGTTATGTGTGAAGGTTATATAGTCAGGTGAACCCGATTCCGAAAGATTAGACTTTTTGAAAGTTTTTACTGGGTGTATTTTTTGCGACTTGCATTGTTAATTAGATAATTTTTGAGGATGGTTTTAGTATGTTTCATATAGTTCTATGTTAGTTTTAGAATTATGTGAAAAAGTTCTATAATCAGATGAACCCGATTATCAAAGATTAGTCTTTATAAAAACTTCTACTGGATGGATTTTGTTAGTTATTTTGTTTGCATTGTTAGTTCGATAATTTTTAGTGATGGTTTTAGTATATTGCATATAGTTTTAGAGTTCTTTACCTAACCTTAACTGTAAATGACCAAATTAAAGAGTTGGTCCTTAACAGCTAAAACTTTGACTGCACATTAGAAAATATAATAGCGCAACGGCGTCATTTTTCAGTAATGTGGAAGAATATTCCAGGTAAATATACAGATTGCTTTCAAATACAAGGTCAAATTAAACGATATATTTCGTTTGAGTCAAGGTTCATTTGTAAAAACCGACCAGCGCAGCGGGCGTAGCTTGCTAGTATATATATATATATATATATATATATATATATATATACTATATATATAGGTATACTATATATATAGGTAGCTTTATACTTTTTTGTATTGAAAGCTACCTAAAAAAAAAATTGCATGATGGATGACAGAGACTGGTAAGTGGTTATTTTCACTCAATGAAGGAAAAAAGTAATGTTAAAACTTTTGCAGTTCAATATATATATTTTTTTTAATTGGAACTGCCATATAGTAGTTTTTATGTGTTAAAAATGCACCAGGCTTTTGAATATTTTTTGCTCTATAATCATAATTTATTTTTTATGTTTTAATAGTTCAACACTACCCTAAATCTCTAAATGTTTGGCTTTTGCTGACAGTTTATGCCAGGGATGGCAAACCTATGCCATACATGCCTCATGTGGTCTACAGCAATTTCTCTGGCATGAAAACATTTTGAATTGATAATCTTTATATAGAGAAGGTTCATTTTTCTTTCTTTTTTTTTATAATAAATAAAATTTTTTTTAACAGCTACAGACTATGACAAATAAATTGATCAATTTTGCAAGAACACATTGAAAATGCGTCTTTTTCTGTGATGCTATATATTGGTATGTAACCGATTTCCTTTCAATATGAATTTAAAAAGCTTTATTTCTTCAAATTAATTTTTGTAAGATAGTCACTGCAACAAAATAACGTGTGTACCCAATTTTAAAGTGCGTATTGTTAAAAATAACAAAATATGAACCAAGTATAAAATATTCTCTATTGAACATATAACAGTAAAAATCTCATTCATAAATTATTAATACTTTTTTACAAAATTTAAGATATTATATGTTAAATGTTACATTAATGATAAGTTAAAAATTACTAAAATAAAAATTGGTACTTTTTTTCCTTATTACAGTGTGTGCCACATAAATAAATAAAATTTCATTCAATTAATGGCTGACTCTAATATACAGGAAAATCACATTTTAATTTTTATTCGTTCTTAATTAATCCATTATAGCAATTGATTATATTAACCAGTGTTTCGAAAAAGCAGCCTATGTGGCAATATCTTTTCATGTAAACATTTGGCACATTACAATATTGATAAATATTCACGAATTTTTGGCATGTGCATGTAAAAAGGTTTGCAATTCCTACTATATGCTGTTAAGCATTAATTATTTTTTCATTTGTATAGATATAATTGCAGTAACTGCATTTTCAAATTTGAAGATGTTAATTATTTGTGTATTATACAGGAATTGGATTTGTTGAGGGATGATCTTGCTACAACCAAAAATAGCTTTCAAAGTAGAATTCAAGATAGAGAAATTGAAATAGAAAAGCTCAGGAGACAGGTATATATTTATCAAGTTTTAAAATATTACTCTCCTTATATCTACTAATTTTTCTTATTACTTATTATTTTATCAGTAAGTGCTTCCTTTCTAATTTAGTTCCTTATTATTTTACAATTTCTTGTTTAACATTGGTACTTTCTTTAACCTTTTTTGCTCTGCTGAATAAATTTCTTCTCAGTTAATTTTAATCCCCAAATGCCACAATAGCATTGTAATTTTGAAACAACATTTTCAGTTTATTATGAACACAAACAAATGTTATTACTTATTTTCAAATAAATTTGATTAAAAATCTGGTGCCATTGTGACATTTGGATATTAAAGTTCGGTGGGAAGAAATTCACCCACAAGAGCAAAAAGGGTTAATTGTATGCAGGATGAAGGCAATAAATTGACAGTAACTTTGCATCTTATTAATTTCAAAAAGCTATTTTTCTAAGGTAATAATTAAACCTTTTTTCCCCCTTTCAAATAAAAGTGTTAAATGCTGATATCAATTATCATTTTGAAGAAATATAATGTTAGGTGAATCATAATTTCTGGGCTCTGTGCAGGACGAATTGCTAAAAAAATTGCAGATTTCAATAATATTCCTTTTCATTTGGTTTACAACTTGAAGAAAGTATATCGCACAGATCCTGAAGCTGCCACATCAGCAAGAAAAAAGTAGAAGTTATTGTACAATATCTGGACTTGTTCTATTTTATTATTATGTTATTGGAATTTATTGAAATCTTCAATTTCCTTAGCAGTTTGCCTTGCACAAAGTTGAGAAATTATGCTCATCTAACTTCACATTTCTTTGGTATGATAATTACTATCAGCATTTAACATTTTTGTTAAGTCTAATCTTAAAAACATAATTTTTCAAAATTAATAAAAAATCTATGAAAGAAGTTACGGTTAATTTATCCTGTGCACTCTATACAATGTTGTGACATCCTATTTTTAAAAATAATTATTGCATTAAACTTTATGTTAAAAAAAAAAAAGAAAAAGTCAAGACAGCTTTATGTAAAAATTGTTTTTCTTATTGTTTTTGTCATTATGCCTTAATCAAGCAAAGTTTCATAAAAGAAATTGTGCATTTTTTTACTTGTTTATTTTTAAAATGCTAAAATTAATTTTATTTTATATAAGTTATTTTTATTATCTGAAAAGGTTAGATTAATTTTCCTACAAATAAGTTTTGTTTTTTCTTTGTTAACTTGTTGTTTTTAAGAACGATTATTCTTAATAAAATCACATCACTTCTATTTTTTCCTGAAATTTCACTCAGTAGATTTTGGTAAACATTTAACTGAACTTTCATAAAAAATGGTTTGTTTAGATTATTTATAAATGTCTTTTTGAAAATTTTCATTTCCCTTTCAGTTAACTGCTAAATCTTTGAGTACAGTAAGCCAAGATGAGTTAGAGTCACGGCTCCATGCTTTAACTGAAAACTTAATACAGAAACAAACAGTTGTAGAAGCGTTGAGTACAGAGAAGAATTCTCTAGTTCTTCAACTGGAGCGATTAGAAGTAAGTTTATTTGTTTAAAAATGAAAATTAAAAAAATATACATATTGGGTCAAAGACTGAACAGCTATAATTATATGTATTTTAATGTGCTTTTTAATTTATTGATTTCAGACCCAGAAAAATCTCGGGTGTTGTGGAACAATAAGGAATAGAGTCCAAAGGGCAAATTTTTAATAAAAATTAATAAAAAAATTATCTTTTGAAAGTTCAAAATACGTGTTTTTTAATGTAAAAACGTACACATTTTTTCCCTTGTTCCTAGACATGAAAAACAACTTCGAAAAATATATTTATTTTTCAAGTAAAAAAACTTTGTCTCCTTAAGCTGTGTAATCAGCTGTATTCTATCTAATTTCCTTTCTTAATTCTTTTTTCATACTTTTTCATACTATTCTTTTTTCATCCCTGTGCATAAAACTGCTTTGGGAGAAAGTGATTGTTATGCATTGATCTGTTGCTATTAGCTTAACCATCCACTGCATTTTGTACCATAGATGATGCATTCTAGTGCCATGTGCCTTGCATACAATGTGAACCTTGTTCTACATCAGAAGAATCAGATGTATTAAATGTCATTAATATAGTGCAATGATTCTGCTACCAATGCTAGATGTTGTACATATTGATTTTTTATTAGAGTGGTCTTTGTATCATATCTGTCAGATTGTTTTAGAAATGAGACATGTTCAGCCCAAAATGGGCTTGCTATTTGAGAAACAAAAGTAATCTAAGTTTTTTAAAGGGTTTTATACATCTTTAAAAAGCAGTTTGAAAGGTAATTGAATTGTTATTAAAAAAATACAAGAGGAAATATTCTATTTGTTAGTAACATAAAGAAGCTGTGGAATCCATGCTTTCTGTTTAAAGCCCTTTTCCATAATTACTGGAATGTCCTTCTACCATAGTTATTACAGCGATATATTAAAAGAATAAGAATGGTGACTTTGCAGATTTCTGCTAGTGAATAGGTATAAATACCAAATTGTCTGTTTAAAACAGATTTTCAGGGATATAAAAATCACAAAACATCATGAGGAGGTATTTAGGATTAATACTCATTTCTATATAAGAAGATATTTTTATAAGAGAAAATTAATCTGGAAACAATTTAAAATGTTATTAATAATTTTTTTCCACATGTTCTCGGTAATGGGCTCAGGTGCTCTCTGATGTCACTTAATTTTTTTTTGGCTCTCAAAAAAAGAGCCTGAATTCATCTTTAAACTGTTTCAAATAGGCAAACTGCTGTTAGAGTCACTTATGCCAGAAATGGTAAAATTCAAAATATTGACTGAAAATTTTGAAGTAAGTTTTTTAGAAAAATATCACATTTTTTATATTTATTCAGGTATTGTCAAATAGTTGTTGCTTTCATAAAAAATAGAAAAAGTTATCTAGTAAAGGTATAAAAGTAAAAATATTTTTTTCTAAAGTGAATAGGGAACCATTTTTTGAAAAATTGCTCTATTATGGGCTGTACTGTGGTATGATTATATTTTCTGGAAATTTTATTTATATGCAAACTTATTTTTATTGTTTTGAAGGGCATAGTATATGTGTATGTTTATCTAGTCTGTATAATATTTCTTGATTTTATTAAATCTAGCAACAATTGAGAGAGGCCCAAAATTCTGGAGCATATGGAGTTCAGCAGCATACTTATGTTGGCATCAATAACAATGATACAGGTATGATTCAAACTTTGGAAAGTTGTCGCCTTTTTATTGCTGATTACTATTTGCAAATTTTTTTTTTATTGTGTATTTAATTTAATAATAATTTTGAATAATAAGATAAGTATCTGTAGGGATATTAATATATCTACACTTTAGTGATTTTTTTTTCTCTTTTCGTATTTTTGTTAGAAATGCTTTAAATTTTATTTCTTTACATTTTATTAAAGAGCACATCAAGATATAATGATAAAATAATCATCAACAATATATCAAGACCAGAGGGCCCGTGCGAGGATTTCGCACTGAAATCTAATATTTTTTAGGTACTGCTCTATTATCCCGTCGACCACTTTTCATAACAAAAAACTATCGCCAAACTGTAAGATTAAACGCCAAAAATGCAGTCCCATTTACTTGATATCAGAAGCATTATACGTGTTTGTTACGTCATCAAGTGGTTTTTAACTCAACATTTACATGTATTTTTCATTATGTTTTACTGATTTATTAGTTATTTCATTCATTAAAATAACAATTGTGTCCTTAAATTCTTATATTTTATTTATTTATTTATTTTGATATTCCCATGGCAACGTTCTCCCGTTTATTTGGCGATAGTTTTTTGTTATGAAAAGTGGTCGACGGGATAATAGAGAAGTATCATTTTTTTATCAATATGTAATATTTCTTAGATGCAGGTTTAAACATCTAAAGAAAAAGTAAGGATAAAAATATCTGCAAACAACATTTAGTTTTTAGTCAAGCTAGAATATCATCTAATTTATTCCATCAAAGTTATAGTAAAAACTGATTCAAGATTGCAAAATGCACGCGTGTGAAAAAAAATTAACAATCGTATTTTAACTGCATTAGAGGATGACGTCATCCGCTTCGGGAAAACATGGGACATAGAAATATAAATCTTAACATTTCAATTTCAATTTCGCTTTTTAATCATAAGTATAAAATAAACCCGTGCGGTGGTTTTTATAATAATTGCTGAGCATCCTATAATGTGTTATTTTATTTTTGTGGCAACGATATTTTGAAGAAAACCTTTCATTTTCTTTTATGAATACAATGCCGATTTAATTTTTAATTTTCAGCAGATTTTAATCAAAAACATGTTTTAACGAATTGTTAAGTGTGCTATGTCAGAAGCCAGTTCAAAATCCTTTCATATGCCATCTCATTCGTTGTTCTGCGTTTTGTATTTTCTGAGAAAAAGGGATGTTGACAGGAGAAATAATATATATGATTCTATTAGAGTTCCTTTCATAAAAGTAAAGAGAAAAATACCTTTTCAAGCAAACTAAATTTCAAACCTGAGTTCCAAGCTTTATATAATTTATTGTGTGCGTGTGTGATCATTTTTCGAATACTCTCTGAAAATGTAACAGTTTTTCATTTGGAATGTAATGTAGTGAAACTTCGGTTACTCAGCCAATAAGATAAGTTGACAATTTTTATACATATTATTCCTATGTATGAGGCTACAAAACTCTCATAAGTTGACATCAAATCAACCATTTTATACTGAAGTATGTCCTTGAAACATTTGTTAGTTTATCTCAGAATCTTAATAAAATAAAATTTGATTTCAGAAAGGAAGCCCAAGTCTGTATTTCTGGATAATCCATTTGACAGTGCCATGACTAGAAAAGTTAAAAGAGTGTATGGAACTATAGATGCATTGAGGTATTTTATCATTTATGTCACATTTTAAGTGTTATGTTTTTGTTTTATCCATTCATATCTTCTGGAATTTTGTTATTACTATATAAGAAATCGACTTAGAAATAGAATTAACTTAAAAAAAAAATTATTCAATCAAATTTTAATTACAAAAAATATTTGCTATCAGTTACTTCCTAAAAGTAACCGAATGATAAAGGATTTTTTACAAATTATCATTTTCTATCTATCATAAATCACAGGATTTTTAGACTGTTACATTGCAGCTTATGAACAAATCCTTATCATCCAGGTACTTTTAGAAAGTAACTAAATGCAGTTTTTAATTTGTTTTACTTTTAAGTCAGGGTTTGAAAAATCTCTTGAAATGTTGGGTGGCAATTTAGAAAACTTAGGTAATAGTGAAAAAAAAAATGCGTAGTTTAACTAAAAATATAAGTTTAATAAAAGATTACACTATGTAAAAATGAAACTTAAGCATACTTTATGTGCATTAACCTTATGGTCATTTACATGCCTAACATATTTAGTTCTAAAATACAAACTATTAATAGTTCTTAAGCAGTTAAAATTCTTTAAATGAGTTCCATTCAGAATAATAATATTAAATTTAGTAAACTCTCCATTACTAATCAGTTTTTTAATTTATTTATTATTAGATTCATATTAGAAAACTTTTCACACGAAACTGTGGAAACTAGCATAACTACTATTGTCTCAATAAGTTTACTTAAATATAAAAATGGTCTTTTAAAAGACTTCCATTTTTTTTTTTATTGTTTTATGTTAAAACTTAAGTAGTGCTTTCTTTGTGTATATATTAATTGAAAATAGCAGTTGGTTAGATTTTTGAAATAGAAGTGATATTGAATAAAATATTTATAAGAAGTCTAACAAAAAGTGCAGAAATATCACTAAACACAATGATTGCCTATAATTTAATAAACCCTTAGAAATTCCTTTTTTTTTTTTTTTTTTTAATCAATTCAACTACACCACTTACTTTACTTGCAACCCATCTAACCTTATGAAGATACTGGAATTTCAAATTTTCAGGCTCTTTACACTTGAAAGTTCTTGTCACTTTCTTAAATTGTTTTAATATTTTATATGAATTTTGATAAAATTTGTACAGTTGTTTTTGTATGCTATCAAATAAATTTTTGAAAGGTATGTTGTATCTTTAATTGAGCCTAATACAGTGAAATGCAGTCTATGGTCGATACAATGATTTTAAATTAAATGTTATTGGTGGTATTGAGTCTAATTTTGTTACCAAGCCATTTCCTTTTCCTATCATTGCTGCTACAATATAATAACAAATTGTTTCTTAAAACTAAGTAGAGATTACTTTTAACTTAGCAGAAAACAGAGGTCTCAAATTTTAGTTGCCAGTTTTAGTCACCATGGCAACCTGGAGATTGGGATTTGTCAAATCCTTCTTTAAAATAACATTTTAAAAAACATTGCTTTATTCTTTTTTTTTATTATTTAAATACTATACTAGCAACATGTGAACTACAGATTTTGCTCTCTCTTCATATTTCAAATTGTATGTTTCTGGATAATATAATATATATCTGAATGTTTTCGTTTTCAGAGATTTAAAAAAAATATATGCATCTAAAATTCCAGTAGATTCTTAACACCGTGTTTTGTCTTTATAAGGACTTTAAAAGAAGGAAGGATAGATTCCATGTGTGTAAATTAATTTTATTTTTAATGTTTGTAAAAGAGAGTGTCAGACAAATATATTAATAGTAGACTCCTGATTATCTACCTAATTAAACTAAGATTATGATGCATAACTGATATAATTGGATAAATAGGACATATTAAAAGCGGCATTTCATTTTGCTTGTATTATTCTCTGCCATTTATCCAACTCTATCAATTATGCATCATATTCTTAGTTTAATGAGCGTTTTATAATCAGGAGTCTACTGTAAATTATGATGTTACTATTGTCTTTTTAATGCAGTTTATCATAATAGATGTTGTTATTAAAAGTATCTTTCTGTGTGAGCCTGAAAGGATTTTTTCTTTTTTTTAAAGTTAATAATAAATTTAAATTACATTCTGTGTAAAAAGTACTTGAAATTTTGAAATTTAAAAAATGTGCATAAAAGATAACCAAACAATTTTCTTTCTGTAAGTTGATACCACTGTACCGAGTTACGATGCAGAGTTGGAGTATCATCTGTGACTTAGTGTGTTGACAGCAGCTGTTTTCTTAGTCATACTTTTGAGTGTTCTGTGATCTTTGACAGTGGAAACATTAATTGAATAAAGAGTTTCCCTTAAATTTTATATTAAATGAAATGTCATGTGTTGAATCACTGAAAATGGCCAGATTTGTCTTAGGATAATTCATGGATTTGCACCATGGTAATGTACCATCGCACAAAGCTATCGTTGTGAAAGAGTTCTAGGCCAAAAATGCAATGAATGTCATTAACCAAGCCCCATACTCACCTAATATGACACTATGGGACTTTTTCCTGTTCCTGAAGCTAATATTACACTTCAAGGAAGGCATTATGAGTTAATTGAGGCCATAAAAGAAAATTCGCTGAAGGAGCTGAAGGCCATACCCCAATCGGCCTACGAAAACTGTATGGTCAAGCACTGGCATAATTGTATTGGACTCAATGGAGCCTACTTTGAAAGCAAGAAAATAAATTTTGATGAATAAATCTTTTTTCTTAATTTGTCGATTCCAAGTAATCTTTACACAGAATTTATATATAATAAGATCTTGATAGTAAAGGGCCAATACCCAAAGTGACTAATTTTGATCTGTATTCACCAATCACTTCAAAAGAATCATAGCAGAAAATATACCAATAACTTCCATTTAGTATATTCAGTAAGGAATTTTTTTTTTTTTTAGTAAGCTGCCATATTGATTTAAAAAATAAAATAAAAACATTGAATCAAATTTTTTCTCAAAATATTGAAATTGGACATTGGCCCTTTTTTTCTATATACATGTATACAACCTGTAAATTTTTATATCTGTTCTTTAAATGTGCTTATACTTCATAAAATTAAAATTATTTACTTTAAGTTAAGAAAACTTCTTATCCTTTAACTGATTTTAATATTACAAGCTGTTAATTTATTTTTTTTTATAAAAGTTATTATATTTTCATAAGATTGCATAATTTGACAGCAAAAATAGCCTATTTCTGATAAAAATTAATAATTTTTAACATTTTAAATATTTGATTATCTTTATTTTAGGGTAAAATACTGTTTTTAATGTACTTATTCCAATCAATATTTTTCAGATGGCTTTAATGCTGTCTTTATGTATATATATATATATATATATATATATATATATATATATATATTCTGTATGCAGTCTTTTTTAATTAAAAAATAAATTTTGCAAAGAAAATTGTTAAATTTATTTTTAACAATTTTCTTTGCAAATGTAAAAGAAATGAAAGTTTTGGCTGATACTTTTATTTAATTTTAAATCCTGTCAATTCTTACAAAGGTAAAAGAGAAAGGGCTGTTCATAAATATATATAATTGAATGAGATGACTTCTTAAGCTAATTTTATTTTCAAACAATACAGAATTGTTTTTCATTTGAATTCTTATCTTCCAAAAATTATATATATATGAAAGGATATAAATGAACCCTTTTGTAAAATTCAAAATTAAATTTAAAGTTTAAAAATTTAAATTTAAAAAGCCCTAGCCTCTTTTCTAACTTTCAAATCTAGTGCTTAAATCTGACTTGCCCCTGTTAAGTTTATTTTACTGCACAGCACTTATTACTTCCAGACTCCAAAATTGAACTTTCTTTAAGATTAAAAGTGCTGACGTTTGTGCAATTCTCTTCTTGTGGGTAGGTCTGCATGAGTAATTGCCCGGGATGCTCTGCAAAATCTAACCCAGACATCAATCAAAAGCTAATTGACCAATTAGATTAAATTACACTCCCAATTTGACACCTTCGCCCTGTGCTGGAAAATATCCTAAATTCTAATTAAAACTGGCATGCTACGACCAGGAGGCCAGATTTTTGGCAGATTTGAGTGGTCAGCCAAATCCTTGATCATGTAGATCTCAAGAATTACTGTAGATGGCTCGCAGGACCTCGATCTAACTCGCAACTGTATGATGGAATGGAAAATAAAAGAGTTGATCCATAAAGAGGTCCCGAGTTCTAATTATTTCTGTGTTCTGTCAATTATTAGTCTCCCAAGTCATCCCCAGAATAATCCTTACATATATATTCATTCATGCAGTCATAAAAAACAAATAAAGATTTCTGATTATTTCCATTAAAAAAGGGAAAAAAGATTGTTTAAGTATGTTAAGTTTTGCTGAGGTCTTGATTTTTATTTCTGAATACATATTATTAGATTTTTAGAAATTTCAATTTTAATTCTAGATTTAAAAAAAAAAAAAAAAAAAAAAAAAAAAAAAAAAAAATCACAAAAACAAATTACGTTAATTAGAATTAAGTAAAAATCAACATGCAGGTTTTTTTTTTTTACATAATGCATTAAAAACATAAATAAAATCTTCCACTATAACAACCTTGCATTATAAAAGGCAGTTGTTATAATAAACATTTATTGTAACGTTTTATTAATTTATTGCAACAAATCAAGGGTTTTTAATGTAAAAATTCAAAGAAAGGGTTATAAAAGGTCCCAAGTTAAATTGATTAGATTTGTTAAATTTATATGAAATAATTAAAATATACTAAGCATTAGGAAAGCAATTTTCTAAGACAAAATTTTCTTATTAAGATATCTTTTGATTTTTCAGCATACGTTTAGGAGTCTTTTTTAGAAGATATCCAATAACTCGAGTTTTTGTTATCATTTATATGGTAAGAGATGGAATGCATTTGTTTATAAATGTTTAAATTTATTTTCAACTATTTGAACTTAGTGTATCAATTCTGAGGATTTTTTGTTTATTTTAGGTACTCCTACATTTTTGGGTTTTAGCAGTGCTATTAACATATGAACCTGAGGTACATGTTCCCCCATCTGAACAAGTTTAGCAATAAATGCAGATCATTTTTAAATATATATAGTTTATTTGTTCAGTTTATGCATTTTTATAAAATATATTTAATTTTATATACATGTCTGTGTGGTTGTTTATTTATCATTCCTTTGACTTCATTTCATTTCACACTGTAAAGAGCTTCTGAAGAATGTTTCATAAATTTGTGGTAAATAGCTTCAGTAAATTCAATAATGAAACTACATTGTTATAATTTTTTAAATCAATCAATAAGCCAGTGATTTTCCCTACAGTGTCATGGTGCCTAGAGGCCTGCATTAGCTAGAATCTTTTGGCCTGGCCCAGTATAAAAGTTTGCCCATGCAAAAATCAATTATATAAATTCTGGCCTGGGACATAGACTCTATTTCTACAAAGCATGTCAATATTTTTTAATCAACATTATCCTAAAATTATTTAAAAAATATATTACTTAAATTGTATGCAAAATTTTTAAAGTTCACCATTTTTACGAATATATATCTGCAATCTATGGAATAAGGAATGGCATTAATAATAATAACTTAGACAATTATAGACATTAACACTCTTTAAAAAATGTATATTGTCTAAAATGAAAAAAAAAAATGTAGTTTAAAAAAATTATAGTTTTAAATGGACGGAAATTTAGCATTATACATAATATTTAGCAACTAATTAATGCAGCCACCATTTTTACGAATGGGCGAGATGGGGGATGAATGGGACAAGGGATAGATGGGACGTTCTCAATATTTCAGGCAATAAACTTTTTTTTTAGTTGCTTCCTATCCTCATAGATTTCACTTCCATAGTGTGCTTCAGAACCAAAAGGAAGAGCACATGGCTGTTTTCAGTTTTCTTAAAATTTGCATTTCCTGAAAATTCTGCTTAAAAGTAATTTTTTTTACATTTGAAGTTACTTAAATTATCTTATGCAATATAAACAATTAAGATATGTTATAATTTTTTATTTCAAGGTTCAATATTGGTAATTAAAATGAATGCATATTAACCATTGTGACAAAAGAATTTTTGAGACAAAATGGCATACAATTGAATATATGCATCATGGGGATGATTGGTACATTTTAAATGGGATGAATGGAACTGTCTCATTCATCCCTAGAGGATGCTGAAAAATATATTTATTAACTATATAATATTATATAGGTTGATAAATTAATACTTTATGGTAATTATTCTTTTAACATTTCATCCTCATTGTAGCCATCGTCTTCAGCCATTGAATGCTTTCGTTTATGGGCCTTTTAAGGCAAAGCTGAGATGAGTCCAAGATGATTGGCTAACAAATAATCCTGGAGATCATATTACAATTTATAATCTCTCAGCTTTTGCCAAGGAGGCATTTTTGTCAGCTTTTAGTCCTTAACATTGAATACGGGTAGGAAAATGTTTGTGTCCCATTCATCCCTGCTGTGGGGATGATTGGGACATAGAAGAACTTTTTTTTAAATTTCATTTATATTTCTGTATAATAATAATCTTGAACAAATATTGTGCATAAGATGTAGTCAAACACTTAATGTATGACATGTTATATATAATATTGATAATAACTTAAATAAAATATTTAAAATAAATATTTTTGTGAAAATGTCCCATTCATCCCCCATCTCCCTTATATGTCTGCAATCTATGGAATAAGGAATGGCATTAATAATAATAACTTAGACAATTATAGACATTAACACACTTTAAAAAATGTATATAGTTTAAAATGAAAAAAAAATAGTTTAAAAAAAATCAAAGTTAAAACTATGATTTTTTTTTAAATTGGAAATTTAGCTTTATACATAATATTTAGCAAATAATTAATGCAGCCTTATACAATTATTCAACTGAAATAATGAATATTGCAGATATAAATTTTACATCTATATTTAGTAAAATAACTATGTACTAAATTATATTGTTTGCAGAAATAAAATTTAATGCTTAATAATTTTATCACAAAATCATTAGAGATACGGCAAAATATTTGTGTGGAGTTGTGAGGGATTATTGATTTTCATACAAAACAGACGTTCAATAAAATTTTTATTTTCAATGGAATATTTCAGCTTTGAATTTTAACTTGAGTAAACTTCAAATCTCAGTGTTTCTGTTCTTATGGCAAATAAATCGAAAAGTTTTCTTTTCCTTCTCTTTGCAGAAATGTTTTTGTTGGTATGCTTGTTTTATGGCCATCTATTTTCTATATTGTCAACCATCCTGTTTAGAATAATAGTCATATTTAAATCAGTAATTCCCAACTTGTGGGATACACAAGGAACATATAAGCTTAAAACTCTTCATTGAAGTACAGAAATAATAAATAAATCTGCAAATATATATTTATGTTTCAAATATAATCGTACTACACTCTCAATAATCTGCACAGCTACTTGGGAGCAGCTTTGTGGATTTTTGACCATTGCTTTGTTTACATTTTAAAGCCTTATCAGAATAGTCAGGGATCCGTTTAGGAAGAAATTGGGTCCTTTAAAGGTCCTTTCACAGAAATTTCCATTTCAAAACAGGACCCTTCGCAAAATCTTTCATCTCAAACCAGGACCCTTCACAAAATTCTTTGTCTTAAAATAGGCCTTTCGCAAAATTTTGCCTTCTCTAAACTGAACTTTTCACAAATTTAATCATTTAATAGCAAATTTGATGTGTCACTTTTATATATATAAAGAAAATATGTGTATTTTACAAACACATATCTTCCTAAAAATGTAAAAACCAGAACTTTAATTTAACGATCATTTCAAATTCACAAAATTATGAATAGATTTTTTACAAATGTAAAAAAGCTATTCACAATTTCACAAAAACAGGACCCTGATAAAAAAAAGTCTGGACAGACCCCTGATAGTTATATATTTATGAAATAACTATATGTTACAAATGCTAATAAAAATCAATATATCTAATGAAAATACAAATAACTCATTAAAAATCTATTGAATGAATACATTTTGAAAAATTATAGTTACTATTACAAATACAGCACATTCATTTTTATGTTTTCAAATTTTTATTTTATTTTATTTTCCTCCTGCAAACAGTCAAAAGTTCTTGCCACAAAAGGTCTTTATTTATAGAAAATTCAAATGTTTATCTCCATGATCAAATTCTTCTCATCAAAAGTAATTTTTTATCATCCTTTCTTTGATGCTATATCTGATGAGTGTTCTGAAGACTGCATTATGCCATTTACAATTTCTGGATCTGTGAAATACTGAATGACTAGTGCTTCATCAGCACAATTAATCCATCTTAGAATCCGCAAATCAATCTTGGAAGATCCATGAAAGCAGTTGAAATACAAAAAGGAGTCTGAGGTAACTAGAGATTAAAAATCACTGCTTTTCACACATGTTTTTGCACAACTGTAACCAAATTGTGTGTTAAAAAAAAAATAAAGATAATATTGGTTTTATTTTTTGTTTAAACTCTAGTTGTTAAAATAAACTTTTCATTGAATTTATAATACTTTTTACTGCTTTTATATGAACATTTGAAAAATAAATTAGTGGTTATTACTTGACAAAACTTCAAAGTTTAAAACACATTTTTTGAAAAATATTTTTATTATACATTATTCAATATTCAATATTCTGTCTCCTATAATAGCAATAGCATATACTGACTCCAAAGAATGTAGTAAGCATAACTGATGCTATAGCAACAATTATCATTAGCATAATTGTTGAGACTTGTTTGTCACTGGTGTAAACAATCTCTGAAAAAGGAAGAAGAATACATCTCTGTAAATTGCATATCAGCATAAAATCAATAAAGTTTAATAAAGAATATAAAATTTTATATTCATAACTAGCTGAGCCACCTGGTTTTGTTCTGGCTCAAGATAGTAACCTTAAATATACTTAAAATCAGTGTTGAATTTAAATAATTTTATCTGGGAGAGATTTCTAAAGCTCCAGGGAGGAAGGGGCTTCTAGGACAGGTTGTGGATTGCACTTCTAGACCATTGATTAATAAGCATAAAATCCCAAATCTTCCAGGGGGCTCTGTACTCACCCCACTCCGGGCCAACTCCTGAATTCAACACTGCCTAAAACTAGTAAATCTGCAGATCAGGAGCCTCAACGTCAGCTCTGCAAGTCATTTTTTTTTAAAATCTCATTTTTGATATCATTTAACATCGTACATTCTGCAATTATTTTTTTTAATTGCATGCAAATTTATAAGCATATAAAATTCTTCGAATGTTCCAGAAATTAGAATCATTAAATTAAACACGGTGTTATACAATGATATTCTGATGAACTGCTTATTCTTTTAATTTTTTAAAATAAATAGGTATTCATCCCCCCCATAGTCTCATTAAATTTACATTCGTTTTGATTAAAATATATATATATATGTTTCACTAAAAGAGTGCGAGCTCCTTGAATTTTATTATTTTATACTCTTTGAAATATGGTTGCTAAGCAACGGAAAATTTAAAGTGGTAAGTAAAAATAAACGCTTTTAAAAATTGTAAAAAATATGAAAATAAGGTGTTTATATTTCCCGAACAGATGCAAAAACATTTTCAAATATTTTAAGCAATTAATTTCTAAATTCTATTAAATTTATCAGCAAAATTTTAAAACTACTGGAAATCCATATCGAAAATTTAACATTCATAATTTTACGTCCAAATGCATTATGCAAATATTCCATTTTCATTTCAGATAAAAATGAAATTTGAAAAATCGTCTGCATTCCCATAGGAAAGCATTATGACCTAAACAGAAATGTTCTAGATTTTCCGAACGAATGAACCAAATGTAACTAAAAACTATACAGCTAATTCCATGTACCTCACCAACATATCCACCAAAAATCATCCTAATCGAATGTTTTTTACGGCAGTTATCGTGGAACAGACAGACAGAAACCAAAAACTTTTCACGTCCCCACAGTGAGCCTTCACTGACGTTTCGGCAATAACCTTACATTTCTCAGTATTACTTTAAGTATATGTCATCTCGCTATGCTAGTCTGTTTTATCAAACAAACCTTGCCTCTTTCCATGCACCAAATATATATATATATACATATATCTATTAAGACTCTCGACTCCGAGGTCATAGTAATGGTTTTTTGTGATAAAGGGGGTTACTTAGGAAACTAACATTGGAACTTATCCCTCTCTTTCTTCGCTGTGTTTCAAAGAAAAAAAAATGGATTGCCTTACTTTCTTTAATAATTATTTATTAAAGTATTTCATATATATGTATATTTTCTTTTAACTATGCCCTGAAAGTCTGTTCCATACAGGAGAAAAAAAAAAAAAAAGATTGGATGGACAAGGTATGAAACAGAAATTGGTTGATAAAAACAAACTTCTCATTTTTGGCGAATTGGAGACTTTTTGCTTTTAAATCACAAAAAAATCAAAAATCACTGGACAAATTTACTATATGGGTTAAAAGATTTTATTTTGGGTTGCTTTTATGAGAGGATCAAAATTGCCGCCAAACATGGATAATCGCAAATTGTACCATTCAATATAAAATACCAAAAAATCCAAAATCTGAGCTTCAGGTACATTCAGACCTGTCTTCATCTATCCCAAACCAAATTTGCAGATCTCTCTTTACAGGTGATATATTTACCTAACCATCTCATCGCCAATAAGCAGACAGACAGACAAACACTTTCTTTTATTATTATAGACTATACAGGGTGTCTCAAAAACATTGACCTCGGCTTTTATTCCTTAAATATTGATCATAGACATGTATTATAAATTACAAAGTTACGTAAAAAAAAGGTACAGAATTTTATGAAATCGATTAAAATTTTCAGGGGATTAAATTTAAAGAAATAATTTTAATTTTTACCCGGCCCCCATACAAAAAAAAAATTCCAATGTGTAAAATGTGCCCCCATACACTAATAACGTCATGTACAAAATTTCAGCATTTTATCATAAAAAGTCGCAAATATATGAAAATACATAAATGCAGACTTAAATCACTTTTCGATGCCTGGATATGAGTTTACAAAGAGGAAAAATCATGTCGCATGATCGCGTTTCAGGGGTCTTACACAAATTATGAAAGAAAACAATGATTACATAAATCTATATTATAAAGAACAAATGTGTCTGTGCGTAACGCCAACGTCATTTTACGAATGTCAACACTTGTCGATGAAATTTTGGTTTTGTGATTTTTGCTACAGCAATTTTTTTAATTTTTAAACATCGCATATTTTTAGTTTTTACACTGCTGTATAGGAGAAAAAATCTACTTTCAAATGCAATTTGTTTGAAAACTGTATCGCAATTTCCTCATTTCTTATAGAATTTACATTAAGTTTCAAGCATGATTATTTTTTTTGAAATACATCGCTTGCAGACGATTATAAAATATTAATCTGTTTGCACTTTAAACAAAATAAAAGTTCAGTAAAGTTTCCAGCTAATATTCAATAACTAAATTAAAACTTCATTAAGCATTAAATAAAATAGTATAAATAAAACACAAATTTAACAGACATGTAAATAAGTGTTTAAAACCGCTGAAATTATCAGATTTTTCTTCTATAAGAGTTGGTCCTATAAAAAAACTTGTCAGTATAAAAGTTTTAGATAATATTAAGAGGATTTATAACAAATTTAAGCGGATTTGATATCTTTTGAATTGACGAAGTTATGAATTTTTTTTCTTCTAAAACCCCACTTTTTTTAATGATATCAAAAATCTGTCATACATAAATTTTTGGCCCTTTTTCTAGAAGTAATAACTTTAAACGGATTAGATATGTATCATAATTAAGAAATGGTTTTTTTCTGTTTCCACAAAAAGCCCCCCCCCCCCCCCTTCCCCTTGGTTCGATTTTGCCCATTAACGAACTAGACCGAGATTTTATGCCCCTTGATTTTATGTAGCAGTTTGGAAGAGATTTGTTCAGAATTATTGAAGTTATCTTGTCCATAAAAAAGCTACATAGATAGATGTATAAAGTTTTGAACTGGGGGTGGTTTTGGGTTCTGAGAGTCATGATCGGCATAGATAGGTAGTATTTCTTACGAAATCTACCTAAAAAAACTGCTGTAGATCTGTAGATAACAACATTTTTAGCTATTTCTTCGGCTATTAACTTCTGGCACGAGGCCAATATGGAATTGCTGCTTTTAATAAATTTCAAAATTTTATCCGAATATATAATTGACATATTTCATATAAAAATGTTCTTTGCTGTTGTTAGGGGGAAATCTAAAAAAAAAGAATTAAATGTAAAAAATCTATTAGTTTTCAATTAAAAAAATAAATGGTTTTAACATATATTCTCTTTCCCTTGATGCCCTATTAAATAATAATTTCTGCTATTTATTACTACAAAAGTATCTAAACTGCGTAGAAATAATAACTTTATGCAAAGCTTCTTCAAAATGTTTTCCATCCATTGCATGCCAATACAGAGCTGCATTCGTCTAACACTACTGTGCACTCGATCAAGTTCTTGTTAGTGATGTCATGCACAACCATCTTGAATGCGTTATTGTAATTCTGCTTTATTTAATTGAAGCATAAGTTTTGTAAATAAAATTAAAGATAAGAGCCACATTGTATTGCTTATGATGCATTTCTGTGTCGCGTTATCTGCACTCTAGCTGTAAAAATTTTCATTTTAATTTATGATTAACCCCTCACCCACTTCGTTTAAACATATCTCTGCGATTTTTTATAATAAGTTTGCTGAAATTTTGCACATGACTTTATTAGTGTATGGGGCACATTTTACTCATTGGAAATTTTTTTGTATGTGGGTCGTATTTTGTATTTCTTCAAATTTAATCCCCTGGAAATTTTAATGAATTTCATAAAATTCTGCAGTTGATCAATATTTTAAGGAATAAAAGCCAAGGTTGGTGTTTTTGGGACACCCTGTATAGTACCCGTCAAAACTTAACTTAAAAGTTCCACAGAAAAAAGGTATCATTAAAATATCAGACATTTTTATAGATATTTGTTAGCAATAGTTAAAAGAAATAAAAACCTCTCCTTTTATCACATGGTAGGGGAACGGCTGCATATTAACTCTCTTTACATAGATACAGACAATGGAAAATTTCCCAGATAATTCAGTTTTCAGATTAAAAAAAATAATAATACTCCCAAGTTTTTTTGTCTTAGATGTACCATTCGCCCGCAATCCGCCATCTTGTTTTTTTTTATTTTTTTTTAAACTTTTATTATTAAATATAAATAAATTAGTCAATTAAATGTACATCTGTTCAAATTTGGCTTAAATGTATCATTGGCCCTCAGTTCGCCATCTTGTTTTTTTCTTTTTTTTTTTCAAACTTTTATTATTGAATATAAATAAATTAGTCAAATTAAATAACATGTTTGTAATGAGTAAATATGGATGAAAATAATTTTGGAAATCAGAAACAAAACAAATGTGTTTTGATTTAAAAAACAAGATTTCGGACTGCGGACGAATGGTACATCTGTCCTGTTTTTTTGTTTTTTGTTTTTTTTCCCTTGAAAATTTTACAAATAAAGAAATTTGTGAAGTTAAAATTTTATTAGTATTCTCAAACATTAACACTTAACTGCACTACAGTATCAATAGAACAATAGATGACACTACTGATTATTATATAAATATTTTTCCTGCTTTTAGGTAGATTTCGTAAGAAATACTACCTATTACATTCTCACCTAAGTTGGAAATTTTGAAAAATTTTTGCAGATCTACGCCGATCATGACTCCCAGAACCCAAAAACACCCCCAGTTTAAAACTTTATATATATATATCTATCTATCTATCTATCTATCTATCTATCTATGTCACTTTTTTCTGACCACGATAACTGGAAAAATTCTGCATAAATCTCTTCCAAACTGATACATAAAATCAAGGGTCATAAAATCTCGGTCAAGTTCGTTAATGGGCAAAATCGAACCAAGGGGGGGGGGGGGAATGGGGGGCTTTTTGTGAAAACAGAAAAACCCTCCTAATTTCTTTATTATTATACGTATCGAATCCGTTTAAAGTTATTATTACTTCTAGGAAAAGGGCCAAAAATTTATGTATGACAGATTTTTGATATAATTAAAAATGGCCCCAAGGGGGGGAAAAAAGGGGGGTTTTAGAAGAAAAAAAATCATAGCTTCGTCAATTCACAAGATATCAAATCCGCGTAAATTTATTATTAATCCTCTTAGTATTATCTAAGACTTTTATATTGACAAGTTTTTTATAGGACCAACCGTTATAGCAAAAAAAAAAATTAAAAACAAAAAAAAAATCCCTGCAAGCTCCGCCTGCAAACAAGTTATTTTTCGAAGTAGGCGGTTCCAACTCCCGCATCTTTTCGAAACTGATACATAAAATCAAGGGGCATAAAATCTCGGTCACGTTCGTTAATGGGCAAAATCGAACCAAGGGGGGGGGGGGATGGGGGGCTTTTTGTGAAAACAGAAAAAAAACCCATAATTTCTTAATTATGATACGTATCGAATCCGTTTAAAGTTATTACTACTTCTAGGAACAGGGCCAAAAACTTATGTATGACAGATTTTTGATATAATTAAAAATTGCCTTAATTGGGGGGGGGAAAGGGGGGTTTTAGAAGAAAAAAATTCATAATTTCGTCAATTCCCAAGATTTCAAATCCGCTTAAATTTATTATAAATCCTCTTAATATTATCTAAAACTTTTATATTGACAAGTTTTTTATAGGACCAACCGTTATAGCAAAAAAAAAAAAAAAAAAATTAAAAACAAAAAAATCCCTACCGGCTCCGCCTGCAAACAAGTTATTTTTCGAAGTAGGTGGTTCCAACTCCCGCATCTTTTCGAAACTGATACATAAAATCAAGGGGCATAAAATATCAGTCAAGTTCGTTAATGGGCAAAATCGAACCAAGGGGGGGGGGAATGGGGGGGACTTTTTGTGAAAACAGAAAAAAACCCATAATTTCTTAATTATGATACGTATCGAATCCGTTTGAAGTTATTATTACTTCTAGGAGAAGGGCCGAAAATTTATGTATGACAGATTTTTGATATAATTAAAAATTGCCTTAAGAGGGGGTGGAAGGGGGGTTTTAGAAGAAAAAAATCCATAACTTCGTCAATTCTCAAGATTTCAAATCCGCTTAAATTTATTATAAATCCTCTTAATATTATCTAAAACCTTTATATTGATATGTTTTTTATAGGACCAACTCTTACAGCAAAAAAAAAAAAAAAAAAATCCTTGCTGGCTCCGCCTGGAAACAAGTTTGGTTTCGAAGTAGGCGGTTCCAACTGCAGCATCATCGCAAAAAGGTCATTTCTTCCGTAATTCCCGACAAATAGGCGCCCCACGGTCTACGTCTTCGAAATCTACCTGTGCCTGTAGGCCGAGCCATCAGGGATTTTTTTTTTTTTTTTTTTTTTTTTTTTAACCATTGGGGAAATGGTTGTTGTTTTCGGTCGAGAATGGACCTCTTGACGTTGTCACTTTATTTTTTTAAGCGTTTTTAACGAAATTCTGTAACTTTAGAAGAATTTTTCTTTGAATAGGCAATAGAAATGCATAAAATCGTTACAAAAAGGATAGATGCAAATTATCAGATATGAAAAAAAGCTGAATTCAAAAATTGAAGTCGGATGTGTAATCGTCTTTTAAAGCAAAAAACGTGGTCTTCATCTTTAATTTCCTCAAAATATCTTTAGCTAGACATCAATCTAAGTAAGAGTTAAAGCAATACTTAAATTTTGCTTAGGGGATGGTCTACAAATAGAAATTGTACCAAACTTTAAAAATTTCAATACTAACATCTAAAGTTGCCATTATATTTGGATATTTCGGTTTGTTCTACCTTCGGGTACCAAACGGGAAGTCAGTAGATAGGGAATAGGACTTCTGCGTCAGCAGCAGCAGGCGGCGATGCGGTGGTAACACCGCCTGCTGCCGAGATCGTACTATAGTAAGTGGCTGAAATAGCTTGGGGAAGCTATGTTATAGTAGGGTGGGGCGAATAGGTCTGCTATAAGAGGGGGGCTAAATTAATAAAATTTTTAAATGTCTTATATTACGAGGTAATGGTTATGGTAGAGCCCGAACACTGCCCCGCTATCTTTCTGCATTTTCCCAATGGTCGTTGTAATTTGTTAAATTAGAATTATTATTATTTTTTTTTTGATAAAAATGCATGATTTTTAATTCTTAAAAGATTAATAAAAGTTTGTGAAAAAACATAATATTCACAAGTCCTGTCTTCTGTTAAAAAAAAAAAAAAAAATCCAAAATTGACCAATTTTTCAGGTAGTTATAAGTAAATGTGGCCTTAAATAATGCCTTTTCACTTTCCTCTGTTGCAATACCTTAAAAAGAATCTGAGCAAAAATTATTATTATTTTTTAAATCTTATTACCACTTAACTCCTGAATAAACATTTGTTTGTTACAGTAATGTAATATTTCTAGCAATATAAAGCAATATATATTTGTAGCAATTATTAAATGTCTTATAGTACAAGGTAATGGTTATGGTAGAGTCCGAACACTGCCCTGCTATCCCTCTGCATTTTCCCAATGGTTGTTGTAATTTGTTAAATTACATTTTATTTTATTTTATTATTATTTTTTTTAATTATTGGGAAAATGGTTATTGTTTTCGGTCGAGAATGGACCACTTGACGTCGTCACTTTATTTATTATTTGTTTTACGAAGATAATTTCTTTTTCCTGAATATATATGCCTTATCGATCAATTGTAATAAGAAATTTACCGAAAATTGTAGCCTATTTTTAATACAAAATCAATAATTTAAAACAAACTTTTAGGGATGGTAAGTTTTCCTTAATATAATAATGAAGAAAAAAAAACAAATTTTATAACTTTTCCTCCTGAAATAAAATATAAATAATTTACATTATTGAACTGAGTTATCGAAACATTAACAAAATCTGAGAAACATCTTATGCCCGGATTCGGGTTCGAAAACCTTAGAGAACTAGTTTTGCTGTTTTTGGCGCCTTAGGCAACTCGGCCAGCTGGATTTCACACAATGTCCGACTGAAATGAAACCATTTCAATAGTCAATAGTTGAAAATATGTGAAAATCGGACCTTAACTACAATTATATATATTTTTTTAATCAAAATTTTGCTTTCTTCAGTCTCTTTTAGTATTGGCACTTTTTTCTTTATTTTTTTTGTGCTACTTTCTCTCAAGATTGTAATATAAATAACAAATCTGATGGAAACTGGTGTTGGTTTGCATAGATTTAGTAACCAGAATGCCAATTACTAAAATGATACAAATATCATCTACTATTGATTTTATGAAATAATTCTTATAGCAGTGTTCCACATAAAAATATGGACTTTATTAATCTACTTATACAAATCAGAAATGCTACTTTTTTAGTTTATACTTTTGTACAAATAAACGTAGTACGCTGTAAAATCAAAAATAAATCTGCTCAAATTAACTTACTTGTTTTGATTGCAACAAGATTTGGTGCTGCCTTAAGCATTAAAAGTAAATGATTTATTCCTATTATTTGGTTTCAATATTTGCCTAAATAAATTAAGAAAACAATTCAGAGATTTACTCTTGCGCCAGAAAACTCGCATTAAATCTTACAATATATTTTAATACGATTGAAAGAAATTGGTCATTAATTAGGTTTAAATTTTCCTTTTTGTGGTTTCATGACTAAAATTTGTCTGGTGCTGCCATCTAGTATATAGAGGTGGAAAGCTGATTATTATTATTTATGTATTAAACGTTCACTAAAAGAAACTACGAAAATTATTTACGAATTCTTCGCTGACAAAACAACGAATGTTAAAAATTTTATTTTATTTAAAATAAGAATAACTGAGAAGATAAATTTATTTCCTATCATAATCAATGCACTTTTTAAACAAATCTGCTAAATTGGCGAAGATATTCAAATGTTTTTTTTTAACTGTACAATTAATCTTAACAGACAACTTGACATATTTTCATTAAATAAAGTTCGAAGAATGCTCAAATCAAAAAATTTTATTAAATCCGCAATAGCCTTATTACAAATATTTGCTTGTTCCTAAGAGATAATTATACGCTTAATTTTAATTATTTTTGTAACCATAAACCGACTATATACAGCAGTAATACAGCTGGTCGCAAATATGAAAGATTTAAAAAAAAAAAAAAAAGCTCACGGATTCTATCTTGAACAGCCCGAGCAAAGTGGTTGTGTAAAGTTTCCATTGAATATTTTAAGAGACGTATTTGTGTATTGCTTTCCATCGTGGGTAAAACGTCGTGTCATTTATAATAATAATTTTTAAAAATCAAAATTAAATGTAACAATTATTGGATTGTGGAATATTCTTCATTTTCATTAGTTACTATTATTTTAATTTGTTGAAAAAAGGCTTGTTCTATGTAACATAAGTATGGTATGTTATAAGGAATGTAAGTGCATAAGCTGCATAAAAGATGCAGTGCGTTTTATACTAAAATATGCTTAGGGGTATTCTTAGTTTGAATCAACCCATTTTAGCGATCTGTCTTTGAGCGATTACAGCTCAGTGTGGCTGCGGACTTATTTGTATTTGACTACACCCAAACGATCTCATATTATGGAAAAGATTTCAGCGGCAAGTTCAGTGCTCAAAAGCTTTGCATCCTTCAACAAAACAATGGCGCATCCAAGGGGGGAGGCGATGATAAAATATCTCCAATTCGACATATCTAAGGCAGTTTTAAGGCTTCTTTATCTTTTAAGTGCTTAAAACGGATACATTTGTCTTTTTTATTCTTTATTGCATAAGATTCTACAATATAACTAATACCAGAAAAGTTGTATGAAAGTATTTGATATATAAAAATCTAAAATTTCATATAAAATATTTTTTAATTTTTCCGGTTATATAATAAATGAAAATTATCATCTGTGAATGCGTCCGACTGCCAGAAATTACCTCTTGAAAGGGATTTTCAGCCAGCTATCCTTAGATGCTTAGTAAAATTATGTTTCAAAGTATTAATTGCTGAACTATATTAGAAATAAAGAAACAAGCAGTTTTATATGCAGTAAATCTTTTTTTCAAACCCCTCTTGCAATAATTCTGGACATAGAAGGTCCATTGTGCTCAAAGCATGTATAGGGAAGTTGCAGTCAGCTGATCAACCATTGTATTTCAACTGGAGGTCAGGGTAGTTTCACCAATCATAACTGCCTATTTATACTGTGTGACCTCCAACATGGCGTCAATTGCACCTGCCCGATGGAGGACAATAATAAGTTTTAGGCATTATTTTCATCCATGAATGTAGAAAGAAGCGATAAATTTAAGGAGGAAGATAATTTTTTTCTCTTTTTGAAAGCCTAAATTCTAAAACAAGTCCAAGTTTTTCTAACACACAAAAAAAATATTAAACAACTATTGTTAGAAAAGTTGAAAAGTCGTCTTATATTGGAATACTTGGTCTAATTGTTCGTTTTGTTGTATGCAAAAATAATGCTGCATGAATGGTTACATAACGGATTTTTTCGATCGGCCTTTAATAAGAAAGTTGCTATAATGAACAATCGTTATATCAAGCGTCTGCTATATATGTACTAGGGAGTTGTTCTTTGGGATTTTAAATGTATTTTTACGTGAAAACCGTAAGTTTTTATTAGAGCCTCCTCCTTGCAGACTTTCTAGATCCGACCTTGTAACAAACTGAACATAAAACTTCATGAATTACATAAACATCCATAGTAACTTTGAAGTTGGTTTAGCGAAAATTCCAAAGTTTTTAAAATTTTATTTTCTCGCACTAGATTCACAAAATGTTTAGGAACTCGTGAACCCCTGTCCCTTACCGCCACCCACCTTTCTGAAAAACGCCCTGGTTAGATGTATGTATGCGAGTGTGGAGATAATGTATTAAGTAATGGAATATCCGGCATTGAGGTAAATTTAAAAATATTTACTAATCTTAACCACTCGAGCACGCGTCAACAAATTTGCCAATAAGACACTTTCTCTTTTCTAATCTCTCTCTCTCTTTTTCAAACTTTCTCTAAGAAAACAGTAATTTAGGCCTTGACACCACACAAATTGTTCTCTAAAGATACTTTGTTTTATGGCAATGTGGTTGGTTAAATCATATCTGATTATTTAAAAAAATCCAGCCCTCGCTTAAGTAGATAAATTTAAATATAACAGGAAAAAGATTATTACCGGTCGAGCAATTTTTCTGAAAAATGCCAACATTTTCTTTTAGAAAAACTTGCCCGATTAAATACGGCGAGTTTTTCTATAAGAAAAAATTCCCTGACGGCTCGGCCTACAGGCACGGGTATATTTCAAAGACGCAGACCGTGGGGCGCCTGTTTATTGGGAATTGCAGAAGAAATGACCTTTTTGCCATGATGCGGCAGTTGGGACGGCCCACTTTGAAATCTACCTGTGTCTGTAGGCGGAGCCGGCAGGGACTTTTATTATTATTATTATTATTATTGCTGTAAGGGTTGGTTTTATAAAAAACTTGTCAGTATAAAAGTTGTAGATAATATTAAGAGAATTTATAATAAATTTAAGCGGATTTGATATCTTGTGAATTGACAAAGTTATGAATTTTTTTCTTCTTAAAACCCTATTTCCCCCCCCCCTCCTCCCCCCCTTGAGGCCATTTTTAATTATATCAAAAATCTGTCTTACATAAATTTTCGGCCCTTTTCCTAGAAGTAATAATAACTTTAAACGGATTCGATACGTATCATAAGTAAGAAGTTATGAGTTTTTTTCTGTTTTCAGAAAAAGCAACCCCCCCCCCCCTCCCCCTTGGTTCGATTTTTGCCCATTAATGAACTTGTCCGAGATTTTATGCCCCTTGATTTTATGTATCAGTTTGAAAGAGTTTTGTGTAGAATTATTGAAGTTATCGTGCCCATAAAAAAGTGATATAGATAAAAGTTTTGAACTGGGGTGGTTTTGGGTTCTGGGAGTCATGATCGGCGTAGATCTGCAAAAATTTTCCAGATATTCCAACATAGGGTAGAATGTAATAGGTAGTATTTCTTACGAAATCTACCTAAAAGCTGGTATTTTTTCTGAAAAATTCCCTGGCCGGTAGCAACTCTGGTATAATTAACCATTTCTTCCAGAATTCCTTTTTTAAATAAATTCGTTTATGCCGTATTTTATTTTCCCGTTTTAATGTATTTGTTAAGTAATATGACTGAAATATTTAATATGGTAGTATAGACTTTACCTGTGCATTTATTAGCCGTAGCTGTGAATCCTTCTGGACATAGGCATCTTTCTGTAGAAGATTCTTTAAAGCATTTTCCTGGTCTACAATCAATTTCATTGCAAGTAAACTCGTATTCTGAAAGTAAAGCAAAAGAGTGAATATGCAAAAACAAGTAATATAAAAACTTTTTTTTTAAGTCAATTCCTACTTAGGTCAAAAAGAAATATTTTTCCAGCGATCTCCCCGCTTCGGCACTGACGGTAGTTATTCCTAAATTTATATCCTGCTAAATATCTTATATAAGAGAAATTTTTGAAATGTATTAAAATTAAATAAAAAATAAATAGCTAAAATACCAAAAATTAATAGCTCGAAAAGTATTTGTCACAAACTTTTTAGACAAACTGCGTTAGAATGGTATAAAATTGTATTTTTCTTGATATAAATTTCAAATATGATGACTATACCGTTTTTCAAATATATTCAATTTCAAAAAATTACCAAACTTCACAATGAATTATTCCATAGCGAAACCTTCACGCGTAAAGAGATAATGGGGCTGTTCACGGACAAAGATCAGGCGGCGCGCGGGCGAAGGCGACTAAAATATGGAGTGAGTCTATACTTTTGAACAGAAATGAAATGGAGTGAGTCTATACTTTTGAACAGAAATGAAATATAAAACTGAAATTAATTAATTAAATTAATGAATTAATATTGAAAAAAACGGTATTAACATCAAGTGTCATCCACTACAAGTTTTAAAAAAATGTATTTGAACTTGAGTAGATGATAAAAAAGTATTTTATTAACGATTGAAAATTTGAACAAGACATATATAGAGGGTGTGAGCTAATAGTAGGAATTGAATAAATAAATAAAATAATATTACCAACAATCAAGCTTTAACATAAAGCAATTTTTTATAGGGAAATTCTTAAAAAAATAAAATAAAAAAAATCCCTGTTTTATATTATTTACAATTTGTTAATTATCATGTTCAAATGCTAATTTTTAGCTCACAGGCTATCAAAGCCTGAGATCTTATGTGCCCGCCGGTTCTGTATGTATGTACGCATGTATGTACGTACGTAACGCGATAACTCTTCATAGAAATATCCGTTTTCCTTCAAATTTTGTTTATAGGTTCACTGTGTTAAGGCGCTTCCCTGATTAGTTTTCGGGATTGATTGGTTAAGTATAAAGGAGGGGAACGGGAAGCTAATCCCCCCTTAATTTATATAAATGTGTTTTTCATGCAGAATTATCCCATTTGCTTCAAATTTTGTTTATAGGTTCATTGTGTTAAGGCGCTTCCCTGATTAGTTTTCGGGATTGATTGGTTAAGTATGAAGGGGGGAAGCGGGGGGGGCTAATCCCCCCTTAATTTATATAAATGGGTTTTTCATGCAGAATTATTCCGTTTTCCTTCAAATTTCGTTTATAGGTTCACTGTGTTAAGGCGCTTCCCTGATTAGTTTTCGGGATTGATTGGTTAAGTATAAAGGGGGGGGGGGAGGGGGGGCTAATCCCCCCTTAATTTATATAAATGGGTTTTTCATGCAGAATTATTCCGTTTTCCTTCAAATTTCGTTTATAGGTTCATTGGGTTAAAACGCTTCCTTGGTTAGTTTTCGGGATTGATTGGTTAAGTATAAAGGGGGGAAACGGGGGGGCTAATCCCCCCTTAATTTATATAAATCGGTTTTTCATGCAGAATTATCCCATTTGCTTCAAAATTTGTTTAGAGGTTCATTGGGTTAAGACGCTTCCCTGATTAGTTTTCGGGATTGATTGGTTAAGTATAAAGGGGGGGAACGCGGGGCTAATCCCCCCTTAATTTATATAAATGGGTTTTTCAAGCAGAATTATCCGATTTTCTTAAAATTTTGTATATAGGTTCACTGTGTTAAGGCGCTTCCCTGATTAGTTTTCGGGATTGATTGGTTAAGTATAAAGGGGGGACGGGGGGTTAATCCCCCCTTAATTTATATAAATGGGTTTTTCATGCAGAATTATCCCATTTGCTTCAAAATTTGTTTATAGGTTCATTGGGTTAAAACGCTTCCCTGATTAGTTTTCGGGATTGATTGGTTAAGTATAAAGAGGGGGGGGAGGGGGGGCTAATCCCCCCTTAATTTATATAAATGGGTTTTTCTTGCGCATTATCCAATTTTCTATATATATATTCATTGTAATAAGAAGCTTCCCTGATTAGTTTAAGGGGTTCATTAGTTAACTATGTGGGGATAACGGGGGGGATGACCCCGCCCTTAATATATTGTCGATTTCTTTATTTTTCGAGGGGCTTATTTCAAATTCTTTGAAATACGAGTATAATATACAATTAGTGTGAATAGCCTGTGAGCTCAATGCCATCAGTTTAACTGGGCAGTTTTCTTTTTATTAACACTTTCCAACATAGATGAAAATTGTTTATGAATTCTGTTTGTCTGTCTACCGTATGTCTGCCGTCTGTCCGTTCCATAACTCGCGTAAATATACTCGGATTGCCATGCAAATGATATATGTTATTGATGTTTACTATGGCTTCTCCTATATTAGAAATGAAGCATGTAGCATATATTTAATTTACAGGGACGCTCAAAAGAATTCCGTAACATTACAGTCTATGGAGAAAAACCGTTTACCGCGAATTTTAATGATGTTAGATTATCTCAAACAGATTGAAAGTGATATATATCACTGAAGCGCACTGCAAGATGTTTAGAATAGAATATGGTGCGCATAGCGTGCATCGTACATTTAACGGGACACTCAAAGGAATGCCATTACATTAGGGTCTATGGGAAAAAAATCATCTGCGGTGTACTTTAATAATGTTACAATATTTCAAACATATTGAAATTGATGTATATCACTGAGGTGCACTAAAAGATACTATGGAATAAAGGTGTGCATAGCATTGATCGTTCATTTACAGGGACACACAAAATAATTCTGTTACAGTACTATCCATTAGCAATAATTACTGGAAGTACTTTTTCAGTTTTGGTACTCATTTTTGAATTTAACAATTTTTTTGCATATTACTGGGTGTGTATAAATTCTATAGATCCTATAGATGGCTCCATAAAAGATCTCGAGTACATTTCTGTTTATATTGGTGGAATTCGCTGCAGAGGAATTTTATACTATGTGCTATGCGTTTCCTAACTGAAGTAAATTGTACGATATTATGTATTATGTATACAAATCTATAGATCGTATACAGGACTGCAGAAAATAATTCGGATGCTTTTCCGACTATTGACGGTAATTCCTGTCATTGTGTTTTCAAATGTGTTATACGTTTTTCATTTCCAAATTGTTTACTTTGATATCCTTTTTCATCTTATTAAACGGGAAAGTTTTTTTTTTTGTAGTATTCTGAATATGTTGGAAAGTGTTTATAATCTATTCTTGACGCATGATTTTTCGTTCTTGTTAAGTAATACATTGGGAGTGGGGGTGGGAGAATTAAAGAGAAACTCAAGTAACGTGAATGATTTTGCAACTAAAAACATGGAAATTTCATAATAACACATGGACTGATAAGTTCCCGGTCTAATAAAGCAAACACAACTTTTTAACATAACTTTACAACTTTATAACTTTATTACTTTATAACTTTATTACTTTATAACTTTAATAATAAATAATAATTTAATAATAATAACAATAATAATAATAATTTAATAATAATAATTTAATAAATAAATAAAAATAATAATTTTATAATAAATAACATAATTTTATAACGAAAAAGCTCCAAACAGTGCTTAGAATCATCGACTCGTTGTTGTTTTTGGTCAAAGTCAACATGCGCGGCACCCACTTTGACAACATTTTCACTTTGACTTTTTCATTAGACAAATGTTCATTCAAAATAAAACCTACACGTTCCTTGGATATCTTCAGAGTCTGAGCTATCGCCTGCAACTTCACTTTGCGGTTTCCCAAAACGATTTAGTGGACTTTATTTATGTTTTCCGGAGAATTCGCCTCTTTTGCGTGGTGCAGCACTGGTGTCCGTACGACCACGTTTAAATTCAGCAAACCAGCCAATAATGGTTGATTTACCTGGTGCAGTGTCCGGATAACGCTTATCAAGCCAAGCTTTTGTTTGAACGGTGTATTTTCCCATCAAATAACATTTTTTGAAATTCTTGTTTATCCATTTTTTTGTTTATCAACAAAGTCGTTCAACTAAAACCCCTCTAACGTTTTATCCACACGGCGAATCGTCATAACATTTTTTCTGCTACCTTTTAAAGGTTAGAGTATTTACTAAAAAAAGCATCGGTTCGGTGATTGCAACGCCATCTTTGTGCCAGACCGGGAACTTTTCAGCTCATGCGTTATCTTTATTTTGGTCATGCCCGACATATCTTACAAATGCAGAATATCCTGTTTCTAAAAAAAATCTATTATAAAATGAAATCATGTCCGTTAGTAACGCTGACGTCATCTCGACGGTAGCCACCGCGCGTCTTACCGAGCCCTGAATACTAGGCCTGAGCGCTGACACAAAAATGGCGGCTGATTTTGTTTTTTGCAGCTGGCTTTTTACAAAAATGGCGGCTGTCGCAGGCGAATTTTTTTCATTGTTTGTACGGTCCCTTGAAATTGAATACCTATAATTTCTAAAAGTTTTTTCGACTTATTTTTTCTTAGTGAGAGAATTAAAGAGCCAAACATACAAACTCAAGTAACGTGAATGATTTTGCGACTAAAAACATGGAAATTGCATTAGATCTTTACTTTGGTAGTGCCCGACATATCTTTCAAATGCAGAGTATCCTGTTTCTAAAAAAAAAATCTATTATAAAACGAAATCATGTCCGTTAGTAACGCTGACGTCATATCGACGGTAGCCACCACGCCCTGAATACTTGGCCTGAGCGCTGACACAAAAATGGCGGCTGTCGCAGGCGAATTTTTTTCATTGTTTGTACGGTCCCTTGAAATTGAATACCTATAATTTCTAAAAGTTTTTCGACTTATTTTTCTGGGAATCAATAAGTCAAAGAAAACTGTTAGAAAATACTGGTGCATAAATTCAGGGGACTGTACAAACACTTGAATAATCCGCCTACGAGCACCGCCATTTATATGTCAACGCTCAGGCTTAGTATTCAGGGTGAGGTGCTTTGACAACTATCTAAACAATCAATTTCGTTTTATTGCAAATTTATTAACTTCTAAACACCGCACAATTTTAATTTTTGCACCGTAAATTAGAAAAAAGCGTATTTTCAAATGGCATTTGTTTGAAAACTATATCTTACTTTGCTGATTTTATGTGGTTTAAAAAATAATTTTCAAGCATGTTGTTGTTGACAGCTATGCTCAGGACCTGATTAATGCACGGGCCTCCGGAGCCTCGGCCCTGGTCCCACCAATTTCAGGGGCCCACAAATTATGTGGATGATTTTTTCCCCTCTTAATCAAATACTTTTCAAATAATATTGTTTTATAAACCACTGTTTGCATTTACATTTTCCACTGTTTGCATTTTATATTTTGGTCCCTGACGTAAAAACAAAGTTTTACTGTAATAAAAAACCTCCATATTTAATTTTTCTGTAAAAGTCTTTTTCAATTTGAGAGTACCTATAATTTTCAAAACTTGCCGTATCCAGAAAATCAAATTTGGGGAAAATGCCAAAAACTGCATACTGTGTCTATTGGTTTCAATATAAACGAGGATTTTACAATGTCAGAATTATAGTTTAAAATGATTACTAGACTGTTAGGGAAAACACAATTTTTATGATTTTGGATAAGGCGAGTTTTGAAAAAGACGTCCTCATTTATTCTGCAACGTAAACTGTGGATCATAGATGTTTGTGAATTATACAAATGCTTATTTGAGAAAGTGGACGGTAATTCATTTTCTTGATTATTCTTGTAAGTTAATTTTTTTTTTGTAAACTTGAAACTTTCACCCAAATAACTTTGTCAACTCATCAAATAAACCTACTTTTTTTTCTGAAAGTGTCGCCTGGAATGGAGAGGTAGGGGGGGGGGGCAACTTTTTAACAGGCCCTGGGCCCAATTTCAGCTTGATCGGGCTCTGGCTATGCTTATATACAGGGTGTCCACGTATAACCTGACCGACCTTTATTTTCGCAACCGTTGGTCCAAGATGCATACTTCCAATTACAAAAATGGTTTAAATAAGGTAAAGAATTATTTTTAAAGTGATTTGGGTCAAGAAAAACATTTATTTAAAAAATACGAAATTTAAATTTTTATACGGTCCCCCGGTCCTATAAGTGATATTTAGTAAAAATTTACTGTGACACTAACAAGTAAGACAAAAAAAAGTCCCATTCATCTAACATTAAAATTGACCGAGTTATGAAACTTTGAAATGCATGACTTATACCACTTTTTTGCATCTCAAAACAGATGATTTCAGCCATGCTTTCAGGGGTCGTATATAAAGTACTTAAACTTATTTCAAGGTATCTGTGCTTTGAAAGAAATCGTACAACTATTACGATTGAGTTAATTTTTATTAGTTAAGTTTCAGATTAATTAAAATAATTGTATTTTAACATATGTTTTATTTTGAAAGGATTTGAGGCTATGATTTCTTTTAACAAAATTTATGTTAATTTCATAAGGTTTTATTTAACCTGCAACGATCGTCTTTCCAGTTTAAAATTTGTACTCTAACTCACTTTTCAAATGTCCGATCGAAGTTAAATTTTACATACTGACTTAAATCCGATGACAATGTAATATTATTATGATTTTCGACGCTTACTATCTTATACATACTTATATTAAAGGATAACACAAAAAAATTCGGATAGATTATCGTCAACAAGTTTAAGAAAGAGTTTTAGATTAGATAACATAAACCTGCGATGGTTTTGTTTTTTTACTTTCATAATTACGTTTTATGTATTTTTTAATGCTGAATAAAAAAAAATACCTTCACTTTTAACCATCATATCAGGATTTTTCGCAAATCGTATATTTCAAGGTTAAAAAATAGCGAAAAATCTGATATTATAAAATAGATGTAAAACCTTTTTATTCAGTTAAATTTTATTTAATTCAATAATTTATTCAAATTTTTGGCTTATACTGGGTTTTTTACAGCTAAACAGCTCAGGGGTCCGATGAGGTTGGAAGGGGAGGGAGGATCAATTTTAACTTTGAGCTTTTTAACTTTGAAATTTGCGATTTGAGAAAAATCCTAATGTGGTGGTTTAAAATGTAGGTCATTTTCGGATTCAGCACTAAAAAATACATAAGAATCAATTTTCAAAAGATAAAAAACATGGCACAACCCAAAATTTGAAAGACAGTGTAATCTAACAGCATTTTAAAATCTGTATCATTTTGTAAAGAATTGAGGCTGTTGTTTTTCATCCTTTTATTTAACAAAAATTCTGTTATTTTTATCCTCTTATAGGTACAGTACAAATTGTATATTTTGCATTAATATGTCAGAATGATTATAAATTTCACAATTATATTAGATTGCAATGTTAATTTTTCTCTCAACTATTTATATATATATATATATATCTGACGATTATTTATATTTCTACTACATTTGTGAATTACCCCTATTTCACAGCAAAAAATATACTCCAACTTTAAACAGCTATTATTCGGTCAATTTTAATGTTAGATGAATGAGGCTTTTTTTTTTTTGTCTTACTTGCTAGTGTGACAGTAATTTTTTTACTAAATATCACTTATAGGACCGTATAAAAATTTCACTTTCGTAATTTTTTAATAAATGTTTTTCTTGACCCAAATCGCTTTAAAAATAATTCTTTACCTTATTTAAACCATTTTTGTAATTGGAAGTATGCATCTAGGACCAACGGTTGCGAAAATAAAGGTCGGTCAGGTTATACGTGGACACCCTGTATATAACAAATTCTAATGAATGAACAAATGGCAAAAACATTTATAAAGGGAATTTTCAGAAAATTTTACTCGTCAAGGATTTTTTTATTAACAAGTTGGTCTTATACAACATACAATGATGTTCTGATAGGCTACGGCGCGCAATATTTATAAGCTCCGGCTAGTCCTCTTTAATAAAAAGGTATGCGTTGCTGACGACTGGGATTTTCGCTAATCGTTGCCACAGATTAATCTTGGAAAATGAAACATTTGAAGTTACTGAAAAAATTAATTGCTCCAAAAGTATTTGTCAGAAAATTGTTAGACAAACTGCGTTAGAAAGGTAAAAAATTGTATTTTTTCTTCATATAAATTTCAAATTCACTGATTATGCCATTTTTCAAGTATTGAATTTCAAAAATTACCAAATTTCACGATGGAATACCATAGCAAAAACTTCACGCGTAAAAAACAATGATAACAGCAATATGTCAGCACGAGTCACAAATTAGGGTTGGGCAATTTGCCGGCAAAATGGTATTTTTGCCAGGACAGTGGCAAAAACTGGAAAAAACCTGGTAAAAACCGGCAAAAATTGGCAAAAACTGGCAAAAAAGGCTGGATTTAATAAATATAATAAAATAATATAATTTTGTATATATTATAATTGAGACTTAAATCAGAATATTAATTACATATTTCACTAATATTAATTTGATTAATTAAAATAATTTTCACTGGTAGTATGAATAAAAAAATATCAATAATCAATCATAATCAATTTTGTAGATAAATTTATGTGATGGTGACAGGTAAAAACTTTTTACTTTTCTCAAATTAATGTAGTAATGTTGCCTTTAAAATGGATATATATTTAAAAAAAATTTTAATCAACAGTTTCTACATTTAAAAAATCTATAATAAAAAACAATATTAATGCATTTAAACATTTGCCAAATTAATCTTCATTTTATCTTTATTTGAGCCTTTAGGTATAACTTTTACAAATACTTTATAGAAGTAAACGGTACTACTTATTTATCACGTCAACCAATTTCACCAAACTATTCACCAAATTATACAAATGAAAAAATATTGCCATTCTAAAATTTTAAGTTGGAAAAATGAATGAATTTCAATTAAAAAAAAAAAGAAATCTAAATTATAGGGTTACTTTAATGATAAAGTTCACTCATGACGTAACGACATACCAAATATAAAATTTGATTTATCCAGATTATTTCTGTCAAAATAATACTAAGAATACAGTTTATGTGTTTAAATGCAGAATTATTAAATTAAACCATAAGCAAACAGATATTTTTAAGATATTGAATTTGTGAATTAATTGTAAGTATTTTAAATGTAATAATCGAATTTATTAAGAAACATAGTAATCAATGATAACGGAAGATTGTAAAGAATTCAATCCTCTTTATTTAGTCAAAAAACATAGAAAAAAAAAACTATAAAATATATGTAAACATTAGATATGGGCTTGAAGCAAATATAGAAAAATAAAAATATTTTGTGGACAAAAATTGTTGACACCAGTTGAAACTAATCTGTTATAATTTTTCTTCCTTTAATATCATGAGGTAATCATTTATTGACATAATTTTCATTTTAAATAATGAAAGAAAAAACAAATTAGTAAAACCTCAATAAAAATACAAAAATAAATTAAAATTCACATGATGACATAACAAACACATGTAACCTGTTTAATATCAAGTGAAAATGACATTTACAATGATCCATAATTGGCATTTAATCTTATAGTTTGGCGATAGTTAAGAGAGGGGAGGGTACAATGATTTTATTAGGTAATTTTTCTTGCAATTTTTCCCATTGTCATTAAACCTGCTACAGGCTTGAATCTTGATTTGATCATAGGAAATGAGAATGAATTATCTTGCAAAAGGTTTTGTTTCTATTGTTTTTAAATTTAACTTCAAATAACTGTTGTTCTCATAGCATAGCCAAATTGTCAAGTGCTATTTCTCTCTCAGACTATGCTACAAAATTAACTGAAGCATAAGGATTGATTGTTTAATAATTATGAGAGTTTAAACCAAAGCCAGTAAGTTACTTACTAAAAAGTAAAACTGATTACTAAAGTATTTTACTAAAAAATACAATCTACTTAGATTAACTGTTTAAATGATGCATTGAATATTCTAAGGTAAATAAAAAAAAATAAAATTACATATTATTAGAGTTGAAATTATTAAAAATTAAAATATATTAATTATATCGCTGTAAATAAAACATATCTATTTTTGCCACTTTGGCAAAAAGTGGCAAAAATGTATTTTTGCCAGGACGGTTTTTACCGGTTTTTTCCATGGTTTTTACCACCTTTGGCAAAAACGTGCCAACCCTATCACAAATTATAGTAGCCTTAAAATATAAAAGTGAATTATGGTGTCACGAGTGCATGATTTTTATTCAATTCTCGACAAATACTAGATGCGCCATTTCTTTTTAGTTGTGAATAATATAGGTTAATTCACGTTATTAAAAAATGTAGCTATAAAACATATAAATCAATGGAAAACGTTAATAAATTGTAAACGTAATAGTAAACCGTATTAAAAAAACATAACTTAGTGAAATAAGTATCCGTTTTTGTTATTTTACGATATTCCAGGTAAAGGTACAGATTACTTTAAAATACAAGGTTAAATTCACCGATAGATTTCGTTTGATTCAAGGTTCTTTTGGAGAAACCGACCAGCGCAGCGGGCGTAGTCTGCTAGTATTTAAATATTCACTGAAAATTAAAAAAAAAATACCGGAGCCGAGCTCCGGCGCAAATTAAGCACTAGTCGTTATAAATAAGTTTTATCGTATGTATAAATGCGAGTGTGATTAGGACTGACTATCTTCAAAGTGAAGTTACTTTTAAAATTCAATTCTTATGTCTATGAAAACGTCCTTGAGTCTCAAGCAGTAATTTTATATTCCGTTTGTTTTTCCAGATATTAAATTCCCTTTCCAATGCTCAGTTTATGAAATTATGTGCGACAATTACGTTCTTTTGTTCTTTAAAAAGAGATGCTTTAAACTATTGTATTACGAAAATAAAACATACTGTGGAGTAGAAAAAGTAGAACAAAACTTTTAAGTTGCTCTGATTCTTTGAAGCTTCCCCTCTACCGCCTCTCTTTCCATGAAAAGTTTATTTAAACGTTTCATGAAAATGGATTAGATTGCGATCTTCAACAGTGTTTTGTAGCATTTGTCGGTTCAGGGAAAAAAACAAATGGGTAAGTGCGCACAAAGGGTTTCGTTTAATATTCCTTTCAAAACACTTTATCTTTTATTTAATAAATCCAAATAAATTTCATTTTGGAAAAAAAAAAAAAAAAAAAAGTCAGGTTTTTTATAAAGTAAAAATTTACTGGTCTATTTTTCTCTTTTTTTCGAAAATATGAACCGGTCCGATAGCGAGCTAAGCCCGGTATTATACTCTGCCACAATAATATATGTCATGTGGACTAAATGCGATATTAAAAAATAATCAGTTTCAAAATTAAACAGTTTGTATAGAGACCTTCAAAATGTTAGACGTAAGATTAATTTTCTTTTTAATTCCCTAATGAAGTCATATTAAGCTGCTTTCTGTACTTACACATTACTGTACTTACACATTATGTACTTACACTCATACTCCTTGTATTATTGAGAAATGTTTGAAAATTTCCGTTTTATTACCAATATGACGTCATATTAATCTTTTTTTAACACTTTCCAACCTAGATGAAAAGTGTTTATGACTTCGGTTTGTCTGCCGTCTGGCCGTATGGCCGTCTGTCCGTTCTCTAACTCCCATACATATGCTCGGATTGCTCTGCAATTTTTATATGTTATTGTCGTTATCTATAGTATGTTCCCTATTTCAAATGAAGTGTGTAGCACTTATAGTTTTTTTACAGGACACTCAAAAGAATTCCGTTACATTACGGTCTATGGGGAAAAATCATTTGCGGTTTATTTTAATGATGTTACACAATTTCAAATACATTTTAATTGATTTATATCACTAAGGTGCATTACAAGAAGCTTAATATGGAATAGGGTGTGCATAGCACTTATAGTTACTTTACAGGGACAGTCAAAAGAATTCCGTCACATTACGTCTATGGAGAAAAATCGTTTGCGGTTTAATTAAATAATGTTTCACTATTTTAAACGAATTGAAATTTATATATATCACTAAGGTGCATTACAAGAGGCTTACTACAGAATAGTGTGTGTATAGCAGCCATCGTTCATTTACAGGGACACACAACAGTATTCTCTACTGTCTGTTAACAGTAATTCCTGGAAGTGCGTTTTAAGTTGCTGAACGCGATTTTAAATTGAACTCACATAATGTCTATTACTGGGTGTGTATAAATTCTGTATTTCATATACAGGACAGCACAAAAGTTCGCGAACACATTTCCGTTTATTGACAGAAACTCCAGAAGGATAATTTTAAACTGTGCTTGCGCGTTTCCTAACTAAACTAAAATTTATCAGCCTATGTAGTATATATACAAATCTATAGATCCTATAAAGGGCTGAATAAAAGTATTCGGATATTTTTTCCGAATATTGTATCTGTTGGAAATTCCTGAAATTACGTTTTTAAATATGTTATGCGTCTTCCAAATTGTTTACTTAGATATTATCTTTCAGCTTATTAAACGGTAATGATTTGTAAAATTATTTTGGAAGCGTTAGAAAGTGTTACATAATCTATGCCTGACGCATGATTTTTTGTTCTTGTTTTCAATTGGTGAAACTTTTTATTTCATTTTCCTTTTTCACGTGGAAATCTTTCAATAGAAAATTAATTATTGTAGAAAGAATTTTATTGTGGATTTTTAATGGTTGGCAACTGCTATAACGAAAAATGTTTCAATTTAATAGGAAAAGGCTGTTAAAATTTAGGTTTTTTATTTCTATATATTAAAATATTTCGATTTTTTCAAATTTTAGTATTTTGAGCTTCATAGCAGGTATTCAGTTATAACTACACAAAGTTTCAACTCTGTAAGTTGTATAGTTTCTTAGAATGGCTCTGTGACGGACAGACAACGAAGCGGGAGTAATAGGCCAGAGGTGCCAAGTTCCCACTAATCTTCCGTAATATGTGGTTTCATCAGACCCAGTTAAACAACGCTTCAAACCAGAAAAATTATTTGATGAATCTTTATTTAATTTCAGGTTTCTACCTAGAATTTATTTAATTTCATTGCATAAAAAAATTTCCGGTGCGAAACGTGTTAAACCTGGGTCAAATTAACCCACGTATTATGGAATATTAATGAGAACTTGGAACCTCTGGAATAGGGTTTCGTGAGATGAACCGATAAACGAAACCCTAAAAAGGGTAAATTTCAGCCTTTCTACTCTCCAACTCTTATAAATCATGGGATGGAAGGATTTTATTAAAACCTTTTTTAGCACTTTCCAACCTAGTTGAAAAGTGCTTATGACTTCGGTTTGTCTGGCCGTATGGCCGTGCTCTAACTCCCGTAAATATGCTCGGATTGCTCTGCAATTTTTATATGTTATTGTCGTTATCTATGGCACGTTCCCTATTTCAACTGAAGTGTGTAGCACTTATAGTTTTCTTACAGGGGCACTCAAAAGAATTCCGTTACATTGCGGTCTATGGGGAAAAATCATTTGCGGTTTATTTTTAAAATGTTTCACTATTGTAAACGCATTGAAATTTATATAGATCACTAAGAGGCATTAGAAGAAGCTTAATATGGAATAGTAGGTGTATAGCACTTAGAGTTACTTTACAGGGACAGTCAAAATAATTCCGTTACATTACGTCTATGGAGAGAAATCGTCTGCGGCTTATTTAAATAATGTTCCACTATTTTAAACGCATTGAAGTTTATATATATTACTAAGGTGCATTACAAGAGGCTTACTACAGAATAGTGTGTGTATAGCAGTCATCGTTCATTTACAGGGACACACAAAAGAATTCTCTACTGTCTGTTAACAATAATTCCTGGAAGTGCGTTTTAAGTTACTGAACGCGATTTTAATCTTAACTAGCTTTTTGTCTATTACGTGGTGTGTATAAATTCTGTAGATCCTATACAGGGCAGCACAAAAGTTCGCGAACACATTTCCGTTTATTGACAGAAACTCCAGAAGGAGAATTTAAACTGTGCTACGCGTTTCCTAACTAAACTAAAATTTAGCATCCTATGTATATATACAAATCTATAGATCATATACAGGGCTACATAAAAGTATTAGGATATTTTTCCGAATATTGTATATATTGAAAATTCCTGAAATTACGTTTTTAAATATGTTATGCGTTTTCCAAATTGTTTACTTAGATGTCATCTTTCAGCTTATTAAACGGTAATGATTTGTAAAATTATTTTAGAAGCGTTGGAAAGTGCTACATAATCTATGCTTGACGCATGATTTTTCGTTCTTGTTTAAACTATATTGTTTATATTTTTACTTTATTCTGTATATATATGAGAAATGACAAGAAAGTATTGAAATCTATGAAATTTTCAGCTTCCGTTTTTTGATGGATTTATATACATTTTTAGATGTCTTGAGTACGATTTTACTGTTTTTTAGAAAATGTCTGGCTACATGTATGTATCACAAATGTTGTGGGCGTTCTATCTCGAAAACAGATGCACGGAATTTCATCAAACTTCATATTCTGTTAGACCTTGACATAAACTGGGGCTGATAATATTTGCGTGTATATCGCCCAACAGGTTGCACTGATATGCTGTGTTTTTCACGATTTCCATTTCATATTTATATCTCTGCATCCACGACATCAAATTTCATCAAACGTCATATAATAAATTAAATTAAAATGTTCTTTACAGTACTTTAATACTTTAAGATAAGAAGACTTTTCTTAACTTTTCTATCGTTGCGAGCTCCATAAGTGATATCCATAGATTATTTATTCATGTGTTCACGACGATTAATAAAAGTTTGGTTAGGGCACAATATATGTTAGGCATCATTTACTTTTAGGTTGAAAAACTAATTGGTTGTATTAGATGCGACGGAGTAAATACACCGGTTGTTTCATTTAAGATAATATAATTAAACATTTAACATTACATACACGTTACTTAGGTACATTAAAAGAGTTATAGCTGTTATTTGACAGAGCTTGCATTTACCGCTGTTTACGCGGTTACATTGTGAGTAGACCTTGACGCATAAAAGTGCTGATTAGGTTTTGGTGTATGTAGCTCAACAGGTGGCGCTGCTATGCTGATTTTTTTCCCACTACTTCTATTGTAGCTATATCTCGAGATATATGGAATGGAATTTCATCAAACTTCATATTCGGCTAGATCTTGACACAAAAGTAGCTGGTTAAGTTTGGGTGTATACAGCTCAACAGATGGCGCTGCTCTGCTGAATTTTTCTAGATTTCCGTGATAGCTATCTCGGTATCTATGAGATGAAGTTTTCCAAATTTAATATGTAAAATGTTTATTAAAAATTTATTGATTCGATTTTTTTTTCTCTTATTCACACAACAGGGGCCGCTGCACTGCTATTTTTATGCTATGATAATTGCTGATGAATCTCAATTTCTGTTGGATAGAAATTTACCAAATTATATATTTAATGATTATTAATTAAAAATATATATGTAGGTCTAATTTTATATTTTAATTCATAACAGGGGGTGCTTTTGAACCGTGTTTTATCATTCACGGATCACTGTAATTCCAAGTTAAATTCAAGGAAATGCAGTACGTAACAGTTGGTGTGCTATTTAAACTAATATATTAGAAAAGTATAGAAGAAAGTTTTGTGATGGCTACAGCATACTAGTTAAGATATAGGCTGAACATTTATATAACAAGAGTAAGCAATATTTTCGTTTAAAAATATAAAATCATTCAACACTGATTTTAAGTATATATTTAATGTTATTATTACGCACCCGGGCAAAATACCGGGCGGGTTCAGCTAGTATATATATTCTACTTGAAGTTCATTTAATAGCTTATGAACTGAATTCTGTACCATTATTATTTTTGTTGTTAGAGATATATTAGCATAGGTTAGAGATATAATAACAATTATCCTAATAATATTATAAATCTGATTGTGTGCAAATGTTAGGCTGAAGCCAGCGTCAAAATGGGGAATTTAATTACCCTGTATCTTTGCATATAGGTTGATTATAACCCGGAAATGAACATAGGCTGGTTTTTGTTTATTTTATTCAAATATTTTTCCTAATAATTCAAAATTTCATTATTTTCATAGAGAATAAATAGACTTTTTTTCCTTATAAAATTTTAAAATGGTTAAATTTACTTTACCGTTGCTAACATTTTATCGTTGCCAACACTAAATCAAAAACCGAAATAATAATTTTTACTCAAATAAATTTTTCCCGTGAAAAATTAAAATGAAATAAAAAAATTTAAGAATTAAAAAGAAGATTAAATAACATTACTAGAAATAAAATGTACTTTTTTTTAGACTTTGATAATAATACAAGGTTTCAATTTTTTTTCAATTCAAAAGAATATTCGAAAGAATAATTTCAGGTCAAAATAATTTTCTTAATGATTAAAAATTTTATAATTTTCATAGAGAATCAATGGATAATTTTTCTGAAAAATTTAATGAAACATTTTACATTGCTAAGCATTATCGTTGCCAATAAATACAAAATGTGGAATAATAATTTTTCCTCAACAATTATTTTTCAATTGAACGATCTCCACGTATAAAATGAAAATTCAACAGAATTCAGAAGAAGATGAATTTCCATGATATTTGAAACGGAAATATGGAGTATTTGTTATTATACACGAAGTATGAATATCGGTTTGGTTGAGAAGATATTTTCTGTTAAAGACTGTGTTATAATTAGAAGGAAAAATGAACAATAATTATTTTATTAAGAAAAGATTTCGCTTGGACCATGGAACTATGAAAAGGATTGTCCTTGGCTTGGACAAATATTACGTCATAAATAAAACATGTATTTTCAAATATTCATAATACAAGGAGCATCAATATCAGTATATAATGAAAATAGATATATAATGAACGTCATATTTAAGATGAAAACCTGAAATATTTTTTTATTGATACTGATTAATAATAAGCTTGAATATCATTTACATACAAATGTGAGCTTTCTGCTAAATTTTAGTACTGATTGCCTGGAAAAGAAAATTAATAAGAATTATGTTATTAAAAAGGGATTTCTCTGGGGGAAAAGTGATGTCATATTTGAAACAAAACGGGAATTTTCCAATATGTTTTAAAAGGAGTGTGAATCAATTCCGTACATTAATAATACAAGGATCAGTAAGTATAGAAAGTAAATGAGTTTCACGCCATATTTAAATTGAATTTTTTTTTTTTTTTTTTATCTATACTGATTATTAAGCATGAGTATCCTTTATATACAGATGAGAGTTTTCTGCTAAAAATCACATCACAGTTTTAAGAAAAGGAAAATGAACACGAATCTATTATATTAAAATTTGACCAAGTGTTTGTATTTCGCCACTACTCCTAGACTATCGAACGCAATGCGATTTAATTAACATTTCTAATCATTGATCCGAGGATGTCACACAAACTGTCAGAATTGAACAGGTAGAATTGAATTTAAAGAAAAAGCATGTGCTATTTCCAATTAATTATTTTTGAAGGTTGGCTGTTAAAACATTTCACAATGGCGTTAAAAGTAAAATTGTTTATCAGGTAAAATTGACATTTGTTTTCACCCAATTCGTCTATTTCCACGATTTTATTTGGCCCTCCTTTTTGCATTGGTTGCAATTCATTTTCGCGTTTATTTGGCACAAAATTTCACTTTTTTCAGACTGAGTTATGTCAAAATCCTATAACAAAAATACCATAATGTCTCTTATGAAATGTGATAAAGAGTTAGTTAATTATTTACGTTTTAAATTATCGGGAGTGAAATATTTTGCTTAATTAATGTATTTCTCCTTCTTTTTATGTTGCGTGAACGAAGTCACGGGTAACAGCTAGTAGTATTATATATTTAGATAATACAGATGAATTAATTTTATGGGACATAATGTAAATATGCAAGTACATTTTTATTTTTTTAATCAAGATCTCAACTAAAACAAAATACAGTTTTCTACTTTAATACACAGAAAAAAAATAAAACCCAATTTGGGTCGATTTTTTTTTTTTTTTTGAAAATGGGTATTTAACAGTGCCCAAAATGGATACACAGTGGTAACCAAAACAGGCATGACCCAATTTGGGCACATACCTAAGAATTTTTCTATCCAAATTGGGTTTTATTTTTTTCTGTGTACATGCGAAGTTATTTGATATAAATGCATTTTTTTTATAACCACTTCGCATTTCTTAAAAAAAAATAGCCTTAAATTTCAGGGCGTCAAAGTGGTTTTACCCCTTAATTAAAAAGATATATAAAACTTACTGGAACGGGCTTGTTTAGACATGCAACGTCCGGACTGAGATGTGAATCCTTTTGGGCAGATGCAGATTTGTTGCTTCTCTATCACCAAACACCTTCCTGGCCAACAAGAAAATGCTGATGGACATTTTCTCACTACATAGAAATAGAAAAAAAAAAATCATTTTCATGTTTAATCAAAAAATTTTATGCAGTCCTAGTACACCATGCCTCGCAATCATGGATGCCTGTAGGGGAGTAGGAGCAATTAAGGACAATTTCCCCTCCTTGGATTTCCAAATTTAATAACAAATATTTCTGTACATGTCATGAATTTGACAAACTAATAAAATTTATTCCTCTAGAGTGATTTAAAGTAATTAAAATCCCCTCACCCGTGGAAGACAATGTTTATTTATTTATTTATTTTACAATTATGTGTTTAAAGTTGTTCTTAAACGGTGGGGGGTGGGGATGTTCTGGGGCAGAGACACCGTTTAAGGATTGCTTCCCCATATACCATAATATAATGGAATTCAATGGAATATCCATGTAAACGAACTATAAGTGTTACACATACCATCTTCTGTAGCTAGTGTCTTGTAGTGCATTTCAGTGATTTAATTTCAATAAGTGTGAAATAGAGTAACTTCAGTAAAATGCACTGCAAAGGATTTTCCCCCATAGACCATAATGTTAAAAAATTGTTTTGAGTGTCCCTGTAAACGAACTATGCATGCTACACACTTCATTTTCAATACCGAACATGTCATAGTAAACCTCAATAACGTATATCAATTATAAATGGATATCCGAGGATATTTACACGAGTTAAAGCACGGACAGGCAAACCGAATGCATAATCATTTTCCAATCATATTGGAAAGTGTTCCAAAAGTGTAATAAATAGGTGAATAAATAGGGTCGACCATGAGATATAATGTAATCGGAATGATAATTGGGGCTGGAAGTAGGGGAGAAAGTACAGCAACTAATCTAATGACTAAAAAAAAATACACTAATTAAATAGTTTAAACAAAAGACGATGTGATTTTATACTTCTTAATAGTAAGTAATGAAAATAATGCATCACAATGCATATATTTTTTGAATGAGAAGAGAACGATGACTGAAAATGAGAAAGAATTTTTTCTCATTTTCGACCTATTGATGATGGCCAGGTTCTGGTCGAAAGCGCTTGGGACTCCGACGAAAATTTTAACATCTATGGAAGAGTTTTAATATTTTAAAACTTTTATTTAATTTTATTTTTACATCTAGTTTAGTAATAAGTAATAAATTGTGATTCATTTTAAATGTTTTTAATTTTTAAGACAAACAAGATTGAAAAATTATGCGGCAAGCATAGATTATAAAACACTTTCCAACGCATTCTGAATACTGTAACAAAACTTCCTCGTTTAATAAGGTGAAAGATGACAAGTTGGAAAACGCTTAACATATAATCGGGAAAATATCCAAATTTTTGTGACCAGCCCTGTATATGATCAGTAAATTTGTATATATACTATACATAGTAATATGTTAAAATTAAGGTCAGTTAGGAGCGCATAACACAGTTGAAAATTCCCATTCGTCAATGAGCGGCAATGTATTCGAGATCTTTTGTACAGCCCTGTATATGATCTATAGAATTTATACACAGCAAGCAATATGCAAAAAATTGGCTAAAATTTAAAAATCCCTGCAACAACGGAGAATGCACTTCCAGCAATTATTGTTCATAGTCAGTACAGTAACCGAATTCTTTTGTGTGTCCCTGTAAATAAACGATGAATGCTATGTACTCCATAATCATACGCATCTTTTAATGCACCTGAGTGATATATATGAAATTCAGTATGTTTGAAATACAGTAACATCATTAAAGTACATCACAAAAATTTTTTCCTCATAGGACGTAATGTAAAATAATTATTTTGAGTAGCCCTGTAAATGAACGATGTATGCTATGTACTCCATAATCTATTATAAACATCTTTTAATGCACTTCAGTGATATATATGAAATTCAATATGTTTGAAATACAGTAACATCATTAAAGTACATCACAAACGATTTTTCCTCATAGGACGTAATGTAAAATAATTATTTTGAGTAGCCCTGTAAATGAACGATGATTGCTATGTACTCCATAATCTATTATAAACATCTTTTAATGCACTTCAGTGATATATATGAAATTCAATATGTTTGAAATACAGTAACATCATTAAAATACACTACAAACAAGTTTTCCTCATAGGACGTATTGTAAAATAATTATTTTGAGTGGCCCTGTAAATGACCGATGAATGCTATGTACTCCATAATCTATTATAAACATCTTTTAATGCACCTGAGTGATATATATGAAATTCAATATGTTTGGAAATACAGTAACACCATTAAAGTACATCACAAAAAAAATTTCCTCATAGGACGTAATGTAAAATAATTATTTTGAGTAGCCCTGTAAATGAACGATGATTGCTATGTACTCCATAATCTATTATAAGCATCTTTTAATGTACCTGAGTGATATATATGAAATTCAATATGTTTGAAATACAGTAACATCATTAAAATATACCGCAAACAATTTTTCTCCAGAGGCCGTAATGTAAAAGAATTCTTTTGAGGGGCCCTGATGTAAATGAACTATAAATGCTACCCACTTCATTTTCAATACCGAACATGCCATAGCAAACCTCAATAACATATATCAATTGGATGACAATCCGAGTATATTTACGAGAGTTAGAGAACGGACAGACAGACACTACAAACCGAATTCATAAACACTTTTTAACTTTGTTGGAAAGTGTTTAAAATGAACCAGTTAAGCTAGGCACTCCGCCTGGCGGGTAAAAGCCTAGACTACGGTAAAGAAAGAAATAAAGAACAAGAGGGGAAAATTCTCCTATAAGGCAGAATATAGATTGCCACACACGGCTTTTATTTAAAAAATAAATAAACTAGCTGTAACTCAGAATAAAAACGCAATGACAAATAACAATTTTAAAATATCTAAATAACAAATAAAAATTCCCCTGTTAAAGTGTTGAGTTGTTGAATAACCATTCGATTTAGAAAAATATTTTTCTACCACTGAGCAATTTTTCTTAATGAAATTTAATTCATGTTGCTATGGCAGCAGACGATAAAACGATATCTTTGGAATAAGGGAATAAATAGAAGAAAAAAAATTTGTTGATGTTTGTGATAAAATGTTTTTCTTTATTTTTTAAAAATGTATATACATAATCAGTGACGGATCTAAGGGGGGGTTAGCCGGGGCAGATGCCCCGGGTGCAAGACTTGGAAGGGCGCAAAAAGGAGGAATCATAAAAGATTAAGAATAAAGGAAAATTAAAAATTCACATGAAAATATTTTTAATTTTATTTTGTTCAACGGCGGTTTACTTTCGTTACATTTTCGTTGCCTAAGGATCAGAAATAAAAAATCAATTAATTTATATTACATTATGTAAAATATCACATTGTCACCAGTATTTTTAAGAAATTTTTATTTATTTAAAATTCAAAGATTTTGCGTCATCTCTTTTCCGATACCGTTATATGTTGTTTTACAGCGTGTGGAGTATTTTATTTCGGTTATATCTAAAAGACATTCGAGTGATTTTTACAGCGTGTGGAGTATTTTATTTCGGTTATATCTAAAAGACATTCGAGTGATTATTACAGAAAGAAGGCTAAATAAGAGATGGGAGGTTTCACAGCTATCATCTAGTATGTCCTCATGGCTTAATCCGAGCGATATTCCTGAAGTTAAGCAACCAGGTAGCTCTCTAAGAGGATCACATGAAAATTTTAATTTCTCTAATCCTAAATGCAGGAATTTCTTAAATATAACTGAGCTAGTATCACATTATCATGCAGATCTTCGCGATCATATTGACCGTCATAAGAGAGGTGAAGTTAGTTACTTTTCACATAGCATTCAAAATGAATTTCTAGAGATTATTGCTGCGAAAATAAGAGAACATATTTTTAGTGATATCAAAGAAGCAAAATACTTCTCCATCATGTTCGATTCTACTCCTGATGTAAGCCATTTAGTGTCGCCATTGGTTGTAAGCCATCAAATGTCGCAGTTTATTAGATATGTAAAGATGAGTGAAAATGGTCCTGAAATAATCGACATTTTTATTGACTTCTTCAATGTCAGCCAGAAAACTGGAAAAGTCCTTACTGAACTAATTTTACAGAAATTAGGAAATGATGGTCTAGCTATAAATAACTGTAGGGGCCAATCCTACGACAATGGGTCCAATATGTCCGGAAAATATAAAGGAGTCCAAATCCGAATATTGCGAGCAACATTTTTTGTTCCTTGTTCTGCTCATACCTTCAATCTTGTTGGTGTAAGTGCAGCCAAAATTTTACCAGAAGCTGAGACTTTTTTTGGTATCTTAAATTGCCTTTACAAATATTTTAGTGTCTCAACTAGTAGATGGGACGTTCTAAGAAAACATGCTCCTCTTTCACTAAAATTAAAAAATACTACTCGTTGGTCATCAAAATGTGAAGCTGTAGCAGCAATTTATAAACATATTGGAAATATCATAAATGTTCTGAAGGAATTAACTGACCCATTAGCAACTCCTGAAACAAAAACAGAAGCTTCTTTACTACTCTTTAATATTACCAAATTTAATTTCATACTGATGACATGCTTCTGGGACAAAGTGCTGACTCAACTCGATATAGTGAACAAACTTTTTCAAAGGGAAAACATGACGATTGACAGGTCTGTAAAACACTTAAATAGTCTCATTAAAATGTTAGATTCAGAAAGGGCAAGTATTGCAACTAATGCAATACAGGATGCAAATGGTATTGCTACTGATATTGGTGTTGAGGCAAAATTTAGGGAAACGAGGAAGACAAAAAAGAAGAGGGTTTTTGATGAGCTTTGTGAAGATGAAAGTAGTGCTATTTCTGATGAGGATAAATTCAAACTAAAGATCGTTGAAGTAGTGGACAGAATCCTAACTGAATTAAAAAACAGATTTGAAGCTATTCAAAATCTCAATGGCATGTTTAGTTTTCTTCATGGAAGGCATTTCCTAAAAATATCAAAAGAAGAATTACAAGCGAAAACTGAGCAGTTGGCAAATATGTATAAAAACGATATAGATAAAGAGGAACTTCTTCTGGAAGTCGAAAGCTTCAAATATCATGAACTGGAGTTATACCAAAAAATGAAGTAAAGTTCGGCTATTGAACTGCTAAGAGTGATAAATTTATATGGACTTCAGGCTGCTTATCCAAATCTAAGTACTTGTCTAAAAATATTCCTAACACTACCTGTATCCGTCGCTTCTAATGGAAGAAGAAGTTTTAGTAAATTAAAATTGATTAAAAGATATCTAAGAAATTTAACAAAATAACGACGATTATCCAATTTGTGTATAATAAATTTAGAAAATGAGATAGCTTGAAAATTACCTTATGACGACATAATAAAAACTTTTGCATTAAGAAAGCTCGCAAAGTAAATCTTTAATAGATATTCTAGATGTTAAAACAGGTATATTTTCTGTAATTTTTGTATTGTGTAATAATGTACTTTTAATATCGAAAAAATGCATAGTAAAAATACAGATTTTGAGTATTGAGTATTAATATTACTTCCTTAAGCAATTGTTTACACAGATTTTATTCTGTTACTCTTGGGAGCAGGGGGGAGGGGGGCGCAAATCTACAAGCTTTGCCCCGGCTAAAATTTAATCTAGATCCGTCTCTGTACATAATTCACATTTATATTTTAACAGAATAAGAAGTTTACTATAATTCGTTACTCATGCTATGGCCAGTATACACTGTGGTAGCGTGAACACATGTATATATAATTAATGAAATCCATTTATCGTTGAAACGAAAAAAACTTTATTTTAAATTAACATTTAAAAAAATATCAGTAAAAAAATCCGATGAACATATCCACGTTGTATAAGCATCATTTCAGAAACAAACCTTTCTGACCTCCGCTCAAAGCGAAACTCTCTCTAACCCTTTCCACATCCAACTGCCGTCTGCAATTTCACTTCCTAGGGGCTTTCCTTGCATTCCAGGAATTTCTGCAGAAAGCATTCTTTCACTCCCACACCTGCACCAGTCTCTTATCTCCCGTGGACAATGAAAGACCCCAATCTCTAGTTCTATTTTTCATTCTTAGGAGATTATCCCATTTCTCCAAGTAAGTGTTTATCCGATTCACGTCCACCTGTCAACCTTCTGTATAGTACTCTTACTTGAATAGTGACAATTCACAAAAGGCCTTTCATTCGTAAGGGATTATCTTTATCTTCCAAGCATGTGAGCATGTAAAATTTTCAACATGTCACAACTCCTCCCCCCTAAGGAAAAATTTCTGCAGGAAATTTGGCATATACATGAATACAATAAGCTCCTTCAATCAACTTCTAAAGAGGTCAAAGTATAAAGGAATTTAAAATAATACACGAAATCCCTATAGAATACAAACACATCCCTATACTCAGTATTTGATAGACCACACTGTCAACAGGATTTACTATAATCCCATAACTACAATACCTAAGTATAATTCCAGGAATAATTTATACAATTGATGCCCTAAGAAACAATTTTGAAATACTTCACATACATGTAATACCAAATACAGATTACACTCTACATGATTTTAACAAAAAATAATAATAAAAAGAAAAAATAGATCCATATATAACACAATGCCTAAAACGATTCTCTTAAAAACTTGCTTAAAAGCCTAAATTTAGACACTTCTACAAACAAAAAGAAAGCATACTAAATTATACAATTATTAAATTAATGAAGTTTTACTATTACGAAAATAATATTAAGCATTAAATGATAAATAAACGCAATACAGATATTACAATAATGAGTACTCCCAAATTTAGAATAAACTTAATTTAGATAATTCTCCCGAAAACCAATATCTATATTACTACTATCAGAAAATCTTTTTGACAATAATTTTCGCCTCACAACTTCATAATCATGATTTTTCCTTTCAAAATCTTGTTTGATTTCAATAAATCTTTCTTTGTGATCCGTTTTAAAAGAAGAATGCTCCATTCTTTTTAACTTTGATTTCTTATTCACATCTTCTTGACATTTAGCCCCCCAATTTACTCTATTATTTTCCTTCATCCTAGAGTTAAATTTACTGGCCACAGTCATAGATGAACTCAATTTCTTTCTAATTCTATTTCTAACATGTATAAATCCCATACTACCGACAAAATACCTGGGTATATTTACATCATGCTCAGAATTCTTTTCCCGAAATTGACCTCCAATACCTGACCTTTTATCACCATCCTTTTTAGACGCACCCTCTTTTGTATCGATCAATTTAGACCCTTTTTCCAAATACCTATCAGTCACGTCTTCCAGTGAATTTACCTCTATCTCATTAACAGACTTATTATCCCTTTCACAGATTTCATTCACAACCATTTTTCTAACAACCCTTTGCTCATGATCGCTAGATAATCTGAGGGTTCCCTGCCCATTTAATTCTCTTTGATTCCCCACTTGTTTATACACCGAATTTTGCTTTTCCATATTTCCTAACTTTAATAAGTCATAAACAGCTGGTGTTATAAGGGGCGGAGAATTTAGTTTTCTCACAACTGCAACCACCACATTTTTTTCAACATACTCTTTTTCATCTTCTATCAAAGCAATCGGCACGGTCACCAAATCCGCTTTTTGTCTATTTCCGAGGGCCGGTATAAGAAAAACATTTCCCACTTTCTTAGCACTCCACGGAATGTCTTTAGCATCAAAAACCGCAATTTGCGCACCTGTGTCCTTAATCGCTTTTACTTTCTTACCATTCACGCATAAATCAACCATAGGTAATTCGGTTTCCACACCTTCCTTATTATTTACACTTTTCCCATCACTAGTAACAATCCAAGCTATGCTTTTATCCTCATAATTAGATTTACTTTTTAACAATTCAGGACAATTTGGTCTGATGTGGCCCACGGCCAAACAATTATAACATTGGACTTGTCTTTGCTTTTCAAAAGCATTGTCCTTCTTAAATTGATCAAATTTCCCACACTCTTTCGTATTCTCAAATTCCAATTTTGGTTTACTTTCCTTTCTACTTTTAGAATTAAAGCTGTCTTTTTGCTTATCCTGAAAAGATTTATTTTCCCACGGTTTTCTATCCGACCTGTTAAATTCTCTTCTTATACTCTCAAATTTATCCGATTTTTCCGCAAGTTTAGAAGCAATCTTTATTTCCTCCCACTCATCCATAAATTTTTCTTTTATTTCAAAAGGGACACGTTTTTTCAACTGTTCCGTGAGCATTAGTTCTTTTAGCGAATCAAAATCCCTCACTTCTAATGACTCTAACCAATTATCTAGATAACCCCTTAACTCATAAATCAGATCCACCCATAATTCACCAGATTTTCTTTGATGAGTTTCAAATTTTTGTTTTAAGGCGCCTGTACTTAGCCTAAACCTATCTAACAAAACTTTCTTTACATGTTGAAAATCATCACATTTATCTGCTGGTTGTTTTACAATAATTTCGGCAATATCAGAAGGCAACAAAGGAATTAATTGACTGACCAAATCTTCCTGAGAAATTTTAGCTTTCTCGGCTTGCCTTTCAAAAATCATAAAGAAAAGAGTTATATCAATTAATTTAGAATCAAAACGCGGAACCAAATCCTTTAAATTTACCTTAGGAGTTCTATGAAAATCTACATTTGATTCATTAGATGAAACACTAACAACATCCGCAGAATTTTGAATACGCAATTTTTCTAATTCAAATTGCTGTTGTTTCTCAAGTTTATCTACCTCAAGTTGTTTTTCAAGTTTATCTAACTCAAATTTCCTAAGTTTATCTTTTTCCTCTTGCGCAATCCTATCTAATTCAATTTGCCTCTCTCTTTCTTTACGATCTTTTTCAATTTGTTTTTCCTGCTCTTTCCGCTCTGCCTCCTGTTCAAGAATATATTGCAAGCGAAGTTTTGCGTAACTTTCTTTATAATCCTCAGCATTAACTATAGCCTGAATTATAGCTTGATTTTTACATGTTTTTGACACACTGGTCTCAAATTCCTCTGCTAATAATAGCAAGACGCTTTTATTATATTTTACTAAATATTCTGCCATATTTTCCCCAAAAATATAATAATTTTCAAAATATCAGATATATTCAATTTACAATAATACAATAAACACAGAAATAGAATTTTCTTCACTATACGTATAATAATGTATTCAAAAACGACACAATTTCAATATAGCAAATTCTCATGCAACAGTGACGTCTTTCAAACTGAGTATATCCCCCAAAATAAATTTTATACCCAACAGTACAGTATAACATCAATTTATTTTGTAACATTAATCATAATCATCCACAGTATACCCATAAAATTAAGCTATAACTTTGTTACTGTAATAACTAAAATGTTTATAAACAAAACTCTTAATTCCAAAAGTTTTATACAAAATTATGATTAAAATATCCTGATTAATAATCTCAATTAATCAATAACAATTTACTATACCCCAAGTAAATTTTAACATATACATAAGTATATAATTTTCTTAACCCAATATTATACCAAACAGATACCAGAAAATCAACAAACATAAAAATTCTAACTAAAAATTTAAATACCAAATTAATAGCTTCCCTAGAATTCTTAAATTTCACATAGAGTTTTGTTCCCCAAAATTAAAATTTATACACAAAATTCAATTTAAAACAGACCTCTATAGAAGATATCATAAAAGAGCTTACCTCCAGATGCAGATATTTCCTCCACACTGATACCAGGCTTCCAAGCACTTTTAAAGATGGCACACACAGATGTTTGAAGATTTGAAGACACTAAATTTTGCTGATGAGGCACTAATTGCACCTTAGATCCATATGTAGACAACTTAGACGGTACGCCGCATATCTTCATTCCACTGGATATATTAAGAAGCACAAACACGTATCACCAAATCTATAGTTGACTGTCCATACACTACACAGCTTTTGTCGATAAAGTTCTTTTACCAGTTCTCTGCTTGCTAGAACTCCGAGAAAAAACCACGACTCCAATTAGACTTCACGAATCCACAACTCTGCTTGTCCGTTTTCCACTGGCTCATCATCTGTTTAATCAGGTTAACATCGATCCGTAATCTAATTTACTCTAGATTACATATCCCATTTGCTGCCACCAATTATTTATATATACTATACTATAGCTGTGGTAGCGTGAACACATGTATATATAATTAATGAAATCCATTTATCGTTGAAACGAAAAAAACTTTATTTTAAATTAACATTTAAAAAAATATCAGTAAAAAAATCCGATGAACATATCCACGTTGTATAAGCATCATTTCAGAAACAAACCTTTCTGACCTCCGCTCAAAGCGAAACTCTCTCTAACCCTTTCCACATCCAACTGCCGTCTGCAATTTCACTTCCTAGGGGCTTTCCTTGCATTCCAGGAATTTCTGCAGAAAGCATTCTTTCACTCCCACACCTGCACCAGTCTCTTATCTCCCGTGGACAATGAAAGACCCCAATCTCTAGTTCTATTTTTCATTCTTAGGAGATTATCCCATTTCTCCAAGTAAGTGTTTATCCGATTCACGTCCACCTGTCAACCTTCTGTATAGTACTCTTACTTGAATAGTGACAATTCACAAAAGGCCTTTCATTCGTAAGGGATTATCTTTATCTTCCAAGCATGTGAGCATGTAAAATTTTCAACATGTCACAACACGATACACGTCGAGCCACAATGCCTTTATCATTATCTTTTTACGTGTGAAAGTTTCGCTACGGTACTCCATTGTGAAGTTTTGTAATTTTTGAAATCTAATACTTGAAAAACGACATAATTATTAGATTTGAAATTTATGTCAAGAAAAATACAATTTTTTACCATTCTAACGCAGTTTTTAAAACAATTTTGTGACAAATACTTTTCGAGTTATTAATTTTTTAAGTAACTTCAAATGTTTCATTTTCCGAGATTAATCTGTGGCAACGATGGATTGCTGTGACTTTTCATAAACATGAAAAATGATAGAGATTGAAAGAATAAGCCACCCTGTGTGTGGCTAACAAGTTGGAAATTGTACGTCAAACGTTACAAACGAGGTGCGTTCGTACGCACGTTTTAGAATTAAATTCATGATATCCCGTGCGTAGAACGGGTTAAACAGCTAGTTAAGTATATATTTTATGACACTGTTCATACAAATATCTTAACTAGTTATATAAATATTCAGATATATATGTATCAGCTAGTTATATAAATATTCAGATCTTGATGATTTTTAATTCTGTGAAATGAATTATATCGTCTGCAGATTAATTTCTGTAATAAAATAAGCATCTCGGTCGCTTGACGATTTAACATCCATCGGAAGCTCCTATAACAAAAAAGCACCGATTTAAAAAAAAAAATCAAATTTCTTAATAAATATTTTTATTAATATCTCCTAAAGTTTTGATTCGATTTTAATAAAATTTGAAATGTCTCGACAAAATTCTGCAAAGATAATATATTTTAAATTGCAAACCATTTGGTTGGGTAGTTTTTGCGTTGTTATATGCGGACAGACAGACAGACGGACGGACAGACAGACGGACAGACAGACAGACAGACGGACGGACAGACGGACGGACCAAACGACGACTATAGGTGCTACGTATTTATATAATTACGGACGCACCTAAAAATGAAAATATTTTATTAAAAGTCCATTGCCTCTAGAATAATTATTTGTTGTGCTAAACCAATAAAAAATACCATACCTGTAATATCACACTGGAGTTTATCCAACAAATTTTTAACTATGAAGTATTTCTTTAACTTGTAATATTGTTCGTTCGTCTTATTTTCAGAATGAACTATGTGCAGAAACGAAATGATCGCGAACAAAAATAATTTTCCCATGTCTTTGTAATCTAAACAGAAAGATACAAAAACTTCCCGACTAACTTTTAAGACTGATTAGATAACTCATGACTTTAAACATCTGTTTTCTATCCTACGTATCCTGATATACATCTTTCGAAGTGTAATTATAATCAATGTTTATATCAATTTTAAAAATGACAACATGGGCACCATCAAAGAGGAGCGGAGGTAGTTGAGGGTAATTGCTCCTTCCTGGATTTTGAAATTTCATTAACTTTTTCCAAAACTTCACCGTTTAATAAACTGCAATAAAAAGTGTTGATTTTAATGTATAATACTGACACTCCATCTGCCAGTATTATACCGTAAAATTAACAGTAATAAACAGTAAAATAAGCAGTAATACGCTGCCGCGCATACTTTTTTTTTGCAGCGTAAGGTGAAAGATGATGTCTTGTAAACAATATAGAAAGCGCACAGCACATCTGAAAACCCAATTTCAGCAATTACTATCTCTAGTCGAAAAATTTCCGAATTCTTTTGTGCAGTCCTGTATATGATCTATAGATTTATATATATACTACATAGTATACCAAAATTTATCTCAGTTAAGAAACAAATAACACAGTTGAAAATTTCCCTTCAGCAATTTCTGTCAATAAGCAGAAATGTACTCGAATTCTTTTGTGTAGCCCTGTATATGATCTATAGTTTTGTATATATACTATATAGTATGCCAAAATTTAGCTCAGTTAGGAAACGCATAACACAGTTGAAAATTCCTCTTTAGCAATTTCCGTCAATAAGTGGAAATGTACGCTAATTCTTTTGTGCAGCCCTGTATTTTATCTATAGAATTGATACACACCAAGTAATATGCAAAAAATTAGTTAAATTTAAAAACACATCCCGTAGTTAAAAACGCACTTCCAGCAATTATTGCTCATAGTAACCGAATTATTTTGTGTGTCCCTGTAAATGAACGATAAATGGTCTGCTTTTCTATATACAGTCGAACCTCGTTAACGCGAACACTCAAGGGGAAACTATTTTTGTTCGTTTTATTAGTAGTTCGTGTTATCCGAACTTAAATACATTACATACAACTGGACGGGGCAATCAGAAACAGTTCGTGGTAAAAGTAATTCGCGTTAAGCGCGTTCGTGTTAACGAGGTTTGACTGTAGTAAGCATCTTGTAGTACGCCTCAGTGATGTATATCAATTTCAATATGTTTGAAATAGTATAACATCATTAAAATACACCCCAAATCCATGTTTCCCATAAGACCACAACCTAAAGGCATTTTTGAGTGCCCTGCAAACGAACTATAAATGCTAGACACTTTATTTTAAATACCGAACATGTCATGGTAAACCTTAACAACATACATCAATTATATGGTAATCCGACTTTATTTACGCGAGTTAGAGCTTGGACAGCCAAACATGAACAGTTTTCCACTTTGTTGGAAAGTGAAGACATGAGTGAAATTTATTCTTCACAAGTAACTTAAAATACTTGCACACTAAGAAAAAGAGGAACTAGAATTTTTCAACAGTGGACTCTGCTGCCCTGAACCCTCTATAAAAGTCAAAATTTATTTCTGTTTTTCCTTTCACGTTCATTTGTTTCAAATATGTCCATTTTGCTTCAAATTTTGTATATAATAGGTTCTTTCTGATAAGGCGCTTCCCTGATTACTTTTGGAGGCTCATTGGTTAAGTATAAAGGGGAGGGCGACGGGGAGCTAATCCCCCCCCCTTAATTTAGATAAATGGATTTTTCATGCAGAATTATCCGATTTGTTTCAAATGTTGTATATAGGTTCATTGTGAAAAGGCGCTTCCTTGATTAGCTTTGGGGGTTCATTGGTTAAGTATAAAAGGGAAAACGGGGGATAATCCTCGCTAATTTAGATAAATGGGTTCTTCATGCAGAATTTTCCGATTTGCTTCAAATTTTGTATATAGGTTCATTGTGATAAGGCGCTTCCCTGATTAGTTTTGGGGATTCATTGGTTAAGTATAATGGGGAGAACGGGGGGCAAAACCGCTCTTAATTTATTGTCGATTTCTTTATTTTTCGAGGGGAGTTATTCTTTGAAATAAAAGTATAATATAGAATTAGTGTGAATAGTCTGTGCCATCAGTTTAACTGGGCATTTCTTTAGGGTTTCGTTCATCTCACGAAACCCTATTACTCTCGTTTCGTTGTCTGTCTGTCACAGAGCCGGTTTTCAGAAACTATTTAACTTACAGGCATGAAATTTTGTGTACTTATAGCTGAATACCTGCTATGAAGCTCAAAATCATAAAATTTGAAAAAATCGTATTATTTAAATATATAGAGATAAAAAACCAAAAATCTAACAGCCTTTTCCTATTCAATTTAAACATTTTTCCTTATAGCAGTTGCCAACAATTAAAAATTCCCAATAAAATTCTTTCAACAATAATTAGTTTTCTATTCAAAGATCTCCCCGTGAAAAATGAAAATTAAATAAAAAGTTTCACCAATTGAAAAAAAAAAAAAAAGATTAATGTGACGTCAAATTGGTAAAAACGGAAATTTTCAAACATTTCTCAATAATACAAGGAGTATGAGTATGTGTAAATACAGAAAGCAGCTTAATATTGTTAATTTGCTTTATTGCTTTTTATGTACATGTGTTTAAAAAATTGTCTTGCACGGGGGAGGTTCTGACGAGCATTTATATTTTAGATTATTTTAGATAATTTTAGTCTTATTCTTCATTTAAATAAATATATATATAACAAAATTTAAAATTTATCTCGATAAGCCAAAGTAGTTTTATTCCATCTTAGTCTAACTTACTCTATAATATTTATTTCCTCCGTTTATTAATGTATTTATTCCAAACCAATAACTCTATTTATTCCAAAAAACCTCATATCTAAATTCATTATTTCAATGGCTTCCCTTTTAATTTTCTAAATTCCTAAAAAGACTGTATTTATTTTAATAAGTTCCGATATTAAAAATAATTCGCCAGATCATAAAATCTTTTTCTTATATTAAAATGTAAAAACATTTATTCTAATTCTGGCTATGTTCCAAATTCGATAAACCATTTCTTTTATTTTCTTTTTTCCTTTCCCTAAAAGTCAAAATCATTCCATATTCTCGAACCAATTAACTAACGATAATCAAATTCAACTAAAACACTCTGGGTCATAGCTAAATCATCGAACATCATGGAATTTTCGAGAATCTTCTTTCGCGCCAAAAATTAGCGGAAACAATTTTATTACAATATTCTGGAGCCGTAGCAAAGAGTCCCGGTTAGGTCCCGGCTCACGATTGGCGCACAGGCTCTCACGTGATCTCTGTATCCCTACTCTTATTGAAAGGATATATCGTCACTTTTTCCGCTTAGGAGAGCATTCTATTCGTACATTCGAAGATGTGATGACTGATGAAAGCTAGACGTATTCGTGTAAGAACATTCGAATAGAGAGACACTAGTTCGAAGTTTGGTTTGTTGGGTTAGTGATGGGATCTCTGCCTGGTTATTGGCGTGGACGTGGAGTCCAGTGTGCTTTTTCTTATACGCCTGCGGAATCTTTATTTTAAATAAATGGCCATCGTGCTCTGCTGTAGTGGGAGCCGTGTGATTGAAACGAAAAGAGGACTCGAGTGAAAGGAGATTCTTCCCTGATGTCACTTTAAGCTTCAAAATAAAAACTTCTGTGTTCTTGGATGAGATGCCTAATTATGATTACGTACACACGCCATCGACGGAGAAAAACACGACTGCCGTTAATCCGAGTGCTGAAATTTCCTTTTCGGTTGATAATGTGAAAAGAACACATCTTATTTTCAAAAAACCATTTATTAAAAAATGGTACTGCTCAATCAGCTCGGCCTTAAATATCACCACACACACACACATATATATATAATTTTGATTGAACATTATATACACTTTGTATAGTTGTGATTGTGCGTTGCCGATCACCTCTGTTTAAGGTGTTATTGATGTGCAGTTTTCATACATTTATAAATTAACTTATACAATAACAAATTAAATTATACATGGATAACATTGGTGATTTTAACTCATAAACATATCTATTTGCAATATATATAGTTTTTATTTTTGTCTATGAATAATTAAATTTAACAAGTATTTTAATTATTTTAATTACTGCATTGCATTAATTTGATTGAAAAACAGTAGTAATACTATTAATTAACAATTTTATAAATTTTGAGATATTTTGAATTGTTTATGAATTATTTAATTAGATATTTAAATTAATCTATGAATTATAAAATATATTTACAATGTAGTATAAATTAAACATTAATTATTTAATAACAAGTTTAATATATATTTAAGTAGTAGTAAAAATAAAACATTAATTATTTAATAATATGTCTATAATATCAGTGGATTAACACAGCTGGCAGCAAAAACAATTTGAATTAAAATATCTCTTTTACATAATATACTCTTGTTAAGAATACTGAAATGTTGTGCAAGTTGAATTAATTCTGTGTAGATTTATTCATATTGTAGTATTATATTTTATTTGAATTTAAAGTAAAACTACAAGTTAGTATTGTTTTTTAAAGTTTATTTATATAATTAAATATAATGAAGTGAGTATGTAAATAATAAAGTGTATATCTAACTAAATATTAATTATGAATTATTATAATACCAATAGATGGCGACACTTTACCTTTCAGGTAGTGTTTGATAATATTATATTTAATTTAACTATAGAGGGAGCTATTGATTGTATATTAATTTTACTTTCAGGAATTAAAATTGGATGGAGTAATATATATTCACGGATATAATTTTGTTATAAGTGTATTAAAACCAGAATTATTTTGTGTGTTTTTGAATCATTTTGTGTTTGGGTGTCATCGATGGGGATGTGTTCTGAAAAAAAAAAAAAAGTGTGCTCTCAACTTGTCTTTTAAATCATTTCTCTCAACTCGACTTAGTCAACATGTATGATGCATTGCCATGTGGATGTGAATATTATGTAGTAGTTGTGACATTTTAAGGATACTGTATAATTATTGTGAGTAAAATATTTTATCTACACTTTACGCGTTCATATTTCCAATTTTATTATTTCAGAACTGTTATCTCGAGGTAATTTCGTGAGGTGTTAAATACAGTTTTTGGGATAATCGATGTGAGTGAAATATTTTGTATATTCTTAATGGTTTTTTATTTCCTATTTAAATATTTCCAAATTTTAATATTTCCAATTGTTGTCTGGTAATAGTTCAGTGTACCTGGATGATTCTACTGATCTTAGCATTATGCCAGTAGAATTATGAAACACTGAATTATTATTTAAAACACATGTGGGTGCATCCAGGCTGATGAGTACATGTGCATGTGTTTATTCATATCCAATTCATATTTAATTCTCATGTGATCCAATTTTCCATTGTATATGGTTCATATTTGATTTATTAATCCATTTGTGTTCACTTAATTGCAACTCCAATTTATAATTTTTTTTCCCTTTCTCTCTATTTCTTTTTTCAATATTCTTTAGGTATGAGTAAAATTTGGCCAATTACCATTGAAGCACAAACTATGGTAATATTATGTTTGCATATGTTAATTATTAGCTATGTGGTATTCTGTATACACAATATCATTAATTATCTCTTTGGAGATTTAAGTAGAATGATAATAGAACTTGATATGTTTTTTGAAATTCATAGATATTATAATTATATATATATATATATATATATATATATATATGTATGTAGCCAAGACTGCGGGCAACATGCATTTATGTTCCCAAATCTTACCTTTTTTCATTCCGGCGGAAACCGGAAACCCATGAATGACAATAATAAACGACGCGCAGTTCGTTTCTAAAAACATTGGTCAAACTGTAAGAGGTGGTAGAAGCCCATTACAGCAAACTTTTTTTCTATCCGACACCTGGGTCGCAATTCACTTAATACTAATTCAAAAATATTTTTCTGCATGCAGAACGCTCAATTTAACGGCGTTCTCGGCTTTCTGGGACAAGAGCTTTACTTACAAAAACATCGCCTTTCAATTCCATCATTATGCACTATGCATTATTGAACTTGTTGTGCACAGTTTATCTTTCTCTTTTATCAGTGACATAGTCAGGATTTCTTTTCGTGGGTTTGGGGGTATAGTCCAGTAAAAATAGCATTTTACCTTACAAAAATTCGGGTAGTTCTGGTTTTTGGGTATGTTGTAAAGGTTGACCCTCTAATAAAAAAACCAAGTTTTCGACCTTCTAGACCTTGGCGTTTTTCACAATATTGAAAAAAACAACATTTTTCGGCACTTTTTTCGATTTTTCTTAAATAACTCAATGTTAATGCATTTTACAGAAAAAAGCACTGTTACCATTTTGTAGAGCATAAAATTATCTACAACATGCAGTATTCATGTTTGTAAATTGTCCAAATAGGGGGTAAGATACGGAGCCGGGAAAAGGGTTAAATTTCGAAAAAATGTAAAAATCCACAAATGACGTTAGTTTTTGCTTAATAACCCACTTTTAGTGCATTTTAGAAACAAAATTGTAATAATCAACTTTTTAGAGCATGAGATAGTCGATAGTTTCATTTATTATAGGTTGAACCTCTAATAAAAAAACCAAGTTTTCGATTTTCTAGACCTTGTGCGTTTTTCACAATATTGAAAAAACCAATATTTTTCGGCACTTTTTTTTATTTTTCTTAAATAACTCAATTTTAGTGCATTTTACAGAAAAAGCACTTTCACTATTTTGTAGAGCCTAAAATTCTCTACAACATGCAGTATTCATGTTTGTAAATTGTCCAAATAGGGGGTAAGATATGGAGCCGGGAAAATAGGGTTAAATTTGGAAAAAATGTAAAAATTCACAAATGACGTTAGTTTTTGCTTAGTAACCTACTTTTAGTGCGTTTTAGAGACAAAAGCACTTTCAACATTTTGTAGAAGATAAAATTCTCTATAACATGCAGTATTCATATTTGTAAATTGTCCAAATAGGGGGTAAGATACGGAGCCAGAAAAATAGGGTTAAATTTGGAAAAAATGTAAAAATCCACAAATGACGTTAGTTTTTTCTTAATAACCTACTTAAAAGCTCTAAAACGTTGATTATGACAATTTTGTTTCTAAAATGCACTAAAAGTGGGTTATTAAGCAAAAACTAACGTCATTTGTGGATTTTTACATTTTTTCCAAATTTAACCCTTTTCCCGGCTCCGTATCTTACCCCCTATTTGGACAATTTACAAACATGAATACTGCATGTTGTAGAGAATTTTATGCTCTACAAAATGGTGAAAGTGCTTTTGTCTCTGAAACGCACTAAAAGTAGGTTAATAAGCAAAAACTAACGTCTTTAGTGGATTTTTGCATTTTTTGCAAATTTTACCCTATTTTCCCGGCTCCGTATCTTACCCCCTATTTGGACAATTTACAAACCTGAATACTGCATGTTGTAGAGAATTTTATGCTCTACAAATCGGTAACAGTGCTTTTTTCTGTAAAATGCACTAAAATTGAGTTATTTAAGAAAAATCGAAAAAAGTGCCGAAAAATATTGGTTTTTTCAATATTGTGAAAAACGCACAAGGTCTAGAAGGTCGAAAACTTGGTTTTTTTTATTAGAGGGTCAACCTTTACAGGATACCCAAAAATCAGAACTACCCGAATTTTTGTAAGGCAAGGCCCTTTTTTGCGCTATTTCTACTGGACCAGTAGGAGGGAGGGGATTCAGATTTTTTTTCTTCAGATTACGTTATATATTTTGCTAAGGAGAAATTACAAGGGACTAGTGAAAAATTCCGTTTTAGACAGAGTTTTGTCTTAGTAGTAGGTGTAATTGTACGGTATTCTTTTCGCTGGTACCAAGGAATTGTTGTGTTTACACATATTTAAATATTTATGTTATATGCATGTTATATTATAGTAAAACCTGTCAAAACGGAATCTGTCTATAACATATCCCGTCTTAAATGAAAACTTTCCGTGGTCTCGACGGAAAGATTACCGTAAAATTACACCTATGAAAACAAAAACCTGACTGAAACGGAATATTTATTATGTCCTTATATATATATATATATATATATATATGTGCATATGTATCACAGAAGTATTTCAATAAATTTTAAGAAATTAGGTATTGCTTTATCACTTAATCACTTAATTTAAAAATAAATAGCTTGTGTAAAATAATCCATCTCTATAATTTTATCAAATATTACAGTGAAGTTATATTAATATTTACCAGTGTAGAGATTTTTAACTCACTAAAACTATGTATATACTAAAAAGTTAAATGTAATCGAGTTTCAAGTAATAAGAACATCTGCTTCTCCTTCTATTAAAGTTAGGATCAAATGATTAAGTTTATAACAGCATTCCCCCCTCCCACTTTTTGTCATTGAATGGGTTGCCCGTCAGCCGTTCATTCTCCTTAAATTGCTGAGATAAGGTTTTCTTCATTTTAAAGAAGAAAAAGATCTTTTAATTTCGGCTATCGAAACTCGTAATGTAACAAGCACACGCTGCAGATAGTTAATGTTGGAAAAAATAGTTTGGTTACAATTGTCTAAAACAGCTATAATTCTTCTGGGTTTCTCTGTTTCTTTCAAGTTTTACCCATTTTTATACCAAAGTATATATATCTGATTTCAATAGTTGTTTCCAATATACGCTCATCGCAAAAGATGTTAAAATTTTCAAACAGTTTTACTTTTGATGCACTATTGTAACATCATAAGTCGAACATCAGAACCTTACAAGATGCTTCTGTTCTTCTCAAAACGATCACAGAGCTCTGAAATAAAAGCATCCAAGCAAGGAAGAAATATTGATCACCGGAAAACATTCTTCAAGTTTATCAGGAGATGTGTTATCCCTTTTCTTATGCTGACCAGTTTGATGAGGAACTGCATGTAACTACCCAAATAGCACATATTACTGGCTAATCGTCTGCAGCTTGTGGAAACAGTTGGGAATGTCTGAGCAAAATTCTGGGAAGCTAACGGTTTGCGTTTGACTATTGTTGAGCCTTGGTTCAATGTTGGCAAATGGTACGACAAAGGCGGGCATTTCTTACTGTGGGTCAACGTGCGTAAAAAATTAGCCAACGTTGACTTAACCATTTTGTGCTACTTGTATAAAGAAAATTGGGTCAAAGTTTTCTTTAGCCAAAGGAATCAGCCTTCTTGAACATCTGTTCAAAAACATCAGGAAACTTTTGAGAACCAGTCTCTTGTTCCTTGCTTATAGATTCAGCGAACTTCATAGTATTAAAGTGACATCACATCATGAGCATGTTTTAGAGCAAAAGACAAATCACATTCAGATTTTCTTTGGTATTTTGTAAATGACAACACAATGTTGAATAAAAATTTACCTGTCCGAATCAAGTATTCCTAGTTCAAACGCAGCAGATTATCTGGCATCTATGAAATTGAGAGAACTTGTCGTACTACAGCTGAAAATAGCTTTTGAGCGAATACCGAATTCAAAAGAAAATACTTTATAAAAGTGAAATGTAGAACAATAAATACTACAACTAAATTCCATTGATAAATTATTCATCTCACTGTGCATATTGACCGACGCATACATACACCGCGGCAATGCCCAACCTGTCTACTGAAGACGAGAGAGAAAGTAGCCAGACTACAGAAGACACCGGAAAAATTGCAAAGCGATTCTCCTTAATTAAAAGACATTAACATAGCTGCCAACTTTTACGCTTTTTTCCTAGCACTAAAGTTTTATAGTAAATTTTATGTTATTAAATCGTTGAAATCGTGTGATTCAATTAGGTAAAATTTTCTATTAATTTTTAGTGGTAGGAAAAAAGTGTAATAGTTGGCAGCTATGCATTAAAGACCGAGTTTCAGAGAATTGGGGCGTTTAATCGTTTCAAGGTGTATATAAGTATCACGTACCACGGTGTTACCTCGTATCTAATATTTTTACTTCAATGGTATGCACAAATTAGTATGCCACATACACTAATGCAATGAACACTAACTTTATATAGAGCGGTCAGCTGATAATTTATAATCTTAGGAGAGCATTGAAAACGGAGCCTAATAATGGATAACAGTTATTGTTGTGTTCCAAGTTGTAATTCTGTAGGGTCTTAAATTCCTCGAACACATTCTGATAGAAAAAACAAAACTTCCATTCAATGCCTGCCATCACTATGATTTATTATCTGGGGGCAGGAGTGGAGGCACCTTAAAATTGCATGTTATTTGTCGGAATTTGCCACCTTTGTCCATTTAATCAGAAAGTGTATTACTGTAAATAAAACTTATGAAAATGGAACCTGTTTATAATGAAAACTTTTCCTGATGGAAGTAATTACACCTGCTAAGACGAAACTTGTCTGAAACTAATTTTTTGTTCAGTCCCTAGAGATACCAATTTTGTAAGCTTTGCTTCAGATTATTTTAAAAAGTAAAAAAAAAAATAATAATAAAAGAAAACGCTGACAGAAAATAAATTTATCAACTAATTTTGTATTTTTTATCGATTTGGGTTAGGAGGTTCTTCGTATCTAGTGGTGCCAGGTGTCTCGATTTTCAGTTCCAAAGCCTTCCCCGCGAAACCACTGCGTGGAACACCAAAAGTCCCGATTTTTCAGGATGCATAAATTCTTTTAAATTTCTTTTAGTACCATCCCAGATAGTCAGATAGCAACCAAGGTTCCGAAAACGGTCATTTTTGCCTTTCTTTCGATTGTCCTGCAAAGGTATACCATCTTTATCATATATCACTGTCGTAGTAATGTTTCGAATAATTAGGTTTCTGGGATAACCGCCAGACAACCTACATTCTACCATCAACCTTTACACATTCATTTTCCACGCGACAAATCCTAACGAATAGCATATTCTGCTATCGTTAATAATCTGCATCGAGTGAAACGTAAAACCTGTGATGACAGAACTTATCTACAACAGAAAATTTTTATAGTCCCTTTCAGAGGAATAAACCTTACATATCTACTGGTCTAAACAGAAACGTGTCTAAAACGGAATTTTTTGAGGTTCCTAGCGTTTCTGTTTTCACAGTTATTCTGTACTTTGTTCAGTAAACCTCGTATTAACGGAACCTGTTCATAACGGAATTCTGTTTTAAAAGTAACAAGAAAAAAAAAAATCATGCATCAAGCATAGATTATGAAGAACTTTCCAACAGTTCCAGAATACTTTAACAAACCTTCGCTGTTTAATAAGGTAAATAAAATACCTAAGTAAACGTTTTAGAAAACGCAAAACCCATTTAAAAACCAGATTTCAGCAATTACAGTCATAGCCAGAAATGTATTCCCATTCTTTTGTGCAGCCTTCTATACAATCTATAGATTTGTATATACTCTATATAGTATGCTGCAATTTAGTTTAGTATAAGAAAACACATAACACAGTTCAGTTAAAAATTCACCTTCTACAGTTTCTACCAATAGACGGAAACATATTTGAATTCTTTTATGCAGCGCTGCATACTTACTACACCGTAAGATTTTTATACACGCAAAAACACGCTGAAAACTATTGAAATCACACTTACCAGAAATTATCATACAGAGGCGGCCGTGTATCCAGTTCTTTGCGTGGACTTGTATATGATTTTATTTATATTCAACAAACATCCCTACTATACTAAATATATTTCACGTTCAACATGCATAACTCGATTAAAAAAAAAAACATTAAGCAATTTAAGCGGATACAGAGTAATGTTTCCGAATTCTTCTCTACAGAGAAGAATTCGGAAACTTTACTCTGTATCAGCTTAAATTGCTTAATACTGTTTTACATACCACATAGTATGCAAAAATTTAGTTAAACGCATATATAACTGAAACCGCACTTCCAGCAATTATTCCGCTTTAGATAATACTCTGGATACAGTACTGTATCAGAACAGAAATCTTTGTGTGTCCCTGTAAATCAGGCATGTCAAACACGTGGCCCGCGGGCCACAACTGGCCCGCCGACAACTTTTCTGTGGCCCGCGAAGCCTTTGGCATTTTACCTGTGTTTAAGTTAGTTGTTAGAACACGGATGCTGAAAATACACTTTGCAAGAACACACTCACACCAATCCTGGTCTCAGAAATGGCAAACATCAGAAAGATATGTATCTCATCAAAAACAACTCGTTGTAAATGATCCCGCCAAGCCACAAACCTAAAACGTCAGTCACAAAAAGAAGTGATATCACATAAAAAGAAGCGATATAGAAGTGCATACTCCGAGTCCCGTGTAAAAATCTATCACCACTCATAATGTTTCCAAAGGACTCGGAGTGAGGTACAGTATGTGAAAACTGCTTGGCGACCTGCAGGATTTTATAATATATGCAGTATATCAATTTTGAAAATCGAAAAAAATAAATTTTTCATTTTTGTTACATCATTTTTTAAATATTTTTGTATGCGAAAGAACTGACAGAACGGATTTTTCCCCAGATCAATGCGATTCCGCTTACGCTAGAATTACTGCAATATATCTCAATTTAGTTAACGTTTATTATAAGGTACAATGTTATTAATATGCGTATGATCATCATATATATATATATATATTACAAACTCAAAATCTTTACATGTTCACTTAAAAAATCCTCTTCGTAAGAGTGGTGTTTCTAGTTTAAATAATGGTAAATAAAATCAACAAATTGATTTTTCAAGCTCATAAATAAGAAAGGATATGCAAACACAGAAGCTTCAACTTTTTACAATTTTATGGCAGCAACATAAATAAATAAAATTAAATTAAATAAAATTAAATTAAATTAAATTAAATTAAATTAAATTAAATTAAATTAATATAGTCATATGTAATTGCAGGAAACGCAAACATTATAAAAGCCTGCAGGTCGCCAAGCAGTTTTCACATACTATACCTCACTCCGAGTCCTTTGGAAACATTATGAGTGGTGATAGATTTTTACACCGGACTCGGAGTATGCACTTCTATATCGCTTCTTTTTATGTGATATCACTTCTTTTTGTGACTGACGTTTTAGGTTTGTGGCTTGGCGGGATCATTTACAACGAGTTGTTTTTGATGAGATATCACTCCTTTTTGTAAGGTATTTAATTTCAATTATACGGATTCCATTTTATTCAGAAAAGAAAAGATAAATGGGGCAAAAAAAAATAATAGTGATGCTATAAACAGAATTATACATCAGAATTATACAATTTATTGAGTGACTTATTCCAATGTACATGTCGCTACCATAACAACTGGGAAACTTTTATATTAATTTCCTTACATTGTATTATCAGATTATTTATGACATATTTATTTTCCTTTTTCTTTTGTTTATATCACTCTTCCGTTTATATACATTCAAAAACAAAAAATTACACAATTTTACAGTAGTTTACAAACTAATTAAAATACTACAGTTTCAGAAAAATGTTGAAAAATAAGAAGCACTTTTTTTCGGTCAACTACAACGATAAGTTTATGGAGCATACTTTACCGACAATTATCAACATTTTTTTTCCTACGAACCTATTTCTATTAGTATAAAAATTTACAGGGATTTTTATACTAACATATTAAATATATTATTTTTGAAAATTACTGAGCACCTTAGAAGTTTTTCATTTATTTAAATTTTTTAACTCAACGTTTCGAGAATTTGAAAAATATAAAATTCGCAACGTTTGCAAAAGTATAAAAACTATTAAAGTGATTTCTGTTCATATAGTCTGTTCATTCCAATTCGGTGATCCTAAAATATAGGTCCCCAATCTCCGGCAGTCCATGAATTAATTAGGACATATGTATGCAACTGTTAAAATGTTTTCAAAGTTGACAATAGAGACAATAAGTATAGCTTGGCAAATATGAAACACGGCATTGCTTCATCATGGCTTTGTTTCGAGAGGAGTTCGTTCTCCGAACATAAAAATCACACGCGAAAGTGTTCGTTAACTGATTTGTTCGTAAACCGAACAGTTCGTTACCGATCACCTATTGTATACGAAATTTAGCATTTTAAGTTCGTCATAGCCGGAGATTTGATGAACGGCAAATATTTAAACGCAAAACTTGTAATCTTGGGGTATCAACATTTTTACATTCTATTACTCAGCGCATGGACGTAAAGTTGGAATTTTGTAATCGCTATTTCAATCAATTCCTAATACGCTAGAATTATATATTTATAAATAAACACAGTTTTTTTAATCGATGAAAATACTATATATTAATAGATTTAGAGCTTAACATCGACGAGATTTCAGACGGACAAAATGATCTTATATTAAATTTTAAAGCAAGATAATGAAACCTTACAGAGATTGAAACAGTGTAAAATCATTAAAATACATCTCACTCAGTAAATATACATCGGTTGTAGTGTAATCAAGATCTTCTAAGAGACTCTGTAAACGAAACGTATATGCTTCAATGCCGCTTTACAATAGAGAGGATGTAGTAGCATATTTGAATATCTTGTGTATATAGCGAATTTGACAAAAGTTATGCAATTTACTATTGTTTTTCCTCTGTGTTAAGTACAGGAATCATGTACTTCAACGTAAAAATTTGCTAATTACAAATCTTTTTAGTCTTATTAAAAAAATTTTTGAGTTACCCTGTAAACGAACAGTAAATTCTACACTTCTGTTTTACAATAGGAAACTAACTTAGGTAGTTCGTAGTAACATATTTTAACATCATGCGCATACGTTCTTTTTGAAAAGAGTTAGCCCATTTAATATTTTGTTCGCTTCGTCTTAAGTATAGGAATAAATCACTTTAAAGTGGTATACATAAAAAACTAATTAATATTTTTACACGAAATATTAAACATTTGAACTACTTATAAAAACAATTCAAATGCTGCAAACCACGTAAAAATCGGATAATTACACAACTCTTTAGCCCTATATCAAAAGATCTTTTGTGAGACCCTGTAAACGAACCTTAAATGTTAAGATTTTTTATAATAGGAAGCTTACTTGGGTCAAGTGTAATAACATATCTTAATATCATGTGTATACGACCATTCCTAAAAGTGTTGGGTCATTTATTATTTTTTTGCTCTATGTTAAGTATAGGACTCAATAACTTTAAACTGATATAAATCAAAAACTAATTAATATTTTTACATGAAACTTACAAAGGTCCGAACTACTCATAAAAACGATTCAAATAACGTAAACCGCATAAAAATCCGATAATTACACATTGCTGTAGCCCTGTCAACCGTTTTTTGCTCTATGTTAAGTATAGGAATCAATATAAATCAAAAACTAATTAATATTTTTACATGAAACTTACAAAGGTCCGAACTACTCATAAAATCGATTCAAATAACGTAAACCGCGTAAAAATCCGATAGTTACACATTGCTGTAGCCCTGTCAACAGTTTTTTGCTCTATGTTAAGTATAGGAATCAATATAAATCAAAAACTAATTAATATTTTTACATGAAACTTACAAAGGTCCGAACTACTCATAAAATCGATTCAAATAACGTAAACCGCGTAAAAATCCGATAGTTACACATTGCTGTAGCCCTGTCAACAGTTTTTTGCTCTATGTTAAGTATAGGAATCAATAACTTTAAACTGATATAAATCAAAAACTAATTAATATTTTTACATGAAACTTACAAAGGTCCTAACTACTCATAAAACCGATTCAAATAACGTAAACCGCGTAAAAATCCGATAATTACACATTGCTGTAGCCCTGTCAACAGTTTTTGGTCCAAACAAGATTCAAAAAGTGCAAAAAACAGCACTTTTAAAATCGCATTTACTGAAAAACTATTCGTCGGATTTTGCTTTGCTTTTGAATTCTTAGTCCCGTGGCACGCCCCATTCCATAGAATCAAGAATTTTGTTTCTATCATAAATAGAACGCGAGATATAGATTTTTCAAAAACCCGTTTTGTCCCGTCCGCAAAATATAAACTAGACAGAGTTCAAAAAAAAAAAAATTGTAAAATCGTTTGGCATCCATTGGCGGAAATTCCTTTCATTTACGGTTCAATGCATTGCTGTTTCTTATGCTTGGCGAGAAACTCTGTCGAGTTTCTATGATATCAGTGTTACCAGTTTGGCTGTCTTTTTTAACACTTTCCAACCTACTGTTTGTCGACACACGAGAATAGCTCCCGCCAAAAAGTCTAGTTAGTGGCGGTCGCTATAGTAACAAGACCTATCCATTTCGAATGGGGAATACGCGCGTGAGGAATTGGCGGAATAAAAAGTTACCCTACGTCATTCTTCTTCTCGGATCAGCATTTGCACGCGTATCTTATTTTTGATTTGCTTTTTAATTTTGCTTTTGCTTTTTAAATTATTTGTTCCCATTTGTTTAAATAATTTTGCTAATTTGTTAAAGTGGAAAGATGCCCTTTCAGCTTAGGAAAGGTGAAGTGGTGAAGTCTTGAAATCGCAAGCACGTAAAATCGTACATAATGTTGCGGAATTTTGTTGCAGTGAAGCTTCATCTAAAGCTGTATTAATTCCTCTCCCGAACAAGTGAAGTTTCTGAAGCTACAATAAAAAAAATAAGAAATTAAGTTTCTCCATTGAGCTCATCGACAGTTTTAAAATCACCTGGTAAACATCGTAAAAGACATAGTGAAAAAAAAAAACTGCGAAATAGATGACTTTGACAAATGCGTTATAAGTCAAACGATTCAAGACTTTTATATAAGAGAAAGAAAAGTACTATTTCTCAGAAAATTATTACCCGTGTTGAAAGAAACTAGTCGTTGGGGGCCACCGTAATACTTACCCATCAAGGATATGCATAATGTAAAATATTAAAATAAAAATGTGAAAACTACTTATAAAATGCATTGCAATTCAAATAAAATCGTGGCTTGATGACGTCACAAACTTTAAAGGCTCGATTACTGAATTGCTTGAAAGAGGTTTTTCCTTATAACTCCAAAAATAATAATCCTATTAACTAGCGGTTTATTTCATCTGATTAAGCGTCAAATTTCCAATTAAAATATATCTTTGAAGTGAAATTTAGATGAAATACAGGGTCATGAAAAATCGAAGAGTGTGGTAAATAGGATTCCAAATATCTCGGCAACTAATTATCCGATCGACTTCATGCTTTATTCAAAATTTATGTTTTTTTATTGTCTTTTATATTCATTTCTTAAAATAAACAATTTCGAAAATTTTTATATACTTTTCATCAGAACGAATATTTCGAGAGTCCGAAAAAAATTGTTCCGGTTAATCGAGGTTATTGAAATGAAATAGGCTTCTTCCCATTATTACATACTAAGTACATACCAAATTGCAAGTCTCTATCTCAATTTTTTCGGGAGATAGAGCGTTTACAGACACACAGACGGACGGCAAATTTTTTTTTCTAAAAATATGTTTTTCGGAATCTCCAGTGTCTGAAACGTGTAAATCCGTCAAAAAAAAATTTTCGATTTTCAAAACGATTACAAGACTTACCCTATACTACGTATGATGGGTAAGTAATACCCTATACTACGTATGATGGGTAAGTAAAAATTGGATTTTCGTGGAAAAGAGACACATTGTTCAAAGTCTTACATTCAATGAATTTTCGATGGAAAAAGTGCATGAATAAAAGAAAAGTTCTCATGGAAAGACCAGATATTGTTTTTTGGAGACACAAATATTTGAGAGAAAACTTATCTCTGAGTTTACTTCGGCAGAATGGGCAGCGCATTGAAAACACGTGGAAATCGTTGAAAATAATTACTGGGAAAAAGATGGACTGTTAAAGAATTTATTGGACGAACTGTCATTTAACATTAATACCGGCGATTCTGATTCAGAAGAAACCGAGACTTCTGAGAGTGATTTAGAGGACTTTCACATGCTTGAATAAAATTCTAAAAGTTTAGAAGGTATTATTATTATTTATATTTCTAATGATAAAAAAATTTATCCATCCTTGCAAATTGTTTGAAAATACATGCTGAAATTTATAATAATCACTGAAGTTCGGTCGTTGTATTAATAATTTAAAGTCATTGATAATTACTAATGGCTATGAAAATATTAATTTTGAAACAATTAAGTTAATTTAATTTAATTTTTAATGTAATAAATTTCATGATTAATTCATAGTGATTCATATTTTATTTTCATTTGTAAAATCTAAATATTATCATATAAATAATATATGAAACAGTTTTCTCTCACTCGATGAATCGATTAAAATAATTACCAAAAAAAAGTAATAATAATAAAAACATCGCCAAGACCCCCTCAAGGCGCTGAGTAAACCAATGTGAATGCCTATCTTCTCGCTTTCCCTGTCGAAAATGGAGCGAGTCTGGTTTCCACGGCAACAGACAGGCCCAGACTTCTTGGCGAGAGCTATTCTTGTGATCGACAAACAGGTTGAAAAGTGTTTATGACTTCGGTTTGTCTGCCGTCTGGCCGTCTGTCCGTGCTCTAACTCCCGTAAATATGCTCGGATTACTCTGCAATTTTTATATGTTATTGCCGTTATCTATAGCATGTTCCCTATTTCAACCGAAGTGTGTAGCACTTATAGTTTTGTTACAGGGACACTCAAAATAATTCCGTTCCATTGCGGTCTATGGGGAAAAATCATTTGCTGTTAATCTAAATAATGTTTCACTATTTTAAACGCATTGAAATTTATATATATCACTAAGGTGCATTACAAGAAGCTTAATATGGAATAGGGTGTGAATAGCACTTATAGGTACTTTACAGGGACAGTCAAAAGAATTCCGTTACATTACGTCTATGGAGAAAAATCGTCTGCGGTTTATTTAAATAATGTTTCACTATTTTAAAAGCATTGAAATTTATGTATATCACTAAGGTGCATTACAAGAGGCTTACTACAGAATATTGTGTGTATAGCAGTGATCGTTCATTTACAGGGACACAAAAGAATTCTCTACTGTTTGTTAACAATAATTCCTGGAAGTGTGTTTTAAGTTACTGAACGCGATTTTAAATTTAACTCTCTTTTTGTCTATTACGTGGTGTGTATAAATTCTGTAGATCATATACAGGGAAGCACAAAAGTTCGCGAACACATTTCCGCTTATTGACAGAAACTCCAGAAGGAGAATTTTAAACTGTGCTACGCGTTTCCTAACTGAACTAAAATTTATTATTATATGTAGTATATATACAAATCTATAGATCATATACAGGGCTGAATAAAAGTATTCGGATATTTTCCGAATATTAAACGGTATGATTTGTAAAATTATTTTGGAAGCGTTGGAAAGTGTTACATAATCTATGCTTGGCGCATGATTTTTCGTTCTTGTTTATTATTCAGAATGCAATCACTATTTTTCAATAGTAATATCTGTCTTATTTATTATGTCATGGTAGCATTCTAAATTTAAAAAATCCTGCTCCTCTGGCAACAGTGATGTACATAGACAGATATTACTCAATTTTACATTTTAGCACGAAAAAGTTGTGGATACAAAGATTACCAATCGGAAAGTAGCAAAACGCAGTGTCTTGAGTCTGAAAATTTAATGATTCGTAAAATTTTTGAAGAATTTACTTATAATTTTTATTTGTTTGTGTTGAAACTAATACTTTATTTTACTACTCTCTTAGATTTTAGACTACTTTACAAAATAATATACTGTATATATTAAATACAAAGAAATGCATTATAAAAGTAATAAAATTCAGCGCGAATTAAGAAAAGTTATTTTTTTTTAATCAAAAATCTTTAAATGAGTTGCTTTGAAAGTGGCCAAAATTATCACTTTTGTGCTTGACACAAAAACTCCGAATATGCCATCTAGGTTCTTCACTTGGGCTTTAGTCGAACATATAAATTTTGGATTTAAGCTCTTTAATTATTTTCATTAATTAGGTTAGTAATTGTGTGTGATATTCTTGAAATCCTATGTGATCTTTCTTTCCTTTTTTATTGATATACACATATTTTATTAACGTACTCTCTTACATTCCAGGATTTATTAAAAAAAATATCTTAAAGTTCCTTACCGTTATATGAATAAATAAATATGACAATCTGAAGATCAACACTGCATATTTTTTTAAGGTTATTTACAACACAATTATATTTAAAGGAAAACTGACATTTTATGTTTGATGTGTAGACACTGTTGGAGTTTAGAAAGAGTAACATTAAGAGGTGCTACAGTACAATAGTCCAAAGCATAAAGAAATCTCACAAAAATCTGGCTAAAAATCGAAAAGATAAACTGCCACAACTGAAAGTGATGCTTCTTAAAAGAGAATCAAACTGCTTTCACCAAACCTATTGAATGAAGTACATTTGCTTTACAATACAGTTTGTTTTAAAAAACTAATTATTGTCTTTATTATATTAAATGTCCCGCGAGTCGAAATCACACGAAATTGAAGAAATGATGTCTAGAGCAGTTAAAGAAATTTTAAAATACTATAAGCATAAGTACCACTGCAAGGATTGATGGATTAATTTCTAAAAGCCGGATATGTGCTTAAAAATTTATAGTGCTTATAAATTATATTCGTACGCAGATGCTTAATAATCGTCAATCTAGAAAATATCTTGAAACTATGGGCATGAAGATAAACAGATTTACCTTCTTATACGGAATTTGACGGCTTTCAACTATAAAGTTTTAATTGTTAATTTCGAACTCTTACTCTTTAAAAAAAATTTACAATTTTCATTTTAAATCGACAAATTATGAATAGGGATTAATAAAAGTCCACCAATAGACAAAGTATTTAAAGTTTTCATTTGAAATTACAATGCACTTGAGTGAACTTCACCTTCAAGGCAAATTTCATATTGCTATATTGTTATTTGATAGTATTAGCGTTTTCAAATAGAATTTATCACTTTGATAAAACAATTTTCAAAAAGAAAATGTATTTCAATTTAAATGTTGCGAGGCATTATTACAATAATCATGGAAGTAGAAATTTTTAGATGATACTAAATATGTATATATTAAAAAAGGACTTAAAAAAACATTTTCGAATTTCAAGAAATATGAAAATCAGCTTAACCCTTCTTTGCATGAGTTTTTCTTGTACAATTGTGTTTTTTATACATATATTAAATATTAGACACCAGAAATTTTAAGATAGATTTTTAACTTTGTTCAGCAACATAGTTCACGGGGAAATTTACTGGATTAATATTTCTATATAAATATAGTGGTGGCGAAAAGTTGATTTATTTATTAAAAGTTAAATAAACGGTGATGGAAATTTACATCACTATGCAATTAAGGGTTAATCTTGCTTCTACTCTATTGATCTATGTTGAAATTATTCTTCAGAATTGATTACTGCAGTTAATCAAAAAATTCAGTGAGATTTCATATTAAAGCGAAAATATATGGATATAGGGTTTCCCAATTTCTGTATTTATCCATCTATCGACCTATTTTTTAAAGTATCGTGTGCAATTTGCCATATTTTACCTATGTTCGGTAGCGTAATTTTACACGCCATCTTTATATAGCAGGCTAATCTTTTTTTTTTCAAGTCAAATAAACATGATTTGAACCAGAAAATGTATTTAATAAATCAAATTAAATAAGAAGCGCATGCATGCAAGACACATTTTATCAGAGCCGTCCTTAGCGAAAGCGAGGCCGGGTGCAAGAACTTTTGCGAGGCCCTTCACTTCCAAACTATAGTTAATCTCTCAAATTCCCATACCAACATTTAGCTCTTTTTTAATTCATATTTCTTTATTTAATGGCCGACCATCCGTGATTAAATAAAGTAAAGGTAACTATTCGGAAATTCTGGTAAATATGTTGAATAAAACAATTCCCTAAATTGGCAACACTTCTTGCCACAACGCAATCGCCATTTGATAAAGCTTGCATGACATACACACACAGTTGCGCACCAAGGATTATGCATTTTTGGGGAAGGAGGATAGTATGTTTTAGTAGAGTAGAGATTTATACAGACTCGGGCCAATTTTCTTTCATAATACTCGGATTGGAATAAAATCATATTAAAAAAATCTTGAATTATGATCGACATTAATTTGCACAGAAAACGAACCATAATTGCAAAAAACATGGGTATTTACAACTCATTCCAGTCATTAATTTTCGCGATATAGATAATTTTTTCTTTTTGGTGGCCTAATGAGACTGGCTCCTGTTATCATCAAACCATTCACACACACAGAAAAAAAAATAGATATTAACCGGAAAAAAAATATATATTATGGTATTTTATTACATATAAATTGATTTTGGTGTACATTAAAAAATTTTGTATAATTTTTCTGGGAACTAATTGAGTGTTCTCAAAACATCTCCTTTGTAAGATATTTTTATTTTTCTAAATTTAGGGATAATCTCATAACTCGTTTTTTTTTTTAATAATTCTATGAAGAATTAAGAAAAAGTATATAAACAATACTTTATTTCGGGCTGCCTTAATTAAAAAAAATATTATATAAAAAGTGGGTGTTATCATTTGAAAATTTAAAGTTGACGCACATTTTAATATGTAGACGCGGTCTTTAATTCATTATTTATTTTCCTATTCGGAAAGTAGACAAAATTCTGAATCGGAAGATACCCCTCTCAACTGTTCTCCGAAATTTGGCCATTAAAATGTATGCTCTCTCTCTCTCACTTTTTTTTTTTTGTACATTTGTTAACGAAATCTGTAGAAATTTATTTTGACTTAATAAATTAAAAAGAAATATATTTTTTTTATCTAATTTTTTTCTTTTAGGAATATAGAACTTTCCTTCATAGAGCGCTTCAAAATTATGACTTTTTTAATCATCCTTTTCCTTCCTTCTAAACTATTTAATTTAAATGAGTCTTCAATTGAAAGTCTTATGTGATCATTAATATTGTAATTCCGTATAACATGGCTGTCGGACATATAATCTAAAAAATTCTATACTTTAAAATGTTTGCTTAAATATGTATGCAATATTATTTTAAAGAATTTTAATTGTAGGATAATACTGGCTAACAAATATCAGAAATTTTTGTAGGTATTGGGTTGGGTCGGATCTGATTTTAATGATTTTTGCTCTCATCTCAGACCAGGACCGAGCTGTTAATTTTTATACCGGGTCAGGATAGTTTCCTCTGAACCGGGGCGGATCTCGGTCTGAAAGTTTCGGCCCATGCAGACCTCTAACAAGAGGTCCACAGCAAGACCTAACATCGCATTTGTGAGCAGGCGATCAGTGATCAACCAAATGCCATTGGACATTATGCAAAAATCAAGCAATTATTAAAACAATTTGATGGAGATAAAAGTTAATTCGTTTCTGATGATTTAAACATAAGCATAAATAAAAAATAATGGCTAAAATATGCATGTATGATGTATTTGAATGCGCAGAGACAATATGTTCCACGGACCGATAGCAGGGCTGCCACTATTGAATATTTTTAAATTTGATTTGTACTACTATTTACAAAAAGTGGTAGATTTTTAAAAAAAAAATGTCATAGACGTGTACGAAAAAGGTTTTTTTTTTTTTTTTTTTTTTAACGAAAGTGCTACGAGTAAAATAAAAAAAAATAGCCGCCAGTGGTGAAATTTCCATTAAAAAATTTAATTTGTAGTGAAAGGATTAATCTATTAAATTACTCGATCAATCATCGTAACCTGTTTAACGTTTTTCATTTAATTAGCAAATATTAAACATGTTAATATTTTCAATTTAATAAAAGAATTTCAAAATAGGGGAAAATCTGAGTCAAAATCAACATTTCCCAAACTTTCTAAGAATCTTTAAAAACTTAACCTTTCATAACTTTTAGAGAATTTAAATCTTCTGTTTGTCTTGTGGTCTGGGGGAAGGGGTTTCATTTTCCTTGCCTCACCGACGTGTTTACTCGACGTCGACATATGCGTGGGCTACGGAACATCATATTCGTATATAATAAACTTGCTGTGCAAGAAGGAAAGCAAACCAGTGCTGTTACATTACAAACAGTCATTAAAATAATAGCGAGCAGTTTGGCTGAATTATCATCATCAGCACTGATCACGTAACAATTCACATTCCGTCGATACGCTTGTCTAGATTTATTGTACGGTTACTGCCTAGGCTAGAGAAAATTAATGCCTGTAGATTGAATGTAAGGTACAAAAAAGTATTCTCTTCTCGAGCGTCCACTACTTGCCCGAACATTTTATTGATAAAATATATACGTTTTATAAATAAGCATGTTTACACATACAAATTTTATTATAAAATAAATATTCACAACAAAGGTAATAATAAGTATTTAGCTATCTGTATTAATTTTTTTTTCCGGCGCGAGGCCCTGTGCGGCCGCACCTGTCGCACACCCCTAAGGACGGCTCTGCATTTTATTATATAACTTTTCTGTTTCAAAATATGCTTATTTTTATTTTTTACTCGAAAAAGAAAAAAAAAAAAACACGGAAGATTGACAGCTATGCCTTTGCTAGATCAGGATTAACAAACAAAGCGTGTAAAATCAATTTTTGAAATAAATATAATTTAGAAAATTCAATTAAATTTTATAAATTTCATTGATGAAAATTTTTTGCAGTACTTTATCGAAAAATAAGATAAAATAGACTATGTATAATAATAACTTTGAATCTTGGCGTGAATATTTCTTTAAAATGGCTGTGTTTTCTACGTACAAATTTTATCCTGTACAAGGGTAATAGTATCATCTACTTTATTTAATGTGGCCCGCGACTTTGTATATAATGCTTAATTTGGCCCGCGGCGGTAAACGAGTTTGACATGCTTGCTGTAAATGAACGATAAATGCTATGCACGTCATATTATATAACAAGTATCTTGTAGTAAACCTTAGTAATGTATATCAATTTAATTATATTTCAAATAGTGTAACATAATCAAACTACGTTGTAAACTGTTTTACCCCGCAAACCATTATATAACCGAATACTTTTGCGTGGCCCTGTAAATGAATATTAAATGCTTTACACTCCATATTCTACAGAAAGCATGTTTTAGTGCATCTTAGGATTAGAAAATGATATCAATTTCAATATGTTTGTAATAGTGTAACGAATAAAATGCACCGTAAATGATTTTTCCACCATAGACCATAATATAACGGAATTATTTTGAGTTATCCTGTAAACTAATTATAATTGCTGCATGTGCTATATTCGATAGTAAGCATCTTGTAGTGCACTTCAGCGATGTATATCAATTTCAATATATTTGAAATAGTGTAACATCAATACACTGCAAAGGATTTCCCCCCATAGACCATAATGTAACGGCATTCTTTTGAGTGTCCCTGTACATGAAATATAAGTGCTACATACTTCATTTTCAATACCGAACATGCCATAGTAAACCTTACTTTCAATAACATATAACAATTTCTTGGCAATCCGAGTATATTTACGCAAGTTAGAGCACGGACAGACAGATAGATGGACAGACAGACGAACTGTGTATTCATAAACACTTTTCAGCTATGCTGGAAAGTGTTAAAAATGTCTTGAAATTTCGTATCAATCCCTAGCGATGTGACTTTCACAGATTTTGACGGTGCAGGATTGTTGTGTTTTTTAATATAATAAAATTTGCTGAATTGGAATCGTACGGGAAGGATAAAAATTTTGTTTTGAACAGCTTTGGTCTTAGCAGGTATAACTGTATGATATTCCTACCGCAGGGACAATGAAATTTTCATGTTTAAGACCGGATTTCCGTTATAGACAGACTCTGTTTCCATAGGGTTTACTGTATGTTTATGTCCCGATTTAGAAGCCATAGTCCCTCTTTTTTTGCTCTTCCCCCTGTCCCTCATTTTGGGGCACTGGACCTGGCAGTATTTTATTCCTAACCCCATAGTGAGAGCCAGTTCCGTTTAAAAAATGATTTTCATTTAAAATAATTAGAAAAATTGTTGAATCGTATGGTTGTGTATGGAAAATGTTTTTTAGCTACGAATGTTTCCACGAAGTAGGATTTTAAAATTAATGATACTTGAATTATGTATTAATATATTTTTTTAAATCTAGAAACATATTCAGACTTTTAAACACGTAAATTATTACTGAGTAAAAGAAAACAGCGGTTTTGCATTAAATGCACTGTTTTAAATGTTTAAAAAATAATGAAATTAAGTCTCTCTTTCCTTTAATACATTGTACGGGATTCTTATTTGCATCTTAGCATATGTAACTTACATTGCATTATGTGTTTTTTAAAATTAGAAAATGTCTGTAAGCAATGAATTTATATATTTAAAAAAAATTCTCACCTATCCCGTTATATTAAACATAGATTTGAATTATTGTCCGACAGTGATATAATTTAATTCGCCCTCTATAGATCGTTTAAATGGAGACTCCACTGTTGATAAACAAAGTTATTACAGGAAATGATGTAATAAGCTTTACTATTCTCAGGATTCAAGAACTGAAAGGTGCAGAAAACAGGAAGCGGGGAGCAATTGTATGTGTTGTTGACATAAATGTGTGAAATCGTTAATGACCAATAATATTGTCATTATCATATGGAATATTTCGAGTAGTTGATATGAATTCGTATTAAATTGAATTGTAATATTCCATATACATTAGACATATATTTTTTAAATTTATCGTTCAACTGAAAAACGTTTTATAAAAAAGTATGGCCGATAATGAACAAAAAGGTATAGAGCTAGTTGCTGAAGCCGAAAGAAAGCTCAGATCGGCTCAAGGATTTTTTGGATCATTATTTGGGTATGTTTGATTCTTATTTTAATGAGAAATCGATTTTTTCATGATGTTTTTAAGTAATATCAAACTGTGCATTATTTCTCGTTTCATACAAAAACTCATTTTGTTTACATTTACCATATGATATTGTTTACAAACAAACGAAAAAGAGTTTATAACTAATGGATTTGGTGTAAGTATTTAGATCCGTTTTTCTGGTTAAAAAAAGGTAAAGGAACATTGCACATAATAAATATCCATTCATGAAAAAACATTTAAACATGGTTTTAGAGTTATCCATACGTTAAATTTAATCTATCCGTTTATCTTTATAGAGGCTCGACAAAAACCGAAGATGCCTGTGAATTGTATCACAGAGCAGCGAATGCTTTTAAGATGGCAAAAAAATGGACAGGTGAGATAATTTTTGTATTTCTTTTTATAGCCTGATTATTTCAAATAATTAATAATAGTAATACAAATCCCTATGATCTTTGTATTTATTTAATCCTGTTATATGTGCTGATTTCATAAATTAAAATTTAATGTTTCCTAATAGTTGTTATATGTTGAAAAATCAAACTTTTTTAACAGGTATTTTAAAATTTAACACAGGGTTTTTATTGCGTTTGATTTTCTGTGTAAATGTAAATCTGTGTTTTCTGAAAATCTCACATTTCAATTTTTTTTTTTAACAATGGTTTGACTCTTAAAAATCGACTATGTCGTCTATTTTTATATCGCCATTGTCTCAGCTCTAAGAAAAATATTTTCATGTATTGTAAATATTTGAGATTTTTAACATTTTTCAATATATAGCTTAAAAGTGTTCATGACTTATGTTTGTTTGTAGGATCATACATCAAAGGGAAACCGGGAAATGATTTTTATCTAAAATTATCAGAGAAAAGTCATCTCCAAAACCTAAAAAAATTTTTCTGATCCAGAAAAATATTAAGTCTATTTTTCAAGTTCATGTTAATAAGCAATCACTGTTATTTGCCATGTTTCATTGTTGATATGAAAAAAATATAATTTTAAAAAACTATATAGGGATTTTTTTTTTTTTTTTTTTTTTTTAATGAAAATGAATATGAACCCTGTGCAAGAAGGGTTTCAAAGCTATGTTTGCCTGAGGGTCTCCAAATTGTTTGTTTGTTGGAAGAAAATCATTCTAGTGGTGGTCCCATAAAAATTTCTTTAGGACCCAAAAATGTTTGTCTGCTTGTTTTTTCTTTTTACTTTCTAACTTTTATAAAAAAAATTACCTATCTTTACAAAATTTTAATATGCTGTTAATGGTACACAGAACTTATTTTACTTTAAAAAAATAGTTATCATATTGAGTATATAGGTTTTTTTTTTTTATTTATTTCAAGGACAGGTTAACAATTTTAATAATATGATTGACTGCTGCATTTCAAAATGAGTGATAGTGGTAACAATGGGATTTAAAGGGAATGGGGATAATAATAAAGGGTTGCCACAACTAACACTTTTGTGCAAAACTGCTTTTACTAACTACACCAACAGTATGCAGTATGTTAATATTAATGTAATAAATTGAGAAAAAATAACTTGAAATTGGTTATATATTGTTTTCTTAAAAATTATAGTCCAGGATGTAGCAAAATTTTTTGCTTAACCCGGCAGTCGTCGCACGTTGGTCATTTACCCGCCAAAATTCGCTGTCTTCCTTTATCTCATTTCCCCTTAAAGCTACAATAATGAAATGTAGTGTAGCTGACCTTGACCGTTGGTTCTTTTGTGTACTAAAGTTGCAAGGCATTCCAGCGTTTTCTCAGAAATTTATTGCATTCTAAAGTTGAAATCGGTCTAAAAGACCGTGGCGCGAGCACTGAGGATCAAGTAATTTTTTCCCCTCCCAGTTCTTCATTCCCTTTTCCGCGAATATCTCGGCAGGAAAGTTTCTGGGAAGGGTTCGATTCTAGTTTGCTCTTTCATTCTTCTTTTCATCTTTCTTTGAATAAACTGTTATTTATTATTATTTACTTCATATGTACGATTATTATTTACTTCATACATAAGAAGCTTCTAACAGGAGGTGTGACTCAAGAGGCCTGCCTCTATCCTGAAATAAGTTATAAATGGATCTTCATAAATTTTCATTTCAAAAAGGGTGTTTAAGCATACAATCGCTAATAATGCCACCCCCCCGCCCCACATACACACACAGGCAGCAGCAGCACACACACACACAAAAATAACTGCTGCCTTTATATTAATAATTTCAGAGTAAGGAGTTTTATCATCTTTTTTATTATTTTTATATAGATATATTGTAAGAAAAAATAATAAAATAGGATATTGATATCAGTTAGTTGATGCAGATGTTTTTTCTTGGGGCCCATTTTGTGAAAAATAAAAATTAATTTTGTGAAATTTATTATATTTTTGTGACAAATAACATTTTGTAACAAAAGATGAAATCCAGTTACTGAAATTTTAACCAATAATTTATTAATAAGTTATTTAAGTCCTTCTGCTGTAGTTTTCCTTTCTGGTGATCTTGTTTAGTTTGCAAATTACATATTTACAAACGTAACAAAATAAAATAAATTAATGAAGAGTATGTTTTTATAGAATGGAATTTTATGAAGGTGCTTGTGTTAATAAAAGAAATTTTGTGAAGGTCAGGGGCTGTTTTATTAAGAGGATTTCTGCAAAGTGACCTATTTTATTAAGAGGAATTTTGCGAAGAAGCCTGTATTCTTAATTTTATGAAGGGTTTTGTTTTAATAACAGAGTTTTTGTGAAGGGGGCGATGTTTTATTAAGAGGAATTTTGTAAATGTTTTTGTCATATTACATGGAATTTTATGAAGGGGGCCTGTTTTATTAGGAGGAATTGTGTGAAGGGTCCTGCTTTAGTAAAAGAAATTTTGCAAAGGGACCTTTTATGACAGGAATTTTGTGAAGTATTTTGTGAAGAAATCTGTCTTATTAGATGGAACTTTATAAAAGGCCTGCTTTATTAAGAGGAATTTTGTGAAGGGTTGTTTTTATTAAGAGTCATGTGTTAATTGAATAAATTTTGTGAAGATGCCTGTTTTATTAAAACGAATTTTGTACAGAATGTCTGTTTTATTACATGGAATTTTATGAAAGACCTGTTTTATTAAGATGAATTTTGTGAAGGATCCTGTTTTATTAAGAGGAATTTCGTGAAGGGATTTGTTTTATTACATAGATTTTTGTGAATAAAAAATAAGTAGGTCCAAATTTTGCCAGGATTTACCCCTAGTTATAAATAACATGTCCTGAAATACACGATTGAATGATTATTTAAATTGCATAAATGAATAATGTAATCTGTCTCTTTTCAAATTCAATTGGCTCCTAGTTCCAGTACACTGTCAAAAACCAGCTTACTGCGGTTCTGACTTTAAAAATAATTTATCCCTAACATGATTTCAAATTGATAATTGAAAATTCAATCTAATTAGTAATTGATTGTGTCTTTATAACATCAATCAAATTATTTAATAATTTTAATTTTGTTACTGTATCAGGGGTCGATACAGGAAAAATTTGGGACCCCTTCACAAAAATCCATTTAATAAAACAGGCTCCTTCAAAAAATTCTTTTTTATAGAATCCGGCCCTTCACAAAATTCCTCTTGATAACATAGAGTCCTTCACAAAATTCCTCTTTATAAAATAGATCCTTCAGAAAGTTCTTCTTGATAAAATATAACCCGTCACAAAATTCCTCTTGATAAAATAAGAACTTTCACAAAATTCCACTCCATAAAAACATACTCTCCATTAATTATTTTTATTTCGTTAGGTTTTAAAATGTGTCATTAACAATAAAACAAGTTCACCAGAAACGAGAACTTTAGCAGAAGGAACGAAATTATTAAATGCTTGGTTTGAATTTGAGTTGCTGGATTTTTTCTTTCATAACAAAATGGTTTTTTTTTCACAAAATATGTAATAAATTTCGCAAAAATATGATACATTTCACAAAATAACTTTTATTTTTCACAAAATGGGTCCCAAGGAAAAAACTTGCGTCGATTCCTGTATATTTTGTAAATATATATATATATATATATATATATATATTAAAATATTTATTTAAATTTGAATTGAATATATTCTTAAATAAAATTCTTAAATTATAGTTCGTAAATATATTCTTAAACATATCTGAATATATTCTTAAATAATAGTTTCTGTAAAATGTATCTTTTCAAATTCAATCAGTATTTTCCCCCTATGTTCTCCGTTTTCGATCATATGGTAACGCCGGCAGATTTCCCCTCTGTTTTCGAGTTACTGGTAGCGGCGGCAAATGGACCGAGCGCGACTACTAGTGTTTTAAAAAAAGGCGCGACTACTCTCGGGTTAATCATTTTATAGAAGCTGATCTTCAAATACATAATTGATCTTATTTAATCAGTCATGAAAACTGTCATTAGCTGTCACAAAATCAGTGGATGTGGCCTTGGAGGCCATAACTGCCTGCATTCAAAATAAAATTTATGCTAACATGATTATGGAAGATTGAAGAATATTTCTGCGACCCAGTGGCGATCTTCCATAATTGGGTTGCCATTCATTTTGCTTTGATGGGAGAAAGTTGTGGCCCCTGGGGCTGCATCAACTGCTTTTGTGAAAGTTGAAGGTATTTCCATGATTGATTAACTAAGATTGATGATCAATTACTATATCTTAAGATCAGCTTATAAAACAGGGTTGGACGGTATTTACCGTCTGGTGGTTTTTACCAGTTTTAACCATGGTTTTTACTGTCTTTGGAAAAACATGTTCTTTTCATGGTTTTTACCACCTTTAAAAAAACTCATTAGTTTGACTGTTTTTGTCACTTTTATGAAAATTTATCTACCAATTTTTCATTTTTCCAGGGGTGAAAATTTTCTGGGTATTTAATACCACTATTTCCACCTAACAATATTCACCTAATTTAGTTTCTGATTAGGTAAGTGAAAGAATGCTGTACAAAAATATTGGTTTTTAGGGAATATAAAAAGCCCGGAAAACTTTCATCCATGTTTTCCTCCTACAAGAATTCAAAATTTTAAAGATATTATTATACATTTATCATTATTGAACCTAAACTCATTAACTATTATTATGAGAATGCACACTACAATATTTATCTTGATGGAGATTAGTTTACTAATTTTTACTAAAGGAAAAAAGAAATTATAAGTATACTTTTATCACACTTAAAAACTTAATCATTTTTAATAAAAATAAAACACTTACAAATATTATCACATAATGTAAATTTGTACAAATAAATGTTAATACAGTTTACCAATTTATGTCCTTGGACCCTCTTAGCATTCTATAACATAATACAAGCTTTACAGCTTTCTATACACCAAGTATATTTCTTAATTTACTGTGGATATATAAAAAGCTCGAAAAAATTCGTTACAAGATATGGAGTGAAGATTCACCATTAAATGTATGAATTCGGATTTCATTTCTTTGTTATTTAACGCTTTCCACCAAACTTTGTCTCTTACATCTTTTGTTTTAAAGAAGCTTCTTGGAAATGGTCCTCCTTCAGCTTCATACACCAACAGTAGTGAAAGAGAATTTGCCATGAAAACTATGAGCCATTCTCTTGCCATTTCCTTTTGTGCTTCGCTTCATAGATCTTTATTTTTGTGCATTGGACCTCTCATACATGGTAAAAAGTGAAAGCTTTTTAATTTTATACAACATTTATTATTCTCTCAAAGGTCCCTTTGTCACAAGTGGAATGGAAACCTGCTTTGTCAAACAGATACTGAACATCTGTTGTTCTATTTATAGATGGGGAATAGAAAATATAGTAACATTTTTATGATTATATTACTGTATCAGTAGCTTTAGAGAATTAACAAATTTTTTTATTTTCCATCTCTTTATATATTTGTAGGATTTTTATCTTACACCTACTTAAAGACTCACTTGGCTTATAACTGATTACAAATGAATATATTAACATTTTAATATTATACCATATTTATTATTCCCTCAAACAAATAATATGCTTAGTCGATCACAGCAATTCAACTACATTGAGAATATAATACACCTGTAAGCATAAATATTGAAATTCACAGAGAATTCTTCCCAAAATCCTTTTATTTGGTATTTAACGGAACTTCAACCTTCATGTTGAGATAAAAACTGTGGAACACACAACACAGTCAACCTCTCCTGGTATATATATATATAGAACCTTTGAAAATCAAAAGACAACTAACAAGTTCTCTCTCTATATAAAAATACATCAATTACATGAAAATACAGTTTTTATCAATAGTATTAAAATACAGTTTAATGACTAGTAGAGTTTATTGTATCCTAAGGTTTTTACCACTTTTTCCCAGGTTTTTCCCAGTAAAAACCTAGTTTTTACCGGTAAAAAGCCAACCCTGTTATAAAAAGGTTAAATACAAACTGCTGCTGCTCTCAGACTATTAGTACTTGTTGAATTTTATGAATAAGTGCATGTATGATTATCATTGAAGCACAGCTTTTAAATTAGCTTTGCTTTCAAAATTTTTGTTATTCATTTTAATTTAAAATCATTCATTATAATCTTTTTATGTATAGCTGCAGCAAGTGCTTACTGTGAAGCAGCTGAGTTGCATCTGAAATCAGGGAGCAAGCATGATGCTGCTTCTGCATATATTGATGCTGGTAATTGTTACAAGAAAACAGATCCACAAGGTAGTATTTATTTTTATAATATTGGAAAGACACCTTTTATTGAATTTATCACTAATGCTTAGTGATGTAACATTTTCTTTTCTTGCCAAACCATTTATTTACAAATTATTCTCTTCATATGAATTTAAGAAGTTAAAGCAAGTGAATGAAATTAAAATACAATGTTTAACAGTTTAAGTAATAAAATTACTAATGGATTGCTTTCTGTATACATTTGAGTAAAAATAGTAAAATTTGTATATGGTAAAACAACACATTCAGCATTGAATTCACAACAGCAAAAATTTCCTTAATAAGTATAATTAAATCCAGATCTCTTCATTACAAATGATGTGGTTGACAATATAATACATTAAGCAAAATAGGAGTTGAATTTGGCACATTTAATAGTTATTTTGAATTTTATTTATAAACATATAGCAGAAATAGTGCAGCATGACAATAGGTACTGCAGATAATTTTAGAGCTTGCAGATTAATCTAACAGCTTAAAAATAAATGGCGAGTTTTAAAAAATTGCTAAAGTTTACTTTCTGTCCTGATTATTGTTTTATTGTACATATTTTCTTTGTAAATGCATTTTTTTTCTTTTATGGTTTACTATTATTTCTAATGATAGTAGGTTTGGCATTGTTGGGTCAGAGATAAAATTTGGTTTGCTGCAGATTAACACAGAACATTTTGCTACTGTGTTTATAAATACAGTGATATAATGAGACAATATTGTTTTTCCTTTTTTATTAATTATATTAAAACAGCTGAACCATTTCTTTATGTATTCAAAAGAGTGTTTGGTTGTTCACAATTTTTTCAGATTCCAAACTCAATATAAACTATTGTGATTTTTTCTCTTTTGGTATTTTTCTGTGTAATTTTTGAATGTTTTAAATAGATTAAAGTCTTATTATTTTGATTTTAATTTTCTTTTATATTTAGGAAAATATTTCATTAAATATTTCAATATATCATCCATGTCAGCCTCTAGTCTATTCAAAATTAAGAGAGAAAACAAGTAAATAAAAACACATGTGCAAATTGGCAATTTTTGTAATATTTTGGCTGCAGTCAATTCCAGCCAAACATTGATAGTTGCCAAAGATTGATTATATTGCAAGATATTGTAAATTTTGTTTATAGATCCAGCGCAATTACCCTTATAAATAAAAACTTTAAACTGATTTTTCTCCCTGTTTATGTTTTAATAACTTGCTTGTTCGAAATAGTTTTGATTTTTTTTTTTTTTTTTGTTCTCTACGGTGTATTTAATATTTTTGTGTATGGATTTAACATTCAAGTTTATAGTTATTTTTAAAAAAATATTTTAATTGAGAGTTTGTTGAATTTCTTTAATTGTTTGATATACACAAGAAAAAAAAATATATTAAATGTAAAATTCCATACATCTAAAAATCCTTACAGTTTCATGTAGTATATTCACAGGGGTGATTCTGAGTAAAAAAAAAAAATTCTGAAATTAACAGCAAATTTTCTGAAAAGTTTCAACAGAGGAGGTGGGGGGGTGTCCACTACCGCAACTTTTTTTTCTTTTTTTTGCCGTCTCTTTCACAAAATTTGCGTTTTTTCGCAATCCTTTGACGAAATTTGCAGATTTTCAAGATCTGTTGATAAAATTTGTACTTTTTTGACGAAATTTGCAGTTTTTCATGATCTGTTGACAAAATTTGCCGTTTTTTTGCGATGTTTTTTGACGAAATTTGCTGTTTTTTCGAGACCTGCTGACAAAATTTGTCTTTTTTTCGCGATCTTTTGATGAAATTTGTGGTTTTTTGCAATGTTTTTGACAAAATTTGCAGTTTTTTCGAGATAAAATTTCCATTTTTTTCGCGATTTTTTGACGAAATTTGCAGATTTTCAAGGTCTGTTGATAAAATTTTTACTTTTTTTGACGCAATTTGCCGTTTTTCACAATCTGTTGACAAAATTTGTCGTTTTTTTGCGATCTTTTGACTAAATTTGCCGTTTTTTCGCAAAGTTTTTGACGAAATTTGCCGTTTTTTCGCAATGTTTTTTGACGAAATTTGCGGTTTTTTCGAAACCTGCTGACAAAATTTGTCGTTTTTTCGCGATCTTTTGATGAAATTTGTGGTTTTTTGCAATGTTTTTGACAAAATTTTCAGTTTTTTTCGAGATAAAATTTCCGTTTTTTTTCGCGATTTTTTGACGAAATTTGCCGTTTTTCGCGATTTGTTTACAAAATTGCCTTTTTTTTTTGCAATGTTTTTGACGAAATTTGCCGTTTTTTCGAGACTCGCTGACAAATTTTGCCGTTTTTTCGCGATCTTTTGATGAAATTTGCGGTTTTTTGCAATGTTTTTGACAAAATTTGCAGTTTTTTTCGAGATTTGTTGATAAAATTTCTGTTTTTTTTTTCGCGATATTTTGACGAAATTTGGCGTTTTTCGCGATTTGTTGACAAAATTTGCCGTTTTTTCGCGATGTTTTGACGAAATTTGCCGCTTTTTGCAATGTTTTTGACGAAATTTGCCATTTTTTCGCGATTCTCTGAAGAAAGTCACGTTTTTCCCGCGATCCTTTGACAAAATTGGCGACTTTACTTCGAACGAATGACGAGATTAATTTTTTTCGGCGATCATATGCCGAAATACCGATACATTTTATGTCCGAATTTTCGGATTTATGACCGATATTTTTTTAAATTTCCGTAAATCATTGCCTTAATTTTTCGGAAAATTCAGACCAGAAACACTCTTGGATATTCTAAAGAATCAGGGGGAAAAAATTGAAGCAAAAATATTCATATTTGTAAACTTAGTAAAGATTTTTAAAAAGTTAATTTTAAAAACAAATTAATTTTAGAAAAATAGGCTGTTCTACAAGAATTTATTTAATTTTTATCACTAAGTATTGTGCCACCATTCTCATTGAAAAGAGTTTCAAAGGTACTGTGTCCCCTTAAAATGTTTTATAGCTCTTTCTATAATAAATACACTGCATTTTCCTAGTTGAGTTGGTGAAAACGGCTGGCTTGGCTACCTGTCAATATGTACAATTTCATACTACATTATTTTGCCCAAATATAGAATTTGGTTTCATGTAATTCTAATTAGAAGCAAATATTCTGAATATTAAATAGTTAACAATTATTTTATATGTACAGAAAACCATAACTTCGTTCAAATGTATGATTTCCCCCCCCCCCCCCATCACCGACTATGAAAATGATTTTTTTTTTCGACCACTTGATGAATTTTGAAATTTTTTCTGCTATTGTTCGATTTTTTGACAAAATGTATCTTTTTTTTTCGACTTTTAAACGAAATTTGCCTTTTCTTCGTGATTTTTCGACGAAATATTCTGATTAAATTTGCGTTTTCCCGCGATCCTTTGACGAAATAGGTGATTTTTCTTCGAACGATTGACGAAATTGGTTGTTTTTGGCAACCATTTGTCGAAATTTGCGATATATTTTATGTCCTAATTTTCGGATTTATGACCGACCTTTTTTTTTCGGAAATAATTGATTGCCATTTTGGCGATCATTTTTTCACAAGATCTGCCTTTTTTCGCGATCTGTTGAAGAAAATTGCCGTTTTTTCGGGATCTTTTAAAGAAAATTGCCGTTTTTTCGCGATCTTTGAAAGAAAATTACCGTTTTTTCACAATATTTTGATGAAATTTGTCGTATTTTCGCGATTTTTTGACGAAATCTTCTGATTAAATTCGCGTTTTCCTGCGATCGTTTGACGAAATTGGTGATTTTTCTTCGAACGATGACGAAATTGGTTGTTTTCGGCGACCATTTGTCGAAATTCGCGATACATTTTATGTCCTAATTTTTGGATTTATGACCGATTTTATTTTTATTTATTTATTTTTAATTTTCGGAAATGACTGATTGCCATTTTGGCGATCAGATGCATAACATAAAGTCGCCAATTTTTTGCATTTAGTCGCCCTGTGGCCGGTGGCGACCGGGAATTTTAACCTTTAGTTTGGAGTATATATTTATAATGCATATATAAGCTTTGCGATGATCTTGGTGAAATCGTAGCTGCAACCTTGGCATAATTGTAATTGTGGGGGCTGCTATAACACAAAAGTACCATTAAAACTGAAGCACTCTCACTGACACGCCCATGTTAATACATTCACTAAGCTCCAGTTTTCACTGCAATATAAGCATTATTTAAATTAATATAATTCTACTTATAAAAAAAAGCAGTTTTATTCAGGGCTGTGTGAAGAGGGGGGGGGGGGGGGGGCGAGAAGGGGGTGGGAATTGAGGGGGCGCCAAATTTATACTACCAACCACAGTTTAATTTATTTATTTATTCATTTTTTGGCCATCGATCATTTTCTGGGGAATTTCTTTTTCTCTTTTCATCATTCTTTTTTTTCTGTCTCAAAATATCATGATCTCTCCATCAAATAAGTGCAATTTTCTCTTAAGTTATTTAGTTGTTTGCAATTTCTGAATTAAAATTACACCTTTTAAAGTTCCATCATAAACGCGAGATGTTTATTCAATAGAATTTATTTCTGTTTTGTACTTTATCAGTTTTGTGTTACTTGTCACCAAAAAGAAGAGGAGGGGGCTCTAAATTGAAACTTTGCCCCGGGCGCAGTTTTCTCTTCACACAGTATATTTGTCAAAAAAAATTCTGTTTATTTATTTATTTATTTAATTTTTAAATCAAATATTTATTATTATTATTTTTAAATCGTCAAGTAAGCGAAAAAAAGTACAAAACTGGAACTCCCTGGCATAAATTAGCAACTTTTATGTTTATTTAAATTTTCAAAGCATGCATGAACAGCAAAAACAAATCTATTACACCAATGGCATATTCCACATACATTAACACTGTTAAAACTGGAGTTTTTCAGTAGTAGCTACTATAAATTGTTATAGATAAATATAGGTTAGATTTTTCAAAGATTTTTTTCCCTTTTCAACTTGACAACTAAAGTAATCCATTTATCATATTCACAAAAAAAAAAAAAAAAAAAAAAAAAAACATTTTAATTCTTTATTTTGATGGTAAGGGGATTGTGAGTCATGTTTCATTAATTCTCTGTTATTTATGAGTAGGGTATTAACGATTTTAATCAGATGATTTAAAAAAAAGATTTAAATTCTTATTTTAATCAAATGTTCCTTTAAATCATTAATTAATATTATGAAATTAATTTTAAAATGATATGACAAGTATTAAAAACTAAAATGAACATAAATTGCAAAATTTCTAAAAATATTTTACAGATTAAATAAATGAAAGAAGCTTTAAATAATTGTTTACAAGCGTAATTCCTAAGCATGTAAACACTAAAATACAGCAAGCTTGATTTACGTAAGTCATTAAGTTTTCATTTTAAATTTATGTTTAACTAAATCTATTATAATTCCCATTGTTACAATAACTTCCTTTGAGTAATCAAAATTATTCACCCTTTATATAAAATAAATTCTACAAACATAATAATTTTTTTTGTAGGTTAAAAAAAAAGAAATACCTCCTTATACCTTTGTATCGTGATCTAGTGAAATTATTTATTTGCAGTTTTTAATTATTTCTATAATTACTAATCACAGCTTATAATCTTTAAAACACTTTAATATTTTGATTTTGTTTTGTCGTTTTTGTTACTTTGCAGTAACAATAAATAATCATCTAAATCTTCTTCCACTGAAATGCCTGCCCCCACCCCCACTTTGTCTTAATTAACAAGTTTAAAAGCTTTAAAGCATATTTTTTTTTCTTCGTTGTTTATTTTTTTGTCTTATTCTTTACTTTGCCATAATATTATATTAATAATAAACTCAAAACATGCTGCAAAAGCAAAAGTGAATAATAGTGGATTAAAGTTAAATTTAATTAAAAGTTTTTCCTTTTTCAAATAAATATATTTTAGCGTCATGTACAGTAATTAGTGTTTTCCAAGTGTATTTTTTTTTAATGTTTTGCAAAAATATACTTTATAATTTGTGATAATTGATCCTAAAATTTTCCTAAACATCTGTGACAAAGTTATTCAAATTCCTCTCTAAACTTCTACAAAATCTTACTACTTGCTCCATATAAAGTCTAAAATCTCATTTAAAAGTTTTTTTTTTTTCCCTAGTCAAATATCATGATACATTATTGTTTTAAACAAAACATTTTTAAAAAAATCCGATTTTTTAAATTACAAAAAAAAAAAAAAAAAAAAAAAAAAAGAGTTTTTTGCACTTTTCTTGCAAGTAAATTTCAAGTAAGCCCAAACTTAAATAAGGAAAAATAGATATAATTAATTATCAAAGCCAGTTCTCAAAATTTCCACATATACTGAAGCAAATGTTTTGGTTTCAATTTGGTCATTTTTTCTTATAATACTGTTCTTTTTCTTTCTTTCTTTTTTAACATTTCCAAAACTGATAAAAATAATCTTCACCAAATCATTCGTTAGTTTTAAATATAAGAATCTAATTTCTGATCTCATCATTAAAAAAGTTGTGGTTTAAAATTCTATTTTGAATTAATAAATTATGTTGTTGTGCCCCCCCCCCCCCCCGAAAAAAAAAAATATCTTGCTCTGGATGCCATAGTATGATCTGTTGCACTAAATATTGCACTCTAACCTTAGAAGAAAGGTGCCATTGCTTCAAAAAAGGTTAGTCCTCAGAAGTTATTTAATTTCCTTCCTACCACCCAATGGAAGATCCATCGGAGGCATTCCCATATCCATTTCCTGGTGACATACTCTCTATGAGTTGCAGACTTTCCCAAGGGAATAAAAAATAGTATTATATAGTATTGCTATAATAATTTTTCAAAGGAAGAATTAATTATTAAAAACTATATATATATTGTATTCTTCCCAGAATTTTCCTATAGTGGTGTAAGTAATAAAACATCTAGGTGAGAGTTTGTGCGCAGAATATGGCATGATAAAATCCTTGTTCGGTGGGTAATAAGAATTGTAAGTCATTAATTAAATTATTTAATTGGGTTGTTTCTCTAGAACAAATTTCCATATATGTTCTGTTTTCAGCAATTTATCCAAATTATCTTCTTATTTTCCACATGAAATTTTCTAAATGGAATTATCAAACACCAAAATCAATTACAGCTGGAATTCTCTGAAAAAGATTTAAAATTGTTGGTCAAAAATTCAACTTTTATAAAGATTTAAAATCTCAAACTCATCTAATTAAATGTGAAATTGTAATAAATAAATATAATTTTTAGTATATTGTTTTGCTTGTAATAATGTCAATGTGCATTTTGTTACTCTTAATAAATAAATAAAAAAGTATGTTAATTAATTACTTTATTCTTACTCCCATTTCATTCATATACAAGCGTGTTGTGGAAGTTTCTGTATTTACAAATGTGACGTAAGATTAAATAACACTGATCTGTAATATAACTGTTATGTATTTACTGTAATGTAACTGTATTTGAATATATATTTTCCATTTTTAGAGGCTATAAGCTGTTTGATGAAAGCTGTAGAACTGTACACAGATATGGTAATTTATTTTACCTTTTCCATATCTAAAGTAACATATTATTATTTAATAATTTAATATATATATATATTGTATAGAAATAAAGATTTGCTTCAGCTGTACATTAAACCAAAGAGGCAGAATTGATTTAAAAAAAAAAGCATATACTATTTCCAATTATTTTTTAAGGATAGTTATTAAAACGTTTCACAAATGCGATAAAAGTAAAATCGTTTATCAGGTAAAATTGACATTTTTTTTTTTTACCTAATTCGTCGATTTTATTTGGCCTTCCTTTTTGCAATGGTTGCAGTTTCATTTTTGCGATTATTTGGCGCAAAATTTCACTTTTCTAAGACTGAGTTATGTCAAAGTCCCTGTAACAAAGAAATACCATATTGTCTCCAATGAAATATGATAAAGAGTTAGTTAATTATTTATATTTTTTATTATCGGGAGTGAAATATTTTGCTTAATTAATGCATTTATTATTATTTTAATGTTACGTGAACAGAGTCATGGGTAACAGCTAGTAATAATAATAAAACAATTGTACCTTCTAATACATAGAATAATTATAGTCGTAAAAGTGAAATTTATAATTTGAATCCATGTTAATTTTAAATATTGGTTAAAATATTAAATATTGGTTAAAATTTTAAATATTGGCGTTATAACTATTGACATATATATATATATATATTTCTTTTTTAGTCAGAGGGATAAGTAATAATTTTATTTTCCCTGACACACACGAATAACTGACTCATAGTTCTATTTTTTACAAATTTGCAGGGTCGCTTTACAATTGCTGCTAAACATTTGATGTCCATTGCAGAAATCTATGAAGTGAATGATATTGAAAGGGTAAATTTATTTTTTTATGTACATGTATGCATTCATTTGAATTTGAAAGAATATTTTATTTAAGTACTGTTTCTTAAATATTTCATTTTCTTATCTGGATTTTCATGGAATTCCTGAAAATTCTTTATTTTTGTGTTTAAAGATATAAGTTTTGTTTTATTCAAAAATTGAAGGTTTATCACAACTCATCTTTTCTTGGTGACAAAAAGCAGCCTTGATGCTCAATTTACCCTCAAATTAAACTCTGAGGGAAATTAAAATTTATTTATTATTATCACTATTACAAAGGTAGAAATCTTTTGCAATTTCATAAAACTTCATCTACCCAAATTTCCTCTTCTCCCATTTTGTTTTGAGAACATGTTTAAAATCTTTATTTTATTTCTTTTAATTTTTCAGTCCTATTTGTTTGTTGTAACAGTAAATAAATAATCACCTAAATCTCTCTCTTTTCTCCCTGAAGTTTTTGCTTCTTCCCTTAAAAAAAAGAAAAAAATCCAGTTTTTGATATTTTAAATCCTTTTAGGTAAATATATATCTTTTTTCATTTGAAAAAAAGTTTGATTTTAGAAAAAAATTACACTGAAACAAAATTAAAAAAGTATGAAAGAAAGAAAAGGATTCTAGAGCCTTTTAAATGTATTTTGCTATCCTATAAATTTCCCATAAAAAGTATGCTAGATGTAGGTGAATTTTTCTACATACAAGTAAATAAATAATGATCATGAAGGTAAATAAATCTTCATTCATTAGAATTTTATTTCAGTAGGATATTGGTTATTACAAGGAAACTTTTGTTCTGTTGAAATATTTTCAACTTGAAGCTTCAACTTGAATCCTCATATGGAAATACAAAATAAATAATGATAATAATTTTAACACATTCATTTACCTTATTTCCCACAACGAGATGCTGTAAACACAAAAGAAAATTGTGTTGAATCTTTGCTGCCACCTATTTTTAACTTCAGTATAGCTGTCATAATACAGTGAAAAAAAAATCTATTTTACTTAAATTTGGTTACCTTATTACCTCCCAGGAGGCACTATAACACAAATAAAAGTTGTGTTGAATCTGTCCTGTCTATTTTTAACTTGAATATGGCTGTCATCATATGTTAAAAAAAAAATAGTTACTTCATTTTTGGCCAGGGGGTATTATTGGTATTAAGGAAAGTTAAGTTGGATCTGTTCTATTTAAGCTTGATTCAATTAAGCTGCTTAGTGATTCTGTTTTTAAAATTTTTATTGTACTTTGTTCAGTAAATCTTGTGTAAACTGAACCTGTTTAAAACAGAATTCTGTTTTAAAACTAACATTTTCATTGTTCCTACTATAGAAATACTGTACAATTATACCTGCTAAATAGGAATTTTGTATCAGTCTCTAGCGATTCTGCTTTCACAGGTTTTATTGTATAATACTGTTGGTTTTTTTTAGTATAATAAAACCTACTAAGATGGAATCGCAAGAGACGGAAGAAAAATTATGTTTTAAACAGGCTTTTTTGTCTTAGCAGATATAATTGTATGATATTCCTACAATAGGGAGAACGATATTTTTACACTTAAGGCAGGATTTTGTAATAAAAACTTTCCGTTTTGATAGGGTTTTACTGTATTTTTATGGTTTGATTAAAAAGCTGCTGTACCGCTTTTGTTGTCTCACTGTCTTGCTTTTTGTGACACTGGATCTGGTAACATTACACCAGTGGTACTATTAGCATTAAAAAAGAAGGAAAAAAAATTCTCAGCCTTAAAAAAAATCTATCATATGAAATTTTTTATCAAAATATAAAATTGACCATGGTGGTAGCTTATTCTAAAGATTTGAGCAAAACACATTCATAGGAAGTGAGTTTAAATTGCGTAGTTGAGCCATTTTCTGCCAGAAGTGCTACTAGTGCTTAAAAAAAGGGGAAAAAAACTTATCATGAGACAATTTAAAAAAATATATAAATTTGACTTTGGCAGAAGCTTATTCTGAAGAATTGAGAAAAATTTGTTTTTGTGAAGTGTATTTCGTAGTTATGCAATTTCTCCCCATGGGTGCTACTAACAAAAAGCACTTATATGATAACTTTCACCAAAATATAATTTTGACTATGGCAGAAGCTTATTCTGAAGATCTGAGAGAAGTTTGTTCATGGGAATGAATTTAAATTGCATAGTTGTGTAATTTTCTGCCAGAAGTGCTACTAGTGTTAAGAAAAAAAAACCTATCATGAGACAAATTTTATAAAAATATAAATTTGACTTTTGCAGAAGCTTATTCTGAAGAATTGAGAAAAATTTGTTTTTGTCAAGTGTATTGTATAGTTATGCAATTTCCCAACAGGGACACTGCCATCATAAAAAAAACGTCAAGTGAATTTTTTTATCAAAACATAAAATTGACCATGACAGAAGCTTATTCTGAAGATTAGAGGAAAATTCGTTCGTAGGAAGTGAGTTTAAAGTGTGTCTGTAAACTTAGACAAAGACTGGGTTGAAATAGCATGTGGGATTGCACAAATTGTGCTCATAATAGGAAAATCCTGTAAAATGTAAAGTGCTGTGTTAGATTTTCCCCTGTTAAATTATTTCCTTAGGTGCTACTCTGAAAACTAGAATTTATTGATTTTGTCACATATAATAAAAAAAAAAAAATTACGACTTTCGAACAACATTGATCCCAATTTTAATGAGTGGGGCTCAAAACTTCTCTCATCTCGGGACTCACAGACCCGAATTTTTCTGTGTTGCTGGCTAATTGTGCAACAGCTTCTTCAATCACAGCACACATTGTCAGAATCTTTTGATCTTTTTCTTGCGATGCGATGGATGATAATATTTGAGATTAACCAGCAACAGTCCAAAAAATTAATAACCTACAATAATATTAAACATTTTCCACTGAAAAAAAAGGGTATTTGGAGATAGTAAAGAGCTTCAAAGTTTGCCAATGGCATGCAGTTAATATGTAAGCACCAAATAAACTTTATTGGAACAACATGAATTGCAGTCATGAAATTAGACGCCATTTTTTAAGGTAAACATAGAATACTTCTAAAGGAGTGATTTTGAAAAATATACCATTTTTACCTTTATACTTATTTTTATTCATTTTTGAAGCATTCTAAAATTAACAAGGACTTTTTGTTAATCTATTACTGAATAAGACTGATGATAATAGCTTTTCTTATACTGATAATAGCTTTTTGATATTACTAATATTTATTATGTTATGTTAAATAATGTCCATTTCTAATTCAAATTATTTTCGATCAAAAGCATGGGAAATATTTACATACTGTTGATAATAGCTTTTTGATATTACTAATATTTATTATGTTATGTTAAATAATGTCCATTTCTAATTCAAATTATTTTGGATCAGAAGCATGGGAAATATTTACATACTGTATATTGGGTTGCATGGGAAATATTTACATAAGTATCTGCCGAAACTTTTTACTACATAAGTTTTATCATTCAAAATTAGAGCCGCCTGAAATATTTTTCTATATGCATGCCCATATCCAGATTCTACTTACATATTCTGATCCTTCATTGTATGCTTGAGAAAAAAAAAATTTCTTTCTTTTTTTGCAAAACTTATAATTTCCAATTATTTCTTATTAAAGTTTATTGTGTTAAGTTGATTGTGCTTAGTATATGTTATTTTTCTATTTCGTATATATTTAATATTAGTTATTCTGAAAACTAAAAGAGTTAAACTAAGAGCTATTAATCTTTCAAATTAATGCTTAAAATTTATAATTTGATAATTAATTATAGGCTATCAGTTGTTATGAACAGGCAGCAGATTATTACAGAGGAGAAGAATCTAATAGGTACATTTTTGTTAAATTACCATTACCATGTTTTTATTAATTACATAATAAATTATAATTGCATATAGTTGTTCAGAAAACTTATTTTGAATTATATATTTACAGTTCTGCTAACAAGTGTTTGCTTAGTGTTGCAAAATATTGTGCTCAACTGGAACAATATGAAAAGGCCATAGATATTTATGAGCAGGTAAAAAATGCATTTTTTTTCTTATTAATTTCTTTAAAAAATAACTTATTGTGTTTCAAACTTCTAATAATATTATCTGCTCTGAAAATTCTGTTGTGTTTTATAAATTCTTTTAGAGGTTGTCGTCATTTTATTGGAGATAGAAAATTTATATATATAGCTGCACAGTTATATAATTTTGTAATTTTTTTTTCAGTTAGATAATTTTTAAACAGTTTTTTCACTAATTTATGTTAAATTAAAGTTAAACAAGAACGAAAAATCATGCGTCAAGCATAGATTATGTAACACTTTGCAACACTTCCAAAATAATTTTACAAACCATTACCGTTTTATAAGCTGAAAGATAACATCTAAGTAAACAATTTGGAAAACGCATAACATATTTAAAAACGTAATTTCAGGAATTTCCAACATATACAATATTCGGAAAAATATCCGAATACTTTTATTCAGCCCTGTATAGGATCTATAGATTTGTTTATATACTACATAGGATGCTAAATTTTAGTTTAGTTAGGAAACGCGTAGAACAGTTTAAAATTCTCCTTCTGGAGTTTCTTTCAATAAACGGAAATGTGTTCGCGAACTTTTGCGCTGCCCTGTATATGAAATACAGAATTTATACACACCAAGTAATAGACAAAAAGTGAGTTAAATTTAAAATCGCGTTTAGCAACTTAAAACGCACTTCCAGGAATTATTGTTAACAGACAGTAGAGAATTCTTTTGTGTGACCCTGTAAATGAACGATAACTGCTATACACACACTATTCTGTAGTAAGCCTCTTGTAACGCACCTTAGTGATACATATAAATTTTAATGCGTTTAAAATAGGGAAATATTATTTAATTAAACCGCAAATGATTTTTCTCCATAGACGTAATGTAACGGAATTCTTTCGACTGTCCCTCTAAAGTAAATATAAGTGCTATGCACACCCTATTTCATATTAAGCTTCTTGTAATGCACCTTAGTGATATATATATCAATTACAATGTATTTGAAATTGCATAACATCCTTAAAATAAACCGCAAATGATTTTTCCCCATAGACCGTAATGTAACGGAATTCTTTTGAGTGTCCCTGTAAAAAAACTATAAGTGCTACACACTTCAGTTTAAATAGGGAACATGCTATAGATAACGACAATAACATAAAAATTGCAGGGCAATCCGAGCATATTTACAGGAGTTAGAGCACGGACAGACGACCATACGGCAGACAAACCGAAGTCATAAACACTTTTCAACTAGGTTGGAAAGTGTTAAAAAGGTACATTATGACAAACTGCTGGCTATTATTTTCTGTAAAATGTGATTGTCTCATGAAAGTGACTTATACCATAATAAAAATATAGCAGTTTCTTTTTTTTTTCTTATTTATATACAGATTGTCTTCTGTTGCTGAATATAATACCTAAGCAGTTAATCATAAATAAATGCTTCTAATCACAAAAACATTAAAAAGAAAGTTAAAAAAATGTAAATTACCTTATAGAGATACTCTGCATATAAAGATATCTCAGCCCAATGTGTTTTAATTTCTGAAAAAAAAAAATTGCAAAGATTATAAAGACATACAAATACTACCCACAAAACTATCAATTAGCTGACAATCTAAAAATAAATAGACAAATGATAAAACATTTAAAAAAATTTGTTTTAAGATTAAAACTAATTATTTAAAGAAAGGATTAATATACTGAAAGAATATAATACAATATGAACTGTTGATTTTGAAAAGTCTATTTTGTGAATTCTTTTTTTTTTTTTAAATGCTCAATCTTATTACGAATGAACAGAAAATTTATAAAGTTATTTTGACCATTTCTAAAAAAAAAAAAAAGAAGTCCTTCCGGCCTGTACCGGGAGGAAAAGGTAGCTTTCCTATACCTTCGTTTTAAAATTTTAGCTAATGTTACTCGAAACAGCAAGCTAAAATGCAAAGATCCCGATTATAGAATATTCGTTAATACTGAATTTGAATAAGAAATTTGCCAAATTAGTCAACTATAGTCAATTTGGCTTCATTTATGAAGACTTATTTTTGATCGCCAAATTTGTGATATTTCGCCAAATGTCGCAAAGTTTCGTGATAATTTGGCGCTAACAGATATGAATATATAGTTTTATGCATATTATTGGGAAAATGGTTACAACAGTGAAAGATAATAATTTGCGAGAAATCACGTTCACTAAAACTCATAAATTAATCGTTGGTTTTTTGTAATGGGCTGTCTTGTTTCAAAATGTCAGCCACCCTACAATTTCAAACTGCTCTATCTCAGCCATTTTCTTTTAAATAGAGATAAAACAAAAAATGCTCCGTAATCCTTGTATCAAGGCCTAACATTTAAGCAAAAAATAAATTTGAAATTTTAATTTTTTGTATATTTATTTTAGTTTTAAATCTTTCAGTGGCCGTCATTTTGAAACAAAATAGCGGACCAAGCTAGCCGACCAACTTTGTCGAGACATTGGTGAGCTTAATACACACAATTAGTTTCATCCAAATTGCTTTATAAATACGAGTGTTATCGTATGACATAGACCAGATATATTATATACATTATTTCTCCTGTCAACATCCCTTTTCCTAAGAAAATACGAAACGCAGAACGACGAATGAGATAGCATATGAAAGGATTTTGAACAGGCTTCTGACATAGCACACTTAACATTTCGTTAAAACACGTGTTTTGATTAAAAATTGCAATTAATTAAAAATTAAATCGGCATTGTTTTCGTAAATGAAATGAAAGGTTTTCCTCAAATCAGTGTTGCCACAAAAATAAAATACTGCACTATCAGATGACGTCATCCTATAATGCAATTAAAATCTGATTGTTAATTTATTTCTTGCACATACTTTTTGAAAAAATATCGAGCTTTTAATCGGGTTTTTATTTAATTTTTACGCGTGCGTCACATATTGTTTATTTGTTTTCTTTGTTTAATGATGACTGTGTATATTCGTAATGTATCGGAGCACCAGTAGATTACGTAATTTAAGGATTATCTTCCATTTAGAAATACAGTTCATTAGGATTCACAAAAATTGCAAGTATTTATTTTTTAATATTTCATTAAGCTGTTAATACGCCAGCGAAGTCTGACGTCACTTAAATGGCTGCTGGACCACAAAGTTTGAACATCTGATGTTTCAGTTCCCATAGACTTGCAAAAATGTGGTGTACCAAATATTGATTTATGTTTTTAAGACATTTCTGGAACAGTTTTGCAAAATCTGAAGAAATGCTTTCATATGAATTCCCTAAACGTCTGATTCAGTGTTTCAATTTTTTATAATTCCTTTTTTTCTCTTAAAGTATAGGGGTCTTCGCAACCTAGATAAATAACATTGGCGAGAGAAGAAAATTTGGCAAAAAATTTTCTGGCAATCTATTTCTATTTTCTTATACACAAGCAATCATCTTATATATTATTTCTGTTATCAACATAATTTTTTCTATACACATACAAAACATACAACGATGAATGAGGTATCATTCGAAAAGTGTTTGAACAAGTTTCCGAGATAGTACACCCACATTCCGTTAAAATGCGTTGTTTGATTTAAAAAAAAAAATCAGTTAATTAAAAATTAGTGCTAAACTGTACCAGGAAATAATCATAAAGATTGCAGTGCGAAAGTTTCGCACGGTTCCTTCTGGTATATATATATATATAAATTATCATTTGAACAGAGGGTGGTTTTGGTGGTCTGGGGGTCATGATCGGTGAAAATATATCGAAATTTTCCGGAATTGCTGTCTTCCGAACGGCTGCAATAGGTAGCTTTATACTTTTTTGTATTGAAATCTACCTAAAAATAAACTAGTTGAATGTGTCAATCCCAAAACTTTCTTCTATCTCATACAGGTTTCGCATACACTAAAAAGAATCAGCACCAATTTATATCACAGTCTAATTGAATCTAAAGTTTTATTAAATTCCGTGCATTAGTTCTTGAGATATGACTATTGCTAAAATTGTGTAAATCCTACAAAATACAGCATAGCAGCGCCACTTTTTGGGAGATTTAGATCAAAACCTAATCAATAACCTAATCAAACTTATGTCAATGTCTAACTGAATCTGAAGTTTGATGAAAATCCGTGCATTAGTTCTTGAGATATAGTTATCTTGTTAATAATGAAAAATGTAGCATAGCAGCGCCACCTGCTGGGCTATTTACATCAAAACGTAAGCAGCATCTATTTATGTCATGGTCTAATGGAATCTGAAGTTTGATGAAATTCCGTGCATTAGTTCTTGAGATATAGCTTTCGTAAAAATCATGAGAAAAGTGGTTTAGCAGTGCCACCTGTTGGGATATCTACACCAAAATGTAATGAGCATCTATCTATGTCAAGGTCTAACTGAATCTGAACTTTGATGAAAATGAGTGCATTAGTTCTTGAGATATAGCTATTGCAGAACTTCTGAAAAATGCAGCATAGCAGCACCATCTGTCGGGCGATTTTCACCAAAAACTAATCAGCACCAATTTATATCAGGGACTTACTGAATATAAAGTTTTATTAAATTTCGTGCATTAGTTCTTGAGATAGAGCGCCCACAAAATTTGTGTCACATACAGACAGACAGACAGAGTCACAGACTCACAGACAGACATTTTGTAAAAACAGTCAAATTGTGTTCAGGACCTTCTAAAACGTATAAATTCGTCAAAAATTTTTATGAATCCAATACTTTCTTCTTGTAAAGATAGAAGAAAGTAAAAATTACAAGTTAGCTTTTTGTATGGTCCCATAGTTCTTGAAGTTATAGTTATAAAACAATATCTATCTTGATAAATGTAAAAAAAGAGAAAAAAAAAGTTCCAATTTTCTCATGATTAACTTAAAAGTTGAAACATCTTTGTAGATGGAAAATGGAAGATCATATACAAATTTATTTCAAAGGGAAATAACTATCGGCAGTTTAAATAATTTATTTGGGTAGAATTTTAATACTATATTCAAACTTGTCAAATCAATAATTTTGTTTTTTAACCCATAACTAAAAAATAATAATAATTGAAAAGATAGCACAATTTGTGTTAAATGGGATCATGGAAGAAGGCTAAATAAATGAAATTGATAGTAAACAAATAAAAATAAAATTATTAAAATAAAAATTATACTTGTCTCCTACATATTTCAAAATTAGTCCATTTTGATATGCATAATTTACATATGATACTTTTATGCATTTAAGTCTCATATCATGCCCATTAATGCAAACTTTTTTTGATAATAGAATCTCAAAATTTTTAAAAATTATACTGATTTTTGCACGGACCAGGCCACACTGGGACAATGATTTTCATATGAACAGGATCTAGACTGGGCCTGAAAATTTTGGCCCATGCAGGAATGCAGTCCCAGCTCAGTGCAGAAAAAAGAGGTTAAACCTGGCCCGGCCTGAGCCTTTAGAAAAAAGTTGGGCCTGAGCCCAGCCCAGGCCAGAAAGAGTAATAACTTGTCCCGGACCAGAACGAGTGTTGTGAATGAAAGTTGGTCCAGCCCATCTTTTAGTGTGTATTAAAAATATCTAATTTCCATTACATTTTTTTTTTTTTTTGAGAAAACATTGTACTTTCTATCACATATTTGAACATGAAACTTTGAGCTTTGACCACTACATTATTATCAAGTCTACATATTTCCCTAGCATTACCATATTTCACTGCAGTTACGTATGACAGGTGCAAAATCTTGCAGATCTTGGCTTAGTAAGTTTTTTTTTTTTAAATCATGCTGGTTGAGATATACTGCTTAATACTTGTATCATTATAATATACATATTAAAATAAAAAAATAATGTATGAATTATTCAAACCATTTCATAAATGATAATATAATTCAACTTTTTTCTCCATGAAAAGAAAATATATGCTATATGATCATTTTAAAAAACATACTGTTGCAGTCTATATCAGAAACATTCTAATTTCATAACAGTTTGAACAATTTTACAAAGGCAGTAAACTATAATATATTAAAATTTTTTGTATGTCCCTGTAACAAAACTTTATGATAACAGTGACTGCTTTAAAAATTAAAATAGTAATATGTACCTTTAAAACATATATAAATTATTTTGTAGCAATTGTCTTATTTTTTCAAAAAATAGATCCCAAAGAAACACGCTGACAGACATATCATTTTTTGATCCTAATAAAATATACAATGGGATCATCATCACATCTTGATATGATTTTATTTTATTTTCATTGAATATCAGAAGTTTTAATATTTACAAATATTATATAGTTTATATGTATTTTTAGGTAGCTGCCTCATCATTAGAAAGTTCATTATTAAAGTACAGTGCTAAGGAATATTTCTTTCGAGCAGCTCTATGTCATCTTTGTGTTGACCTTTTTAATGCTCAGGTGAGACTTGTCCCTAATATTAAGACCGGTAAACGTCTGTGTGTCTGTGTGTGTGTGTGTGTGTCTGTCTGTGCACTCCGCCTTTGTACACGCAAAGGCTCCCGGACTAATCGACGCACCGACGGCGGACGCGTACCTAAAAATTCGCAAAAAAGGCGCGACGCTCAAGTTTCAATCGGGTCGGGCCTCCGACCCGTACCCGGGGCGTTATTAACCGACGAAACTGTTTTTATTACCGACCGAAACCGAAGTTGGAAGAGAAGTCAAAACAGCGAAAAGTTCGCCTCCGCCGAGGGTTGCCGGTACACGTCCGGTCCGGGAAGGAAAAGCCAGCGGGTTACCAGGGAGCGATTTAAGCCCCAAACCGCAGCGCAGGTCCGACCTGTATCTCCGGAAGTCGGGCCCAGAATTTTGGCCCAGAAATTCGAAAGTCGCACGTACGCAACCGGGACGTCGTCAGGTCTCATAAATTCGAAAAATCGTTTCCGTGCGACGATTAGAACCGAAAAAATCCTTTAAAAATCGATCGATAAAAAATTATTTTTCGTTTCTTTCCGAGCTGCGATTCCCAGATCGGAGACGCACGGCCAGATGATTGTCTGGATCGAATTTCAAGAGGCCCAGGAGGATTTTCTTCCACGGAGGTCAGGTCACGTGACGTTCAACTGGGGTTTTACAGAGGGGGGCCCCATCTCTTAATCTAAGAGGTGCAGCAATTCCAAACTTCGACAGGGCGACGCTAAACGGATCCCGCTTTCAGAATATCTAAAAATTATCGTCATATCTTCATTACGAGCCGATATATTATTTTATTGTATAATTAATCATCGTCATTTGTTTAATTAAAGGAAAAGAAAGATTTCCATTACAGTGCCGGCTAGATATTAGGATTTTAAGAAGTAGGCCGCGTCTAAAAACTGCATTATTATTTTAAGTTTTAGTATTTTAAGTTTTTGTTTTAGAGTGGCAACCAGATATTACGATAGGGAAAAGCGGGCTTCGCCCGTTATCGATTTTTTTTTTTTTTTTTTTTTAAGTTTTAAGTTTTTCTACAGCTCACTGTCTTTGAACTAGAACTCAGGTAGTCTACATAAGTTGTTTGAGGAAAAGCAGTGTCATCGCCCCTCCCCCCGGCTTTTTTCTTTTAACTGTGGTCCGTTTCTATAACTAAGAAACTATGTTACGGATTTCCACCAAACTGATTCCAAACATCATAATTAAAGTAATAAGGACCCCCTATCCAGATATTATGATAGGGAAAAGCGGGCTTTGTCCGTTATCGATTTTTTTTTTCAGTTTTAAGTTTTTCTACAGGTCCCTGTCTTTGAACTAGAACTCAGGTAGTCTAAATCAATTCGACTCGACATCGATAGAGCTTACCGATTTTATTTCGTTTTTTCACCACTAGGGGGCGCTTTCCTATCTTCGGTTCTACGGGCATGAAAACGACGGGGTATGGCTCATTCGACTCGACATCGAAAGTCTTAACGATTTCAGTTATGATCATATAAACGGATTGCGCCACCTGGTGGCGGAAGGTGGAACTAACGTATACTGCAGCGCGTGCGCAGCACGACTGCTATACGGTGCCGCAGGCAGCGGGGACCCGAGCCGCAGGTTCGTTCAGTTAGAGGTTTATATTATTCCATGTGCAATTTAAGGGATTATCCGGTGCATGCGTAGCACGACCGTCATACGGTGCCGAAGGCAGCGGGGACCAGGGTCGGAACGACTGCTATACGGTGCCGCAGGCAGCGGGGACCCGAGCCGGAGGTTCGTTCAGTTACAGGTTTATACTATTCTATGTGCAATTTAAGGGATTATCCGGTGCCGAAGGCAGCGGGGACCGAAATCACCCACTCGTGGACAGCCACCCGTGAGGTATAGGAACAATAAGTCCACGAGGGGAAAAATAAACGCTACCCGACACCGATAGCACCCATCCGTTCCAACCCCCACCGCAGGAGGCGCCTGTTTATTAGATTTGAAACAATGAATATAATTACATAACAATAATAAAATATAAAAGGTAAAAAATAACAATTTTTTGCAAATTGAAAGTTAAATATAAAATATTTTCGAAGTACTATAAGTTCATGATGTCCTAAATTTATAGTATTTTTGTTCAGAAAGTCAATGGTCAGTTCAGTCAATTTTTTTTTTAAAAACCAGGGTCGGAGGTTCGTTCGGTTATAGGTTTGTACAATTCAATGTGCAAATTAAGGGATTACCCGGTACGTGCATAGCACGACCGGTATACGGTGCCGAAGCCAGCGGGGACCCGGGTCGCCGGTTTGTCTGGTTCGAGGTTTTACAAGATTCGATATTTTCTACAATTCGAGGCACCGATGTAAATTAGGGGCCCGCTGGCGGGCGAAGCCAGCTAATTTAATCTATTATTTTTCTTAACATCTAAACAAATCTTGAGTAATGCTTTTTCACTAGTATCTGTCAGATTTTGAAGCTTTGCCAGACCAAGAATTTTTATCAGAATAGACTAAATTTTGTATAGCATTCTGAAAAATTTTCGCACGTTTGTTTGTTATAACTGTCATAACAGTTTGCTGATTTATAATTTATAAACTTTCCATATGGTATCTGTATATTTAAAACACTAGCTGGGTTTTTTATCACTTGAAAAGAAAATTGATATGATTGTGTCAAAATGATATAATTTTCATTGACTTTTGATTTCTTAAATATGAAAATATTGCATTGTCATTGGGAACACACAGTAGTGTGTAATTTCTAGTGTTCTGGCATATCAAGAAGGAAGTGAAAAAAATAGATTACAAAATTCCATCTTTAAATACATGAACCATATTAAGTTTATAAAAGCGTATAATAAATATTGTAATTGTTATAAGATGCCTATTTTTATTAAAAAACATCATAATTTCCTGTATGCAATTCACAGTTTATCAGATGTACATACTAATATAGCACATTATAATCAAGAAAAGAAATATAGGAATGGAAACTTAATAATCATAATGAACTTAATTATGTAATTTCATTTGCATTTTTTAATTTGTTAATGTAGGTGGATGAGGCAAGCAGAGTTTGCAGAGTATCGACAAAAGACATTTATTTACAATTAAACGAAGACAAAATATATACAGCTCGTATGCGACTGAGCGCCGACATCTTTCTTAAAGTAACAACTGCTCTCGCTTTCGGAGCATCATCATCGTAACTGTACGCGCATGCGCCATATGTGCGGAGAGGAGAAAATGAACGTTGTTTTCCAACAATTCCCCCCCTTACAACGTGCATTTTCTTAACAAGGCATTAATTACTCTCCTATTATGCAAATTACAGAGAAACAAAATATAAAATTACAATTACAAACAGTATATACTTTAAACTTATATGGAAAAAGGATACAGAATAACTTTGAATGTTTTTAAACACTTAGTCCTATTAAATCACAACATTTCTTATGTTTATAGGCACTTAAAGCTTTTGTTAAAATGTCAGCTGCCATATTTTCAGTTTCTAGATATTTAACTTCTATTTCTCCATTCTCATATATTTCGCGCACAAAGTGATGGCGAATATCAATATGTTTTGTGCGAGAATGATAAATTGGATTTCTTACTAATTTTTGAGCAGACTGATTATCGCAGAATATTAAATTAGGTGCAGACACTATTTCAGGAGAAAGTTCATTTAAGAACCGTCTGAGATGTAAAGTCTCTTTAGCAACCTCTGATAAAGCCATATATTCTGCTTCAGTTGTGGATAATGCAACAGTTCGTTGCTTTCTCGATTCCCAAGATATAGCACCACCAGCATATTTAAAAATGTATCCAGTATAGGACTTTCTATCATTGACATCTGAAGCCCAATCAGCATCAACAAATGCAACTAAGGACTTAGTATCATGTTTAAAAATCAGTCCTTGATCTTGAGTACCTCTTAGATATCTTAAAACTCTTTTTGCAGCTATCCAATGAGGTTTGCCTGGATTGTTGTTGAATTGACTTAGAAAATTCACAGCATGAGTTATATCAGGTCTAGTTGCTACTGATAAATACATAAGAGAACCAATTAGTTGACGATAAGGAATATTATTCATTTCAGACTTTTCTTCTTCAGTTTTGGGACACATATCTTTAGTAAGCTTCACATTGTTATCAAAAGGTGTAGATATTGATTTTGATTCTTGCATATTAAATTTGCTCAGAATATCTTCAATATACTTCTTTTGAGTAATTTTAATACTGTCCCCGTTTTGCATAAATTCTATGCCCAAACAATAGTGTAACAAACCTAAATCTTTCATTTTAAAAGATTTGGATAATTCATCTCTAATATATTCATAATCTTGTTTACATTTAGTAAGAATTATGAGATCATCAACATAAACAATGATAATTGCTTCAATTGGAGATTTAGAAAAATAAACACATTTATCAGCATTTAGTGATTTAAACTTCATTTGTTTTAATTTTTCATCTAATTTATTGAACCATTGTCGACCTGATTGTTTTAATCCGTAGAGGGATTTTTTTAATAAACAAACTTTGTCAACATTAGATTCATATTTAAAACCTTCAGGTAACTCCATGTATACTTCTTCAGTTAAATCACCATTTACATAAGCCATAATAAAATCTAATTGATAAGCTGTAAAACCATTTTGAATACCATAAGCGATCGCAGTTCTGATCGAACTTAATCTGGCTACAGGCGAAAAATTTTCTTCAAAATCAATTCCTGGTTTTTGAGAACACCCCTTTGCAACTATTCTCGCCTTAAACTTTTCGATTGACCCGTCTTGTTTATATTTAGTTTTTAAAACCCATTTACTTCCTATAATTTTCTTATGTTTTGGCCTATCAACTATTTGCCATGCATTTTCTTGCATTAAAGAATTAAATTCTAATTCCATTGCATCTATCCATTCCTGTTTAAAAGGTCCGTTTAAAGCTTCAGAAAATTCCGGACATGGGTCAGAAAATAAATTTTCCATTACAACTTGGGATTTTTCTTCTTTTGGAATTATCATTTTAAATTCTTTTCGGGGTCTACCCTTTTTACCAGTTTTTATTTTTCTTGGCCGCCCGCGCGCACTTGTAGGGCAAGAAAGGGGGTCGGAAATTTCATCCGATTGCATATCAACATCACTGTCGCCACAGCTGTCTGGTTCATTTTTGACGGGAGGAGAAGATGTTTCTGATTCTTGCGTAATTGTTTTGTTTTCATTATTTTGAGAGAAGGGAAAAATTAATTTTATTTCACTGTTTGAAGGTAAATCGTTTTCAAATTCGTTAATAAATCGGACGTCTCGGCTTATAACAATTTTTCTGGAATTCTTATTCCACAGCCTGTACGCTTTTGATTCATTTGAATATCCAACAAAAATATGCTCTTCTGACCTAGGATCAAATTTTCCTTTACTTTGTCTTTTATTTAGTACAAAACATTTTTGCCCAAATATTTTTAAATATGATAAAGTTGGCTTGATGCCAAAAAATACTTCGTAGGGTGTTTTGTTATCATTTAAACGTCGCGAAGGACAGCGATTACGTATGTATACCGCACAATTAATAGCTTCGGCCCAAAAAGATTGTGGGAGATTGCTTTGTAATAGTAAACACCTCGCCATTTCAGCTAAAGTTCTATTGGCCCTCTCTGATGTTCCGTTCTGTTGCGGAGTTAGTGGTGAGGAAAATTCTCGTTTTATACCGCTTTCTTCGATATATTTATTAAATTCTTCTCCGAAATATTCTTTGCCATTATCCGTACGAAGAATTTTTATTTTCTTCCCTACGCGGTTTTCAACTGCTGCTTTGTATTTAACAAATGCATTTTTAACCTCATCTTTGGTTTTAAGAAAACTGACTTCAATGTAACGTGATTTATCGTCAATAAAAGTAACGAAATATCGCGATCCTCCGTGGGATGGAACTCTCATAGGACCACACAAATCTGAATGTATAAGAGTCAATAAATCGTCACTTTTAAAGTTTGATTCTTTAGGAAAAGAACGCACAGTTTGTTTACCTTGAATACAAATTTTACAGTCTTTAAGAGACTCATTATCACTGAAATTTAGATTTCTAACCATATGCTTTGATTTAAGTCTTTTTAAATCAGACTCATTTAAATGACCTAATTTAAGATGCCATTTTAGAAATTCACTTACCTCTGCTATCGCAGCTCTCTCGATGCTTGGGTATACGTAATACAAATCCCCATGACGGACAGCATGTACTAATGTAGAACCATTTGGTTCGATGATTTTAGCAAATCGTTCTTTAAAAATCACTGAACGATTATTGGCTGTTGCTTTAGATGTTGAGAGCAAATTACACTTTAATTCTGGAACACATAGAACGTTCTTGAGTGTGAGATTAGTAATTCCACCACCGTTAGGTACTGTAATGCAAACTGTTCCTATTCCTGTAATTTTCGCTGTTTGATCCACTGCAAGCTGTATAGTAGAATTCGTACGAGGATGAAATTCTGTAAATAAATTTATATCTTTACACATGTGAGATGTACATCCACTGTCTAAACACCATGCAGAAGGCTCTTGATATGCGTCATTAAATGCCATACTAGTCGGTTTTTCATAATTAGTGGCTATCATCGATCCTTGATTTCCTTTATTTAAAGATGTAAGCTTTTTATCAGCTATTTTCTTTCTACATTCGGAAGCTTTGTGCCCCATTTTCGAACAATAATTGCACTTGAAATTTCGGTAACACCTTTCCGAGGAAAAATTTTTGTTTGGATTCATTTTCCATTTTTCATTCTTCTTCTGTTCCTGATTATTTCTTTTATTTTCTATATAATATGCGTTTTGTGAATCCTGAGTGGATTTTCCTTTTCTTGCATCCCATTCTTCCAGCATCTTAATTTTCAAAGATTCGGGTTTAGGTAACTCATCTCTGGATTCTATAGCGCATCTAAAATTTTCGAAGTTCTCAGGAACACTATATAGAAGTAGAATTGATAATAAATCATCCGCGATTTCTATTTCCATATTTTTCAGTTTATCAACTATTTCGAAGAAAATATTTAAATGATCAGCCATCGTTTCATTTATGGACATTTTTCTAAACAGAAGTTGTTTTAACAGAGTTGCTTTCTTTGCGGGTCCCCTCGATTCATAAACATCTTTCAGCTTATTCCATACAGCACTTGAAGTCGTACAATGCTTTATATGACTCAGTTCACTAGGATTTATAGAAAGAATTATATCTGCACGAGCTTTTTGATCAGCTTGGAGCCACTTCTTTTCTTCGGTGGTTCCTTCAGCCGGTTTAATTTCTTTACCAATTACGTAATCCCAATGATCATTTTTGATTAATACAGCTTCGATTTGAAGCTTCCAGCTATCAAAATTATCTTTTCCGAGCTTTTCAATTGTCGTTACATGAGACATAATTATGCAGAGTCTCTCACAGCCAGAAATAATGCAAATGATAAACAGAATGAAGAACAATTCTTACTTTCGATTAGGCTTAAGAGTTCCAAATCCGAATGTTCGAATTAAAAATAATTTCTGCTAATTATAGCGCAGTGAAGTAGCGTCTCTGGGCCCATAACCATTTGTAGGTGGATGAGGCAAGCAGAGTTTGCAGAGTATCGACAAAAGACATTTATTTACAATTAAACGAAGACAAAATATATACAGCTCGTATGCGACTGAGCGCCGACATCTTTCTTAAAGTAACAACTGCTCTCGCTTTCGGAGCATCATCATCGTAACTGTACGCGCATGCGCCATATGTGCGGAGAGGAGAAAATGAACGTTGTTTTCCAACAGTTAATATTGCAAATAATATAATAAAATCACTTGTTAACTTTAAGTTAAAGTGTAATTACTTCTTAAAGTGATAAAAACATAATGCAAAAGACTTAAAAATACCTTTTAATGTATAGATAGCATATGTTTCATGCACTCTAACGGTGACTTCTTCAAGATCAAAATGATAAATAAATTATTTTCGCAAAGTTTTTGAAAATGATAAACTCTAATCATGAGACCACATGTCTAATGTAAGCAGGTGCTTAAATTGGTCAAACTGGAAAATGTGAAAATTATTTTATTGCCTTTTTACTTTCTTCTATCTTTACAAGAAGAAAGTATTGGATTCATGAAAATTTTCAACTTCCGGTTTTCGACGGATTTATATATTTTAGAAGGTCCTGAACACGATTTGACTATTTTTAGAAAATGTCTGTCTGTGACTCTGTATGTGACAAAAATTTTGTTGGCGCTCTATCTCAAGAACTAATGTTCGGAATTTAATAAAACTTTATATTCAGTTAGTCTCTGATATAAATGGGTGCTGCTGATTAGTTTTTGGTAAAAATCGCCCAGCAGGTGGCGCTGCTATGCAGCATTTTGCAGGATTTACACGATTTTAGCGATAGTCATATCTCAAGAAATATTGCACGGAATTTAATAAAACTTGAGTTTCAGTTAGACCTTGATATAAATGGGTGCTGATTATTTTTAGTGTATGCAAAACCTGTGTGAGATAGAAGAAAGTTTTGGGATTGACATATCCGACTAGTTTAATTTGTAAATGATCACATTCCAAGTTTTAGGTAATTCAAAAGAAGCTGATTCGTTGCATATGTTTTCGTTTCACAAATAATTTTCTATTGGTTCACCGATAATGAATGAATGGATGGGAAATAAACTCTTAATGGAAACATTATTTTACTATTCTTAAAATTAATCTGCAAAGACTCTATTCTATGTAGTCTAGTCAAGACTGTAGTTCTTCTGTAATATTTGATATCTGTCATATGTTCTTTTAAACTTGTTTTAAATTTTCTGTTTGTTATTCCTATATAGTTAATATTGTTGAAAAAAAAATTAAAAAAAACCTGTGATTGTTCTGATTAAATTCATGATTTTTACCAATCCTGCTCCCGGTAGCAGAAAGTTCGAGATGGGCAACGTATGTCACAGATTACTTTCCCCTTCTGCAAGTTTTTTTCCATGGCACTTTCTTCAGCTCACAATTTTTTTTCCCTTCTTCTGCAGATTTTTTATTTAGTCGGCGGGCATGGTACCACAGCCACTCTTTCACTTCGCATCTAGAGGAGTGCAATGATCTACTGCACACCCTTAGTGTGCATCTTACCATTCATTGGAAGCTAAATACCAATTTTTTCTCTCTGACATCCCTGCTGTCTGGACCAACAGCGTTTGCTCATATAGTGTGCGTGCATCTCACCAGCAAATTCAAAAAAGAAAATCTGTGAAAAGCGGGCACTGTCTGTTTTTTTATAGCTGCAAATGTGCCCTGCCCATTTTTTTATAGTCTGTTTCGGGTTAGCAAAAAATTTACCATCGGCATATTTCAACTTGCAAATTTCACCAATAGGTCGCGGAAAACCCCCAAAAATTTGTCAATCTGGCACAGAAATTTTTTTTAAGTTCGTCAAACGGTCGCGTGAAAATATTGCTAAATTTGTCAATTGCTTACGTGAAGAAAAAATTGCAAAATTTGTCAGTCGGTTACGGGAAAAATTGCGAAATTCTTCAGTTGATTGCAGAGGAAAAATAGAAAAATTCGTCTACGATCGCGTAAAAAAACCCTGCGAGTTTTGCCAGCAAGACGTGGAAAAAAATCTGAAAAATCGCCAATCAGTTGCAGGAAAATATCGCAAGTTTCGACAATTGATCATGAGAAAACAATCTCGAAATTCATCAGTTGGTTACGGAAAAAAATTGTGAATCTCTTCAATCAGTCACAGGAAAAAACCGCAAAATTCTGCCATCAGGCGTAGAAGAATATTGCAAAATTCGTCTATAGGTTGCGTGAAAATATTGCGAAATGTGTCAGTCCATCACAAGAAAAAATTTCGAAATATTTGCACTCAGAGGAAAAAATTGTAAATTTTGTCAATCTATTGCAGGTAAATAGCAAAATTCGCCGATCGGTTGTGAAAAACAATCGAAGTAAAAAAACAAACAAACAAACAAACAAAAAAACATGCGAGTTTCACCTGTTAAGGCGCGGGAAAAAATTCGGAAATTCTCTTGTTGGGTGCCAAAAAAAGCCAAATTTGTCAATTGGTAGTAGGAAAATATCACGACAATTTTCTTCAATCGATCGCAGGAAAACAATCCTGAAATTCATCAATATGTCGCCGGGGAAAAAACTTCTAAGTATATTCACCAATAGGTTTGCTGGTAAATATCGAGAAATTAAGTTAAAAAATTGCACGTAACAGTAATACTTTACTAGATATTAATTATTGATATACAATAAAAGACTTTTTAATCATTACATGTAATGTTGTAGTGTTTCATATAATATGTGTCATATTTAATGTAACATTTTACATATCAAATGTAGTATTTGAGGTTTTTGACATTTTTGATAGATGGTTTTGGACATAACAGTTTAAACTCTCTAAAACGGACATTATGTCAAAGACCTGGCAATCCTTAATTGTAACAATTTACTGCAGAGTATTTTCTGCCGTTGAAATATCTGTCGCAGACACTTGGAGAATTTTCTGTTACTGGGATCTTGCTTAATAATTTATGTTTTGTCTTGTTAATGAATGGCATTATTGATTCAGTGAATTTGTAGTTAATATTTTTACAAAGGTAGCTGTCATTTTGTCTTTAACTTAGTGTTTATTTCACTCTTTTTTTCCCCCTCTGTGTAGAAAGCCGTAGCTAAATATGAAGAAATGAATCCCTCCTTTACTGACTCACGGGAATACAGACTTTTAAAGGTAATATTAGAATTATTATAAAAGCTTGCTTAATTGGTTATAGATAAAATTATTATACTTTCTATCTTTTTAAATTTATGTTAATGTAAACTACAGTTTTCAAATGTTTTTATAGTTAATGTATGTAAGGAAACATAAATTTTGCATGCTTGATAAAATTAATATTTTGTGGTTGAAACAAATATGTGACTCTTTTAATTTTAATCTAAATTCAAAGTGATTTAAGGGTCCTCTCTCCTCATGCAAAAACATATGCTCGCTAATGTTAATCTTATAGGGCATTATTTTTCTAATATCACATTTGCATTTCAATATTTTTAAATGATTTTTTTTTTTTTTTTTTTTTTGCATTGGATAGCAGAGATCAATCTCTATTTCCGCCATTGATTAGTTTTTCGATTTTTTTTGTGGATTATTTTTACGAAGATATTTTCACTTTCGAAACTGATATTAGAAAAATAATGCCCCATAGGATTAACATTAGCGAGCGTATATTTTTGCGTGAGGGGAGAAGACCCATAAGTGGCTATTTTTCATTAGACTCAAAATACTTTCAAGATAAAATATAAGTAATTTTTCTATACTTTTTCAAGCTTAAAGGTTTTCTGATAGCATTTTGCATTCAAGTTTTAGTTATTGTATAGCACTTCTGAAAATTAAAAAGAAGATTTGCTTCCCATCATTTGATCATTTATTTTGTATCAACAGTATAACATTTTGTAGTATTGAAAATCCAGTTAAAAAATTTCTGGTAAAATATTTTATTAATTTTCCCCTGTAAAAACAGTATAAACCCTGAAAGTAAATTGTTATCTGTTTTCAGTTCATTTATCAGTTGTAGAATTTCATTTTATTAATTTATTAATATCCTGAATTCTGTATTTTAATCTGAATTAAGAAACTTTGTATATTAAAGAATTTATGTTAAATGAAAATATTTAAGTATTTATTTCATAATTTTTCATCATAGGTATTAATTGAGAAATTAGAAGAGCAAGATGTTGATGGTTTTACTGATGCAGTAAAAGAATATGATTCAATATCTCGACTGGATCAGTGGTACACTACAATTTTACTAAGAGTCAAAAAGTCCATACAAGAAACTCCGGACCTTCGCTAATATGAGTGAAATTTCATAAACTGAAGATGTACATAACTGAAAAAAATATTTTTGGCATTTCAATATTTTGAAACTTATCTTTGTAAACTTTTAATAGTAATAAAACTGGTATATATATATATTATGGTAAACCTCTGTTCTGCTGATCGTAAAATTAATGAATTATTGGTACAGGTGGTCTTTTCAATATAAGTTTTTGTAAGATAATTGCTCTTTGAAATTCTTTACAGGCTATTTCTGAAGCCTTTTGTTATATATTGAATATAGTTTTGTTATGCTGTATGTCAGATACTGGTTTGTTACAGTATTTTCATAAACATGTTTTAATAAAATAATTTAAAAATAGATTTTCTCTTTATTAATTGAAGTCTATACTTATATTTATACTCTAATACAGGAGTTTCTGATTAAGGGACTGCAGAGCTTTTATCAACAATTACATTACTATATTCTATAGTAAACTTGTTATCTTATAAATGAAGTGTGTTTACTTGCAAATAAAAAAAAAAATTCATATTTAACAATGTTTTATTTATTAAGGCTGTTGGTCAGTGAAATCACAAATTCCTCTTGCTAATGTTAAACCCATGGGTGTGTGATGCATTCATATTTTTAAAATATCTCCTTGAAAATCAATATTTTAAACTTTTTTTTTTGTGTGTATTGTTCTTAAAGGATGCCTCCTTTTTTTTAGTTGTCAAAATATTTCGAAAATATATACTTAATTAATTTTATGTGTCAAAATCTTAGTGAAACTAAGCAAGATTTTAACTCTTCACATAAAATTAAGTATATATTTTAGAAACACTTTGACAATTATCAAAAAAAGACACTTTTTAAGAAAAATACACAGAAAAAAGAAATAAAAAATATTAATCTCCTGAAGAGATATTTAAAAAATACGAAAATGCAATATATGCCCCATAGGTTTAACATTATCAAGGGGAATTTGAGATCTCACTGACCACCAGCCTTAATACAGTGATACCTTGACTAATGAACTTAATTCGCTTCAGAATTATGTTCATTAGCCGAAATGTTTGTTAACTGAAATTGATTTATTGTCCATTTAAAATACAATGCTGTAGTGTTATTATTTAACTTACACCTCCATGCCTCCTTTCATAAGCCAAATCCAGATTAGTTAGCCCAATTCAAAAAACAGAGTAAACAATGATCATTAACATTTATTAGCCAAGGTATCAATGTATATTTAAATAAAGTATTGTTCTACTTATGCAAATTCCATATTGATAGAAGTTTTTACTATGCCATGAAATCTGTAGCCCATCACATAATTTGTATAGTCACATAGTTTGGGTGGTAAAGGATGAAATTGAATCCATCCTTTATGAAATCAAATCCATCTTTTTTAAATCACTATACTTTTAGAGGAACTTTTAATCTTGTAAGTCAAAACCTGAGATTTTGTTATTACACTTAACGATGTCACAATTAGAAGGGATTTTGAAGCCATGTAAAAATTTTTTTAAAGAGTCAAGACCGAGAAAAAATATTTCTTTTTGTTAAAGATAGTTTTTATAATTCTATTTGGTATAAAAATGTTAAATTAACGTCATATCTTATATAATCTAAAATTCTACATATAAAATTTATTTGTATTATTTAATAAAGATAAAGTATAAAAATAATTTATACTTTACCTATGTAATAAATTAAATTACAAACTATCAAATTTAATGTACAGTGTGTATATCAGTACAGTATCATATTTAATGTACACTGTTTATTTAATGCTCTATCTTCATAAGTGTTTTGAATATGAGCTAAAAGTGTGTTTTGGAGCTATGTCAACATTGAGACATTTTGAAAGTTTAATACTAATGTTATAATTATTAAAAAACTAGCAGACTTCGTCCACTAATTATGAGCATGATGTTTATGTGTTCAGAATAAAATTCCCATTTGCATAATATATATATATATATAATAGATAGAACTTTCTCCCATAGCTATATAACTAAGCAAGTTAGAACAATGTGTTATACCAAAACCTTTCTCTAAATACTACTTTGTTAATAATATAAATTCTATAAAAATCTATTTTGTAGAACCCGAGTTATAAGCATTTGGAATTAACTTTCATAATCAGGTTGGTCTAATTATAGAAATCTCTCCCATAGTTCTATAACTAAGCAACATAGAAAGTCTAATAAAAATCTCTTTGCCAGAACATGAGACATGTGTTCAAAATGAAATTCCCATTTGAATTTTATATATATAATAGAAGATATAACCACTCTTTTTATCCAGAATAAAATTGTCTTTCCTATTAGTATTACATATTTTTATCAATTAATATGCATATTTGTTGATAAAATGAACATTGTCAAAAGTAATGTATACCAACTCTAAAGTAATTGGTACTTTGTTTACTTTTCCATTGAAAACTTGCAGTAGACAACTACAGTTGCCAAACAGTGTGATTTAGCACCGATAATGCATAAGTGTGACATCACATTTGTTGGCAATTATGTTGTTATGTGGTAAAGCTAATCTATTAAAAAAAGAACTTTGTTTGACAGCTCCAAAATTGTGTTTGAACTGCACTAAGGTTATTTCTAGCGTTGCTACATCACCTTGAAAAGTCGGGAAATTCAGAAATTTGCCAAATAAGTGAGACAAAAGTCATAGTATTTCCATATAGAGGATGTTTACTCATTTTTAGAGCAATTTCAGAGCTATTTTTGGGTAGTTTCCATTACAAAAAGTAAGAAACTACTTATTTCAACCGTTCGTTTTTCCAACTCTCGTAGCATAGTACTATATTTCTATACGCTAGCATCAAATCCTTGCCAAGCTTGGCAAAATATCACCAGATTTGGTGACCAAAGTAAATCATAATAAATGAAGCCAACTTGGCTATAGCTGAAGAATTTGGTGAAATAATCACTCAAATTCAGTATTAATGAAAACTAGGAATGAATCTTGTCTAATCGAGTTCTTTGCATTTTAGCTTTGTATTTTCGAGTAAAATTAGCTAAAATCTTAAAACCAAGAAATAGGGAAACTACCTTTTCCTCACGTTACAGGCAGGAAGGGTGGCTTTTTAAAGCTTAAAATGTAATAACTAATTTTGTCAATGCCCAATCTGATAACCTTGTTTCTGGGCTATAAGCCAGCACATGTTTTCTGTGATAGGGCTTTTGTAAAATATGCAGGGTTATCGCTCTTTCACTACTTTCTAGAGTCCATCAATCGTGATAGACTTGTGCTTAGAAAGAGCTTTTTTTTCAGCAGACCAAAGGCACAATAGTTCACAACTGAAATGTCAGTGGACTTTGCAAGAATATGTTGAAAAGGTATATATGCAATACCTGTGTCAGTTTCCCTCCATTTTTTTAATTAATGCAGTGGTAGTTTTCAAAGTATGACTGGTGGCTTTGTCTTTGTGCAATTTCACTATCTGAAAGTTTTTGGGATAAACAAATGGAATTTCTTCAGTAAATATCCAACATGAAAGATTTTTCTGATAGTATGATGAGTTGAATTTGAACATTTTTTCCCACTCTTCTAATTTTTTCTTTCCCATTGTAAGAGAAACCTGTGGTAATCATAAAGCTTTTACAGAAACTTTCTTTGCATTCTCAGAATCTGGTTTGGACATCGTTTTCCCCACAGTAAATAGACTTATTTTTTTTATGCAGTCATTTAGGTAAAGCAATGGTAAAAATGTTATTTCCATTTATATCCTACTAAATGGTTTTCATACAGGGCTCTAAGAATTGTCTGGTGTTGAGCCACATGCGTTGGCAAAAGAGGGTGAACCTGGTGTTTTTTAGCTTTTCTAAGCTATAAATCTTGATTAATTATTTTGTTTATTGTTGGTACAGATGTATTTAAAGACTTTGCAATTGATTTCTGTGCCAGCAGATTTTATCTTTTTATCAGCAATTTCATTTTAGAAACATTTGAAATAGTATAAACCTTTTTTACTTACCCATCATACGTAGTATAGGGTAAATCTTGTAATCGTTTTGAAAATCGAAATTTTTTTTTTTGACAGATTTACACGTTTTAGACACTGGAGATTCTGAAAAACATATTTTTAGAAAAAAAAATTTTGCCGTCCGTCTGTGTGTCTGTAAACGCTCTATCTCCCGAAAAAATTGAAATAGAGACTTGAAATTGGGTATGTACTTAGTATGTAATAATGGGAAGAAGCTTATTGAATTTCAGTAACGTCGATTATCCCGAACTATTTTTTTCGGACTCTCGAAATATTCGTTCTGATACAAGGTATATAAAATTTTTCGAAATGGTTTATTTTAAGGAGTGAATATAAAAGACAATAAAAAAACAAATTTTGCATAAAGCATGAAGTCAATCGGATAATGAGTTGCCGAGATATTTATAATCCTATTTTCCACACTCTTCGATTTTTCATGACCCTGTATTTCAACCAAATTTCAATTCAAAGATATATTTTAATTGGAAATGAGACACTTAATCAGATGCAATAAACCGCTAGTTAATAGGATTATTGTTTTTAGAGTTATAAGGATGTTTCTTTTAAGCAATTCAGTAATCGAGCCTTTAAAGTTTATGACGTCATCAAGCCACGATTTTATTCGAATTGCAATGCATTTTATAAGTAGTTTACACATTTTTTATTTTATTACTTTATATTATGCATATCCATGATGGGTAAGTATTATGATGGCCCCCAACGACTAGTTGGATATTAGTTTGAAGTCAGTCTTCTTTCTATGCAGAAGTACTGATTGGTGGTCTTTCCCTTTCCAATTAATAGTGTCACTTATTTTGTACTTGGATATTTGTATATCATGTGTTTTACACCATTTTTTAATTACAGAATAAGAATATTTCTCTTTGGAAGGCGCAAAAACGTATTCTTCAATCTACAGCTTGTTTACTTGCTTTATTTTGAAAAAAGAATAAATTTGAAAGTATCAGATGATAATTTTAATTTCAAATAATAAGCTGTAGAAAATTTCCTCCAAAAATATTTGCATTTTTAAAAAATTCTTTATCAAAACTGTTTTAAAAATGTGCAAACACCTGTATATTATCCAAAATCTGAAAAAGTCAGAGAATTTAATAAAATTCCATGGTGATCTCCAAATAAGTGTGAGCTTTGTCCCATGACAGGTAAGAAAAGCTTCCATGTTTTTGTAGATTCCAGTTTGTGTTTCTTTATAAATTTCATCTAATCACCCCTCTCCTGTAATTTCCAGTTCCTACTTTTTCTATCCCCACACACAAATTTTAAACTTTTTAAAACTCATTAATATGGAGACCTCCTATCTACAGTGAATTTTCAGTCCTTTCAATAAATGACAGCACCAGAACTCAAGGATGGAACAATGTACAGACCTCCCAAATGGCCCTCTTTTCTCCCTAAAGTCCCCTTTTATGCATTTTCGTTCCCTTTTAGTGACTGTAAAATTTATTTTAAAAATTGCTGTAAAAGGCAAAAAAATTTAAAAATTGCTTAAAAGTTCAAAAATCATAGAGGATAAAATTGACTATAATGGGTTAAAACATTGCAACCAAGAATTCTTTCCATGAATGTCAAAAAATTGCTGTGGAATGTGGAAAAACGTTAAAAAAATACGTTGAAAATCTCATTAAAAATCACTAAAAATTCAAAAATCTCAGAGGACAAGGAAAATTTACTGTCAAAAAATTATTGCAAAACGCTAAAAAAAAAAAAAAAAAAATCGCTAAAAATTCAAAAACTGCTGTGATTTCCAAATAAATTTTATTGAAAAGAGGACAAAACTTATTTATCTAGGCTAAAAGATTGAAACAGGATTCCTTTTCAAAATGTCAATAAAACTAAAAGTCACATAAAAAATTGCTGCACGAATTCTGAATAAACTTTATTTAAAAGAAGACAACATTTACTATATTGTGTTAAAAAAATTAAAACTGGATTCCTTTTATTACTCTGCAAAAAAAATCACTGTAAAACGTATAAAATCATTAAAAATTAAAAAAAATTGCTGAAGAATTTTTTTTTTTACTATAGTTAACATTGTAACTGAAATTCTTTAGTTGAAATTTGCATAAAAAATTCATGAAAAATTAAAAAATCGCTACACAAATTCTGAATAAACTTTATTGAAAAAAAGAAAAAATTTACTACGGGGCTAAAAAATTAAAACTGAATTCCTTTTATTTATGTGAAAAAATCGCATAAAAAATCGCATAAAAAAAATCCAAAGCCTAACTTTAGACATACAGGCACCTTCCTGCTAAATCTTGTAACTCTATGCGCAACAGTCTCTTCAGCACACAGACAAACTTCTATATATTATTACAGATGTAGTTTTGTTTTTGGTTTTGATGAGAAGTATATCTCAGCTGTTAAAGGAAATCTTAATTATAATTTTTTCTTCTCTCATTTTTAAATACTTTCTTTAATATATATTTATCAGAAGTAAGTATTGGAATCATGAAAATATTTTCCATTTTTTGATGGATTTAAACGTTTTATTATGCATTATTTTATTTTGCATTGAAGGACTGAATGAACTAATATAAGTATTCCCTTATTCAAATACTTAAACAAATTGCTATAAAATAAGTTATAGGTTATTTTTGTTCATGTGTCCTTTTAATTAAAATATGTAATATAAGTTCCAAGAAACACCAAAATATAAAAGAATAGGCAAACACTTTCATTTTTATGAAATCACTGGGCAAAAATATATGGCTATCTACCTTTGTTCTTTGACATGATGGTTACGTTTAATTATGTAAATTCTCAGAATTCTAAGAATATTTTTTAAAAATTTTAAATTAAAACTTTCTAAAAAAACAATTTCTTTGAAACTACTGAGCCAATTAAAGATATTCCTTCACTGTAGGATAGGTGGTGGATGCAATTCACAAATTAGTTATACTTTATCAATTGTTTTGTAAGAAAGATGTTCAAAATGGGTTTAAATGATGATTTTCTCTTTTATGACGTGTCCAAGATGTTATAAATTAAAAGAGTAGCGTAGAACCGTTGAATGAACTGCTCCCATAAATCATCGAAATGAATTTTATTAAATTCAGCACGTCAAACAAATAAAAATACAGATTTCTTGATTAGTGAGATTGCACAACAATTATATATTACGGTCTCATTTAGCTTATGAACATATTTCAATTTCAGAAGAACCCAGCATTTATCAAAGTCAAGTCTGTAGTTACGGGTACGTAAACCTGTACCCGTTTACGTACGGGTAACGGTACCCGTTAATCGTACCGTAACGGGTACGATTCAGACGGGTACGTACGTCTGAATCGTACCCGTCTTATTACAATTCAGACGTATTGTAATAAGTCTATTTACAATACGAAACAGATGTAAAGTTTCACTCCAAAGTGAGCATGGGAGCTGAAGATTGGCTTGCTAGTCTGACCCTTCACAAAAAGAGTCTCCTGTCAATCTGCTCTTGAATAAGGGATGGAGATCGGGGTTTTCTCTGCCCTAACAAAACTGGAATTGTCCATATTTGGTTCACAAGGCTGCCACGTAACAACCTCAAAATGATAAGTTAGAGAAAGGTTTTCTCTACTCGGGGATTCAAGCTATCATCCGAAAATATTTCATCCAGAGTTATGATTCCATTTCCTTAGCTTCAGATGCCTGCAACCTAACTCAAATACTCTTCACTATTAACTGACTTTTCTCTTCATATTACATCTGTTTTACTCATAGAACAATAGGTGTCTGTCCAGCCACTAGAAGCTCTTCTAGATGAGGTCATGTAGAAAGTCTGTTATGATTGGTGGAAAAGGATTTCTCACGTAAACTGACTTCACCTTGGTTCCTACGGTACCTGAGCGGTTGTCTGTACGATGAAAGACGCTCTTTTCTGCTCATTTCATTCATCCAGCTGTCTTGAAACCTTCAAGAAGGAAGATTGGTGATGATGGAACAGAAGTTTTGATGTCCACCGGCCGATCTGTGGAGTTAGTTTTATTTTGGAGGAAAATCCGAAACACATTGGATTTCCCTATACCCTGATTTAGGCTTCAAAACAGGGGTTTTGGGTGAGATATAGTCAGGGGTCGGAAGTAGCGAAACTACAGTAGTTTCTACTTTTTACAGTAGTTTGTAGTGTAGCGTGCTACATTTTAAACAAGAGTAGTGCGATACAAAAAATCAGTAGTTTGTAGCAAAACTGACGCTACTTTTAATGCTATTTCAGGAAAAAAAATTTACCATACTACAAATTACGTGGCCGAAACTAGGCTCTTTTGTTCAAAATTTGTTCTCCTCAACAATTTGCAAATCTCAGCTGCAGTGTATTAGCAACGCATCGCATGAAGTCACAGATTTTCCCATTGACACTTGCTGCTAAAATCAAATACTAATTCACCAAAGGAATTAATTTTCTTGCTGGCAGCATCTGTTTATTTACTCGTTATTAGGTATTCATGTTTTAAAGCTAGGTTTCTTATTATTCAGAATTGCTTTATTTACAGGTTTATTTATTTATTTGCATTTAAAGTTGTTTTCCTGTAATTTTCTAGATTGTATCTCTCTTTATTTTGCTACGAAATTTGTAATGTGTGTATAAACTAGAATTTTGGTGACAAACACAAAGCATTTTCTTGTGTTTTATCTTTCTTAATTTTTTAATGTCCTCAGTTATGTCGCATTTATTTAACTGTAACCCAGCAAACTCGATATAATCAGCGTTTGTTTTATTATTTAATTATTATCTTCAATTTGTAGTGTAAACTGAACCCTAGACAAAAATTGAAAGTAGCGAAATAGTGACTACTTTTGAAAAGTAGTTTGTAATTGCTACTTTTTAAAACAAGTAGTTGTAGTTAACTACATTTTCGAGAAAGTAGTTGTAGTTCGCTACAATAGAAAAGTAGTTTTTCTGACCCCTGGATATAGTGAATTTCTCACACTTTTAATTAGTAGCAATGTAATTTTCAGTTCATGTTAATCCTCTGACTGCTTATCCCACGATTTCCATGGGCAAGACATTTGTAGAAAAATATACAATTAATAACAAATACACAATTTTTGAAGCAATTTCGTTTTAAAAATTCTACAGTCAAAGGGTGAAAATGCAAATGATAAATTTACTACATATATCAAATACATGATGATTTGAGATATGTAATAATAGAAAAGATACTGGTCAATTACATATTGGTCGAAAGGATTTAAAAAAAAAAAATTATAATCGGTTAGGGTTAATGAGCATACAGAGTACACTTTAAGAGTATTTTCAATAAATTTATTCCATTTCCATGCATGTAAAGCGGCGAAATGTCCTTGCAGGCCTTGCTAGTTATAAAACAATATCTGTTAATCTCATCTCTTAATATTAGGTTTAAACAATATATCCTGTATATCAAGCGTAAAATATATAGACTAATAAAAAATATATAAAATAATTAAACACTAATTTTAGCTTTTTTTTTTCATTTCTTTTTGCAAGACTGATCTCAAATTCTAGATAACTGAAAATTTTTACATTGAGCACGATGCCTTTCAGGTGCTGCAGACCCCAGTTTAAAAACTGCTGCACTAGATACATCCTTTTACAAACATCTTTTATCCAATTTATAGGGTCGACCAATTAACTATCTGATATTAGCAATTCTACTGTTCAGCAATAACCTAAATACAAACCTCCAAAAATTAAATGTATATTGTTATGCTTTTATATAATTTTAAACTACCATTTTTAGCCTATATTATGATAGAATAATAGTATGATTGTAATAACTTTTTAAGATAAGCCATCAATTAAAATCTGCAATATATTAAAAAAAAAAATTGTAATGCTTACCACAAAATAAACATTTTATAATAATGTAACAGACAATAACACACAAATTTGCCAGCCTGCAGAACCTATAACGGACGTTAGCATCATATCTGATATTCAGCATCTTTCCTCTATATATTTTAACTAGAATTTTAACTTTAAAAATAAATATTCAAAAATTTTTAAATAAGAAATTTTATTAAAATATATACTACAAACAATCACATTTTATGTTCTTTAAGAACATTACGATCAACTGGATCAGAATTGACCTTGTGTGATTCATTGGTATCAGTCTTTTTAGGTGGGAGTTCTTTCTTTTTAGGAATTTCATTATTTACTGTGGAATTATTAACATCATGCTTTGGATCCTGAACTGTAATTGCATTTCCTCCAGTAATGCTTCGACTGCCAATTTTCAATATATTTTCTGTATCAGCATGGGTAATATTTATTGGTACTGGAGCAAGAGTAGTGGTGGTGGAAACCCAGTGTACTTTCTCTTGGAAAAAAAAAGTCTGCAAAATTAGAGAGAACAATTATTTAATATTTTTATATGAATAATGAACTACTCTTATATACTACTGAAAATCAGAAAGTGTCCTAATATCCACACATTTGTGCATTAACTCTGTTTCAGTAAAACTGACAGTCAAATTTTAAACTATCACAAACAGTCATAAACAAATTACATTTTATTTAAATGTTGCAAGAAACTTTAGACATTATTTATCCATATACTTAAAGCTAACCTGCTTTTTAGTTTTTCGTGCAAAAATGCTATTTATACGCATGCGCGAGCATTCAGCTAATCAGCTAGAGGCTTTTACTATCTTCAGACGCGATGTTCCAGCCAATGAGGTGAAGGCTTTTTCCTCTCTCTAGAAGCGTATGTGTTCCATTTGGTTGTTCGGTTGTTGAAACTTTATAGATTTCTTTTATTAAGGTATTTTTTCATTTTACCGTATTTATTTTCTTTTTAAGTCGTATGTATTTTAATACTTTGAATTTTTTATAACTAACCCTTTTTTTGAGAGAGAGAGAGATTTCGTGGCACGAAATTCCGCGAATCGTTTCCGATGTAAACAAACTAATTTTAAACTTTTAATATGTAATTCTGTGTGATATGATTAAATTCAGGTTTTCTCAACGACGATCACAGTATTTTTACCAAATAATTTTTGTATTAATCAAGCTTTTTTGGTTATTAAGCATAGCTAAACACGAAAGAAAACTTTGTTATTTTAAGATTTTGATGTGAATTATTTGCGTACATTTATAAGACGAGTTTCACTGAATAATTCAAGAAAAAAAAAATCTCATCATTATACATATTTAGTTATGCATTATTAATTATTTACTTGGCCTTTACTTTTAATATTTCAAACTTACAGCTGAATGTAACTATTAAAACATTTGAAATACTGTATTCGTAAAATGAAATTTCAGCTTAAACACTCGACAATTACTTTTACTTATGCATTATTAATTATTTACTTGGCCTTTACTTTTAATATTTCAAACTTACAGCTGAATGTAACTATTAAAACATTTGAAATACTGTATTCGTAAAATGAAATTTCAGCTTAAACACTCGACAATTACTTTTACTTATGCATTATTAATTATTTACTTGGCCTTTACTTTTAATATTTCAAACTTACAGCTGAATGTAACTATTAAAACATTTGAAATACTGTATTCGTAAAATGAAATTAGTTTAAACACTCGACAATTACTTTTAGTTATGCATTATTAATTATTTACTTGGCCTTTACTTTTAATATTTCAAACTTACAGTTGAATGTAACTATTAAAACATTTGAAATACTGTATTCGTAAAATGAAATTTCAGCTTAAACACTCGACAATTACTTTTAGTTATGCATTATTAATTATTTACTTGGCCTTTACTTTTAATATTTCAAACTTACAGCTAAATGTAATTATTAAAACATTTGAAATACTGTATTCGTAAAATGAAATTTCAGCTTAAACACTCGACAATTACTTTTAGGTTAAATTCAGGTTTTCTCAGTGACGATCACAGTATTTTTACCAAATAATTAAAAGTACTACATGCATGCATCTATCTATCTATATTAGAAATTGTGCAGGTTTCTGGTCACTGTTTTGTTTACACATTTTAAACACAAATTTCAATTTAATAATGCACTGAAAATTATAATGAATGCTTACAATTAAACACAACAACACAAAACAAAAAATTTCACAAAAACACATTATTTCCCCGATATTTTCCCACAACTAATCAATAAATTTCATGATATTTTATTGCGATTTTAAACCATGAACTTTAGTACTTTTCTGTTATACGGACACTATGCCAAAATGTATGTATGTATGTAAATGTATGTATGTATGTTTGGCGACAATGGTGTACGTATAACGGAAAAGTGCCTGAATTATTATTTATATATATATATATATATATATAAACATAATTGGCGACACAGCAAGTTTTCTGGATTTCTCCCTGTCTCTCTAACCACATTGTTAACAAAACAAAAAATTCACGAAAAACACATTATTTTCCCACAACTAATCAATAAATTTCATGATATTTTATTGTGATTTTAAACCATGAACTTTAGTACTTTTCTGTTATACGGATACTATGCCAAAATGTATGTATGTATGTATGTTTGGCGACAATGGTGTCCGTATAACGGAAAAGTGCCTGAATTATTATTTTTTTATATATATATAAAATATAAACATAATTGGCGACACAGCAAGTTTTCTGGATGTGAAAGGCGGAGATGAATTTCATTCATTCAATGACCGTTTTAAAAGTTTCAAGTTTGGATTGAGTGCACCTGAACATAGAAACCGATACCTATTTCTATGTTCATGATTGAGTTATTTGGATATCTTTTCGTATAGCACAGAAAATCATTTCTCCCGCTTTCGTAATACAGATAAATTCTGGTGTATTTTTTTTTTCTTCTTTTTATATCATAAGTACTTTTCTACTTTAAATTTTTTAATTGTCGAGTTTCTAAGCTGAAATTTCATTTTTCGAATGCAGTATTTCAAATGTTTTAATAATTACATTCAGCTGTAAGTTTGAAATATTTAAAATATTAAAAGTAAAGGTCAAGTAAATAATTAATAATGCATAACTAAATATGTATAATGATCAGAATGACATATTAAAATGTGTACAGAATGACATGAAAATTTTAAAAAACTGAAATTTTGCACTTGCAACTTAATTGTAAATTTCATTGTTTACATTGGAAACGATTTGTGGATTTTAAGAATTTGCTGAACTTCGTGTCACCAAATTACTAAATCTCTCTCTCTCACTCTCCAAAAAAAAAAAAGGGTTAGTTTAAAAAAATTCAAAGTAGCAAAATACATACAACACAAAAAGAAAATAAATACGGTAAAATGAAAAAATTACTTTAATAATAGAAATCCATAAATTTTCAACAATAACATCAAACGAACGTATCTCATCTTTCGTTTGTGATAAGGAACGCTCCTTTGGCCCCCTCCACTCATTGGCTGAATTGTAAAGGGCAAAATTGGGGGACAAAATGACTACAGCATTTCTGAGAAAAGAAAAAATCAGAAAATTCACAGAAAATAATTATTTTTGTTGCAAGTTGGGTTAACTGTCTTTATGGTTCGAGTCGATTTCAGACTGAGTGTAGATTTCTGCAAGTTGGATTTGGGTTAACCCGATTTTTCAAAAGTTAGTTCAAGTTCAGTATATTATTTCAGATTAAAACTATACCTATCAGGGCTTGAATTTCAGGGCGGGATTCGCGCGGAAAATTTTGAAATCCCGCCCAAAAAAGATCATGAGCGGGAGCCTCCCGCCCAAAAAATTTCAGCATTTTTGGAGAAATTTGCATTATTTAATTTACCTGCAACCGAACGATAAATTTCTCGATTTTTTTCCCCCGCAACCGATTGACGGACTTTGTGTTTTTTCCGCTACTGATCGACGAACTTTGTGGTTTTTTCCGTGACAGATCAACGAACTTTGAGTTTTTTCTGCGACAGATCGACGAACATTGCGTTTTTTAAGCGACTGATCGACGAACCTTGCGTTTTTTGGGGACATATCGACGAACTTGGCGTTTATTACGCAATCGATCGACGAAATTTTTCTTTCTTCCCTGACTGATCGACGAACTTTGCATTTATTCCGCAATCGATCGACGAAATTTGCTTTTTTCCGCAACTGATCGACGAACTTTGCATTTTTTCCACGACAGATCAACGAACGTTGCATTTTTTCTACGACTGATCAACGAACTTTGCGTTTTTTCTGCGACAGATAGACGAACATTGCATTTTTTAAGCGACTGATCGACGAACCTTGCGTTTTTTGGGGACAGATCGACGAACTTTGTGTTTATTCTGCAATCGATCGACGAAATTTGCTTTTTTCCCACGATTGATCAACGAACTTTGCGTTTTTTGGTGACAGATCGACGAACTTAGCGTTCCGTGACAGATCGATGAACTTTGCGTCTTTTCCACGATCGATCGGTGAATCTCAATCAAGTAAAATCTAAAGTCAGAAATTTATTTAACAACCTAATTGTTAAGGGTCCCTAACACATTTAATGGAACTTGAAAAATACACTGCATATATAAAACTTAACTTTCTTCCCTTTTTTATAATAAAAATAAACATTTTACATAATCATTCTCAGTTGACTTAATTTTTTCAATGGTATTTTGTCATGTCTGCATTAATGTAATTCTTTAAATAGCACGTAAAAGAATAGTGGGGTTTAAAGATTTTTTTTCTCCCTCCCAAACATTACAACTCCCCTCCATTTAAAAATGTTGGTAGGGAGACTCCCGTCTTTGGAAAAATTGAATTTCAAGCCCTGCCTATAATATGTTTGTGTGTATTGAGGTTTGTATAGATGTTTGTGTGTGTGCTGTTTTTAATACAGACAGTTTCATTTTTCACATGAACCTTTCAAAAAATTCACATTCTTTGCGCAATCCTTTAACAAAATTCGCATTTTTTTTTCGTGATTCTTTAATGAAATTCGCATTTTTTTCTGTATCTTTTTTTTGTCGAGATTCATAATTTTTTCAGCTATCCTATGACGTAATTCGTGTTTTTTTTTCAGCGATAATTTGACGAAATTTGTGTTTTTTCTGCGATTTTTTTTTTTTTTCACGAAATTTGCGTTATTTTCCACGATTCTTTTATGAAATTTGCGTTTTTCTGTGATCCTTAGACGAAATTTTCTTTTTTCACAATGCTTTGATAATAATCACATTTTCTCTGCTACCTTTTGATAAGATTCATGAATTTTCAGCAATCCTTCGATGAAATTCGCGTTTTTTCAGCAGTCTTTGAAGAAATTCGCATTTTTCTCGCGATACTTTAACGAAATGTGCGTTTTTCAGCGATTTTTTGATAAAATACATTTTATTCCGCAATTTTTAGACGAAGTTTGGCAAGAAAGCGCTATCTTTGGGTGAAATTTCCTGTTTTGCGATTCTTTGACAAAATTTGCTCATCTTTTGTGTAAATCGCGTTTTTCTGTGGCCTTTTAACAAAATTCACGTTTTACATGATCCTTTGATGAAATTAGTGTTTTTCCCGTGATCATTTGACGAAATCTAGGATTTTTTTCCCGTGAAGATTGATTATATGTTTTTAGTCTGCAGGTGCCCTAAAAAGTTTGTGACGCCTGTCGCTGCATTGCACGCATTCTGCCACGGTGTATCAAACAAACAAAATTCATCCAAAAGAATTATTATTTCGTTTCTGGAAATGAACAACCGTCAACTCATTGGCTGAATTATAAAGGGTGAAATGTGTAGGCACCGAGTATCATCTATACTATTAATGTCGGTAAACGTCTGTCTGTGTGTGTGTTGTTGTGTCTGGCGTCTGTAAGCACAAAACTCTGCATGCAGACGACGGACATAAGTGCTTTTGGTATAAAAAAATTCGTAAGTGGAGTTTTTAAAATTCACAACATTTTGCGGGAGAAGAGGGGTGCGAACGAATTTAAAAAATGAATCCGCATCAATAATTATGGAGGCGGGGGGGAATATGTTTTGCCTACACGGGGCGGAGACTTTTCTTTGTTGACACCACTCATATGATATATCGTTCGAAAGGCCTGTGACTGCCTTTTCATGTTATGCATCTGTGTGGTCCATCCCCCCCCCCCCCCCCCTGCCAATTGGGGCACTTTTCTAAATTTTGCACATACCACTCATGTTATATATCGTTAAAAAGGTCTGTGACCGCTTAATCATATTATGCATCTCCGGTGTCTATCCCCCCACTTTGCCCTCCCCAAGGGGGTACTTTTGTAAATTTTGCACAATCCCTTCATGTTACGTATTGTTGGAAAGGTCTTTGACTGCTTATTCATGTTATGCATCTCCGGGGTCCATCCCGCCACTTCCCCCCCCCTTTAAGGGGGGCAATTTTCTAAATTTTGTTGACACCCCTCATGTCATATATTGTTGGAAAGGTCTGTGACCGCTTAATGATATTATGCATCTCCAATGTCCATCTCCCCACTTTGCCCCCCCCTCCCCCAAAGGGGTACTTTTCTAAATTTTGCAGACAACCCTCATGTCATATATCGTTGGAAAGGTCTGTGACTGCTTAATCATATGCATATCTCCAATGTCCATTTCCCCACTTTGCCCCCCCCTCCCCAAGGGGGTACTTTTCTAAATTTTGCAGACAACCCTCATGTCATATATCGTTGGAAAGGTCTGTGACTGCTTAATCATATGCATATCTCCAATGTCCATTTCCCCACTTTGCCCCCCCCCTCCCCAAGGGGGTACTTTTCTAAATTTTGCAGACAACCCTCATGTCATATATCGTTGGAAAGGTCTGTGACTGCTTAATCATATGCATATCTCTGATGTCCATCTCCCCGCTTTGCCCCCCCCCCCCCAGAAAGAGGTACTTTTCTAAATTTTGCACACAACCCTCATGTTACATATCGTTTGAAAGGTCTTTGACTGCTTATTCATGTTATGCATCTCCTTGGTCCATCCCGCCATTTCCCCCTTCCCAAGGGGGCACTTACCATTTACTTGCACAACAGCGCTAAATGTGTCAGATGAAAGAAATTCCGCGAGTACATGTGCCAGTGAAACTTAGCCAATTGCTGTTCTTCAACCTAGCTTTAATTCAAAGTGGGTTTTTTATTTATTTAAATTATTCTGCAAAAGTTTCAAACATTTTAAAGCAGCTATGAATTTTATTTTTATGGTACTATCAAGTTTTTTGCCGTCAAATTTTGACGGGTTCCATCTAGTAATACAGTAAAGTCTGTGAAAACTGAGTGAATGTATAATGGAATAATAGAATATTAGAATATAATGAGAAAATATAATGGAATCCTACCTTAAGCAGGTAAAATAGACTTATTTTGCATTAAATACATTGAATCGGTCTTATTTCTAATATGAAAACCCACTTTTGTAAAAAAGGACCCAGGTTTTTTTTTTAAGTGTTTGGATCCCAGAGACAAAAGATTTCCAAAAGCCAGCAATATCACTGTACTTATATATGTTTAAGAAATACATAGCTTGTCGCCTCATCTTGATGGTAATAACCAAATGAAAGTTCCTCATCATATTAATTCACTCCACCAGATATGACTCTACCTGATATTTTCCTGTGAGGTTATTTAAACTATGAGGGCATGTCTACATAAATAAACCAAACACACTGGATAAGTTAGAAAAGAAAATCCAGTGCAAGATCCAGGCGGTGACACCAGAGTTTCTGGCAGTTACCTTCAGAAACATGCAATGCTGTGTTTGAAAGCTCAGGGAAGTCTAACAACCTCATTTTTTAAAGATACAGGTATGAAATATAAATGCTTTATTTCCTTCTGTAAATTTCTAAAATTTTTCCAGAGTTACCTTTTAGTGGGACAACCTGTATATAATAAATAACAAAAAAAAAAAAAAAATAAATAAATAAAACAATTTTCGTAAATGCCAAATACATACATTTTGGCTTAAAAAATACTGCCTAAAAAATAATATAACAAGACTACAATTTCCAAATGCAGCTTAATTTTGACAAACATCATACTCTAATCTTTGTAAATGCAATTTCAAAAGTCAGCAAAAATTTTGCATTCATCACTTTGACAAAGTTCTAATAAAAATTTTTAGCTGCATCGGTGAAAAAATATATTTCCTATTAGAAATGTTATTTTTAAAAGATGAAAATATAAAGGAGAATTAGCATGATGGCATATTTAAACAGTATGTATGTATTCTAAAAAAAAAAAAATATATATTTAAGTTCAGCTTGAACTTTTAATATGGAAAATGGTATCAATAAAAATATAGACATGCCCATTATTTATCTTTTGGTTCACAACAAAGATATGGAGACTCTGTAGTTATATACTGGTTAAGTAGTTCAATACTCTATGCTCCATCTTGAGGTTTGTGGTTCAATTCTAACAGCTTCCCTGTGAAGTTTGTCTAATGGTAATTTTTCCGTTCTTGAGCTCGTAAATTATGTTTTGTGCTATCTGTTCTAATGTATTTACAAGATGTCTAAAAAATTGTCACTGTTACAACTGGAAAAATTAACAGTTGAAGTTTACAACCTCAATGCTATAGATTTCAAAGCATTACAGAAATAAAATCAAACATAATTAATTAGTCATTATTTGTTTATATTTTTTCTTTAGCAGAAATTTAATTTAAAAAATCATATAAGATAAAAAGAAAACTGCCCAATTAAAATGAGGGCATTGAGCTCACAGGCTATTCACACTAATCGTATATTATACTCTTATTTCAATGAATTTGAAATAAGCCCTTCGAAACATAAAGAAATCGACAATATATTAAGGGGGATCATCCCCCTGTCCTCCCCTTATAATTAACCAATGAACACCCAAAACTAATCAGGGAAGTGCCTTATTACAATGAACATATATACAAAATTTGAAGCAAATCGGATAATTCTGCATGAAAAACCCATTTATCTGAATTAAGGGGGATTAGCCCCCCGTATCCCCCTTTATACTTAACCAATGAACCCCCAAAACAAATCAGGGAAGCGCCTTAAAACAATGAACCTATATACAAAATTTGAAGAAAATCGGATAATTCTGCATGGAAAACACATTTATATAATTTAAGGGGGGATTATCCCCCCCCCCCCCATTATACTTAACCAATGAATCTCGAACACTAATCAGGGAAGCGTCTTAACCCAGTGAACCTGTAAAAATTTTTTGAAGCAAATCGGTAAATTCTGCATGAAAAACCCATTTATATAAATTAAGGGGGGATTAGACCCCGTTACCCCCCTTTATACTTAACCAATGAATCCCGAAAACTAACCAGGGTAGCATCTTAACCCAGTGAACCTATAAATAAATTTTGAAGCAAATCAGATAAATCTGCATGAAAAATCCATTTATATAAATGAAGGGGGGATTAGCCCCCTGTTATCCCCCTTTATACTTAACCAATGAATCCCGAAAACTAATCAGGGTAGCATCTTAACCCAATGAACCTATAAACAAATTTTGAAGCAAATCGGATAATTCTGCATGAAAAAAACATTTACATAATTTAAGGGGGGATTAGCCCCCCCCCATTATACTTAACCAATGAATCTCGAAAACTAATCAGGGAAGCGCCTTAATCCAGTGAATCTATAAACAAATTTTGAAGCAAATCGGATAATTCTGCATGAAAAACACATTTATATAATTTAGGGGGGGGGGGGGGAGTAGCCCCCAGTTCCTCCCTTTATACTTAACCAATGAATCCCGAAAACTAATCAGGGAAGCGCCTTAACCCAGTGAACCTATAAACAAAATTTGAAGCAAAATGGATATTTCTGCATGAAAAACCCATTTATAAAATTTAAGGGGGGGGGGGACGATTAGCCTTTCGTTACCCCCCTTTATACTTTACCAATGAATCCCAAAAACTAATCAGGGAAGCACCTTAACACAGTGAACCTATAAACAAAATTTGAAGGAAAACGGATATTTTTATGAAGAGTTATCGTGTTACGTACATACATATGTACATACAGAACCGGCAGGCACATAAGCTCTCAGGCTTTGATAGCCAGTGAGCTAAATAAAAAGAAAACTGCCCAGTTAAACTGAGGGCATTGAGCTCACAGGCTATTCACACTAATTGTATATTATACTCTTATTTCAAAGAATTTGAAATAAGCCCCTCGAAAAATAAAGAAATCAACAATATATTAAGGGGGGGGGGTCATCCCCCCGTTACCCCCCTCATAGTTAACTAATGAACCCCTTAAACTAATCAGGGAAGTCTCTAATTACAATGAATATATATACAAAATTAGAAGAAAATCGGATAATTCTGCAGGAAAAATCCATTCATCTAAATTAAGGGGAGATTAGCCCCCCTTTATACTTAACCAATGAACCCCCAAAACTATTCAGAGAAGCGCATTATCACAATGAACCTATATACAAAATTTGAAGAAAATCGGATAATTCTGCATGAAAAACTTATTTATCTAAATTAGGGGGGGGGGGGGGGTTATCCCTGCTTTCCCCCTTTATACTTAACCAATGAACCCCCAAAACACTATTGACAGAAGCACATTATCAAAATGAACCTATATATAAAATTTGAAGAAAATGGGATAATTCTGCATAAAAAACATATTTATCTAAATTATGGGGGTTAGCCCCCTGTTTTCCCCCTTTATACTTAATCAATGAACCTTCAAAACTAATCAGGGAAGCGCCTTATCACAAGGAACCTATAAACAAAATTTAAAGTAAATCGGTTAGTTCTATCAAGAGTTATCGCGTTATGTACATACATACATACAGACAGGGATCATTCTAGAACATAAAAAAGGGCAGGGCGCACATTACATAATAAGGGCAATTTTGTTGAAAAGGGCATTTTTTTAATAAGTGCATATACCAATATACTGGTGGGGAGGGAAGTCTGGCAACAGCTTAAAGTACTCCTTAATTTAAAAAATCCAGTAACATTTCTAATTTCCATAACTTCACCGTTTGAAAAGTATTGAAAATACTTCCCCCTTTTCCTACGATATTCAAAAACTTCTCTCTAAAACTTTAACGAAATTCAAAAACTTCTTTCCCTCTTTTATTCACCAGATAACTTTTTCCCGGTTTTAGCAAAACTGGTTTTGAAAAAGCTACAAAATAAAAGCTCTAAAGCTACTTCTCAATTTTTTTATAGAACTTTTGTAAGTTATCATGTGGTCAAAGGCCAGAATGCCTGATCTGATACTATATTTCATTAGAGAAGATGAAATTAATCAATGACCCTTAGTTACCCTTTATGTCTTGTTCAATGGAAAAAATGATAAATGGAAAGATGAATCACTCAAAGTCAAAGATTAGACATACCAGAGCATTTCACAGAAAAATAAAAGGGGAAAGAGGAGTACTACTGATGTACCATACTAGCATTCTAAAAATAAAAGATAGGTAAAAAGTTTTGAAAGTACAATGTAAATAAAGCAGGATTCTACCCAGGAATAAAAGGAAGGTATAATTCTACTTGGAAAAAGGGCAAGGAGGGTAGAATTCTACCTGGGAAAAGGGCAAGGAGGGTGGGATTTTATCTAAAAAGGGCATGAGGGCAGGCCGCCCCTCTGAAACCCTCTAGAGTGATCTCTGTATACAGAACCGGCGGGCACATAAGCTCTCAGGCTTTGATAGCCTGTGAGCTAAAAACTAGTGATGAGATATTTACAAATAATGGATTATCCACAAATTACATTATGCAAATCTTGTGGCTTTTGATCCCTCTCTTCTTATATTATGTCACACATTCTTAAACTTGAGTGATATCCCCTGTGCTGTTGTTACCCTGTTCCATCGCATTTCTTTTTTCTTTTCATGAATTTACACGAATTTGCATTCATGTAGTGACAAATTTGTTTCAATAAAAGCTAACACATCATAGATTATAATTAACTGCAGCAATGCAAAAAAATATAGTTTTGAAAAGAAGCGCTTTTAAAATTAACTTTATAATGTAATATTTTACTTGCACTGTGAGAATTTTAGTGATAATTTCTGTTCTAACAAAAATCTTTACAAACAAAACAATTGCATGTCATACCCCTAAAAAACCTTCAGAAAAAAAAAAAAAAAAAACCCAAAAAATTAGTTCATTGATTTTCAGAACAATTTTCATAAAAATGTACGAATTGCTTATTATGGAGGTAAATTCGCTTTAATAACAACAACAATAATAATAAACACAATCAGAATAATTACTAGCTTTAAGATACATTTTAAGCAATCATTATACAACAGCATTTTTAATAACAACTGATGTACACAGAAAATGAATTTAAGAGAGAAAAGTGACAAAAATTTTTGTATTTACATACCCCAAATCCAACACCTAGTAATATATGGCAAACCAAAATAACGCTTAAAAGAACAGCTCCAGTCTGCAAGAGGGAATATAATTAAAATGAGGAATGGCAACAACAAACTGATTAATTATACTGTATTATTATATTTTATACTAATTCTATTATTCAATATTATAGTATACTTGGTTACCTTCTTATTATCATCTCTAAATATAGGCCAGAATATCTGTAGTAGCACTGCACCAGTCAGACCAATGCCTGTAATGACTAAGATCCAATGAAGCCATGCAGCATCAAATATCCAAAAAATCTGAAAATAAAATTCACATGTTCATATGCTGAAATTACTAAATATGTTACATAATAAACACTGAACTAACAAAATTCACTTTCTATCAATATACAGTTGAACTCATTTAATACGAGCATGACTAAAACAAAGATATGATTAAATCGAGGAATTTGAACGTTAAGAATAATTTATCATTTAAACTATATTAAGATTTTCCTGCTTTTTGAGCTACAAAAGCATAATCACGGCCAATATGAACAAACATCTGTTCCTTTCAATGTGATTTTCTGAGAAAAAGTAGGGTGGAATTAAGAAAGAAATCTTTCTTTTTGAACACTGTTTTTTCTCAGCCATAATATTTCTATATTATAACTGTCTGTCAAAATGTAAGAATTCATCAGTTTTACAAGACAGAATTCCAACTTTCAAGCAGACCCCCATCCAAGAAAATGTAAAGGAATATCCCTAGGTCTTGAAAGAATGGAGAGATAAGGATGTTTCAAATACGGCCCCTTTGTAAGATTTACAACTGAGCCATTGAAAGGAAGGAGCACAGAAGAAAAACCTTTTTTATTTCTTTAACTTCGGACTCTGGTTCATATTAACCAGCCTTTTCATGTCTCTTATTGCAGTGATAAAATGAAAGTGATGTGTTAAATCAATAACTTGAAAACTGCAGTGACTATTGCAAAGTTCAAGAGTTTTTCCAGAAAAAAGAGAAGTGATCAGTTATATTACTGTACGTTGTTCATGTGCTTTGGAATTACTAGTTCTTTAGCGGCTTTGACTTCACTACTGTGATTTTTATAAATAAATAAAAATGCAATAATACAGCAATCACAATAACAGAGCTCAGTGCATTTGCACCTACAGATCATTAAAAAGGCAATCACAGAAAAATCATGTTACCTTAACACAATTATAGTAATATCACTCAGTTTTATAAATGAGAATGCATATTTTATTTGGAGTATGTAACAGAGAAATATACAGTTTCACTGACAGTATGGAAAAAGTTCAACCAAAGGCGTAACATTTAATGAAATTCTATTTCATATGGCAGTATTTTTAAATGGTACATTTTTATTCATAAAAATTAAAAATAATTACATGAAAATTACGTCATTTTCTAGACTCTTTCAGTCATGACATCGTTTTGGAACTGTCTCAAAAGGAAAAAAAAAGGTCCCTACGTTTTATTTTCCATTTAATATCAAAACACTTAGCTATAAGATATAGCTGCAGTATACAAACAAAATAGGAAATAAAACACAGCAATTGATTGCTTAGAGTCAGTTTAATATCACACTGAAAGCATCACACAGAAAGTGATGTTATATTTAGTATATTATACATATATATATATATATTTGTTATCTTTTTCTGATATTTTTTTTTAATTGAAATGTTTGTATTATAATAGATATTTTAACTTCAAATTCATTTAAATGGAGGTACTATATTATTTTAATGTACTTATTCTTTTTATTTTTATATATGAACAAGTTGGAAATTGTACGTCAAACGTGACAAATGAGGTGCCTTCGTACTATTGTTAGTTAAATAAATATTCAGATCTTGAGGATTTTTTATTCTGTAAAATGAAATATCGTCTGCAGATTAATTTCTGTAATAAAATAAGTATCTTGGTCACTTGACGGTTAAACCTCGGAAGCTCCTATAACAAGACAGCACGATTTCTTTTTAAAAAATTCAAATTTCTTAATAAATATTTTTATTAATATTTTCTGAAGTTTTGATTCGATTTTCATAAAATTTGAAATGTATCAACAAAATACTGCAAAGATAATATATCTTAAATTTCAAACCAGTCGATTGGGTAGTTTTTGCGTTGTTATATGCGGACGGACGGACCAGACGACGACAATAGGTGCTACGTATTTATATAATTACGAACGCACCTAAAAATGTGCAGTAACTGCTCAGAATGACATCAGTTTCTTATACTAAAATATAACGAGTGAGTTTGAATTTTTATTGGCTTTAAAAAAAAATGCATATGTTATTATTAATTTTTAGCTCACAGGCTATCAAAGCCTGAGAGCTTATGTGCCCGCCGGTTCTGCATGTACGTATGTATGTATGTATGTATGTATGTACGTAACGCGATAACTCTTCATAGAAATATCCGTTTACCTTCAAATTTTGTTTATAGGTTCACTATGTTAAGGCGCTTCCCTGATTAGTTTTCGGGATTGATTAGTTAAGTATAAAGGGGGGGAACGGGGGGCTAATCCCCCCTTAATTTATATAAATGGGTTTTTCATGCAGAATTATTCCGTTTTCCTTCAAATTTTGTTTATAGGTTCACTGTGTTAAGGCGCTTACCTGATTAGTTTTGAATTTCAAACCAGTCAATTGGGTAGTTTTTGCGTTGTTATATGCGGACGGACAGACCAGACGACGACAATAGGTGCTACGTATTTATATAATTACGAACGCACCTAAAAATGTGCAGTAACTGCTCAGAATGACATCAGTTTCTTATACTAAAATATAGCGAGTGAGTTTGAATTTTTATTGGCTTTAAAAAAAAATGCATATGTTATTATTAATTTTTAGCTCACAGGCTATCAAAGCCTGAGAGCTTATGTGCCCGCCGGTTCTGCATGTACGTATGTATGTATGTATGTATGTATGTACGTAACGCGATAACTCTTCATAGAAATATCCGTTTACCTTCAAATTTTGTTTATAGGTTCACTATGTTAAGGCGCTTCCCTGATTAGTTTTCGGGATTGATTAGTTAAGTATAAAGGGGGGGAACGGGGGGCTAATCCCCCCTTAATTTATATAAATGGGTTTTTCATGCAGAATTATTCCGTTTTCCTTCAAATTTTGTTTATAGGTTCACTGTGTTAAGGCGCTTACCTGATTAGTTTTCGGGATTGATTGGTTAAGTATAAAGGGGGGGGGGAACGAGGGGGGCTAATCCCCCCCCTTAATTTATATAAATGGGTTTTTCATGCAGAATTATTCCGTTTACCTTCAAATTTTGTTTATAGGTTCACTGTGTTAAGGCGCTTCCCTGATTAGTTTTCGGGATTGATTGGTTAAGTATAAAGGGGGGGAACGGGTGGCTAATCCCCCCCCCCTTAATTTATATAAATGGGTTTTTCATGCAGAATTATCCCATTTGCTTCAAAATTTGTTTATAGGTTCATTGGGTTAAGACGCTTCCCTGATTAGTTTTCGGGATTGATTGGTTAAGTATAAAGGGGGGGGGGAAACGGGGGGGCTAATCACCCCCCTAATTTAGATAAATGGGTTTTTCATGCAGAATTATCCGATTTTCTTCAAATTTTGTATATACAGTGGACTCTCTCTATTCTGAACACTCATGGGACCGACCAAAAGTGTTCAGATTATGGGGGTGTTCATTATAGAGGGAGATTGGGAAATGCACTACTACTACTATGTATTGAGTTTATAGACTGTATAGAATACTTAGCCTGGTTAACCATGCAAGATACCAAGATGGAGGGGCTGAATTTAGAAACTATTAAAAAAGTTAATTAAAAAAAGTTAATTAATTGTTATATTAAAAATTTTTACAAAATATACAATTACATACTTACAATACATTACTTGAAAACATAATCGGTACAATACTTAAAAAAGTGAGTAATTTTAGTCTGTTTTTGCATTGTGTATGCTCGTGCAGTGTACATGTAATCTAGTTGTTTAAGAAGCGGAAAGGCTTCCGGGTGATGTTCAGCTGCATAGTTCAACAGGTCTTGAATCCCTTGGCCATATTGTTTGAAGGTAATCGTACTTCTTGTTTCATCGGTCTCTTCTGGTTCTGCTTCGTCCTCATTTCCTCTTCAAGGATGTTGTCGCAATCAAGAAGGCTTCCGTCGGCTTTGAGATAAGCTCCAGGTTCAATATCAATATGAAGTTCCTGAAGAATTGACCCCAAGTCA